>CM073518.1:10600000-11107500 GCA_037074615.1 Leucaena leucocephala
GCGACAATCCGAGGGCCTCATCAATGGCGCCGTTGCCGGGGAGCCAAGTAATTGGTTCCCTAGTAATTGATTGTCAATTTCATTGCCTACCTGAGTCATTTTCCTTGTTTTTCATTGCATTTTAGTTTTTAGTAGTTTTTAAATTGCATTGCATACTGCATCTTTTTCTGACTTTCTACAAGATTAGTCTCGGTGACTTTTAATCGCGACCTTACCTGAACAGAGTCACGACAATTACTCTCTATCACTTTTAGTCACGATAGAAACCACTTTGAGTCGCGACCATATTGCTATGTATGACATCTGACTGCTCTCTGCGAAAACCTGTCGTGACTGCTGCTCTCTGTAATTTTGAGTCGCGACTAACATACTCTTTTATCGCGACTAGATGAAAATTTTCTGCTGTGCAACTTCTAAACTGAATCTGATTGTTTGCATTAATTACTCTTGACTGTTTCTACATTGCATGCGCAGGAGAACTGAAACATTAGTGCCTTTTGAACCTGAAATTGAAAGGAGACTTAGGAAACTAAGGAGAAAATTTAGGGAGTTTAGAGAAGAAGAAGCAAAATCTAGTTCCTCCTCTAGTTTTCTAGAATCTAAAACTGAACTAAATATGGCTGATTGAAACATCCTTCTTTATATCTCTCAGAGTACTCTTGCTATAGCACTCTCAACTGGATTATATCTCTCTTGCTGGAAATCCTGGCAAAAAATAACTGTACTGATTCGGTAATTCCCCATGAAAGCTACCATTCTACGTAAGTACCCAGGAAAGACTGGATGAACCGGCTAGATCCACTCACTTCCAGCCTCCTTAGACAGAACCTACGTACACAGTATTTTCTATATTCTGCCAGTACAACCGCGTTTTCTAGTAAATATCCTTAAATCTTCACCTTAAAACTTGAATTTAACCTTAACCTTACATATACTCAATTGGAATTATCTTAGATTATTGGAATACCTCTTAACCTCAAAAACATGAATTTCCAAGAGTTGGGCTTACGGTATTGTTCACTATCACTGTTCACTAGGTAATTCCAGATTACAGCCTGAACTTTGGAAATTCATAATTAAACCTAGAAAAATCATATTGAGATGATTCCAATTTCTAATGAAATATATTTCATTTAACTTTGAGAGAAAAATATGAAAATGAGGTTTCCTTGTCCAAATCAAATCAGTTTATTCGTTGAACTTTACTGTTTATTTGGTAAATCTGCAAGTTCCAGTTTCTTTGCCCCATTTTCAAAAATTCTTTTCTCCTTGTATACTTATCCAATTGAGTCTAATTACCTATGGATTTAAAGCTCAGAATGTTTACTTTAAGCTCACCAAAAATTATGAAAAAACTCATTCATTTGCTAAATGAAAACTGCATTGGAACCTTACTGTATCGGATAACTTGTTTTATCTTTGATCCAGAGTTTAAGTCTAACTTTGAAGAATCATAACAATTTGAAAACTTAACCAAATTATGCGTTCTTAGTGTAAAATTAAATCTCTAGATCTTACATATGTTCATGCCAAATTTCACGTGAAACCGAAATGGATAAGTCACTCAAACTATCACTGGAAGGTCACTCCCTCAACTCTGATCCAGTGCATGCATACATTATACATACCAATACATCTTCATCTAAGTTAAAGGCATCCTTTTCAAGTCATATACACATTGTTCATTCCCATTACATTCCTCCTTGTAAAGTTCCAGCACCTAGAGCAATATTTATTGATATGGAAGGAATTAGATTTCATGGAAATCTCAATAGCAAGTAATACAAACTATAAGGTTATGCATGTTTGATTAAATGCCTAACATGTTATCATGCAATGGGAGCTAATTCATGCTTATACATAAGCAAACTCTAACATACATATTGTCATGACATATATTGCAAGGAGTGGCACATATTCATAGCACATCATCATCATCATAAACATCATCACATAATATTCCATGCTCAACCAAACCTTCATGCATAACAATTAATCAAATCAATCAAAGCACATAAGTTTATAGTTAGGTATTCTTGATACCTCTTGTGGATCCTTGTCCTTCCCTTCTTGAAGTGGTATTTCCTTGCCACAAATGTCAAAACCTAGACATTACAAGATAATTACCAAATTATAACTCCATTCCAAACAAATTCCAAGTCTAGTTTCAATAAGCTCCTTTCTTTCTCTACCTTGTGACATTTGTTTACATTTTTCTAAATTAAACTCTCATGGTTCATTTCCACATAATTTTTCATGTAGAATCTATATATGTAATCAAAAATTCCAGAATCCAATTGCTTCCTAAAGTTCTGTATAGATTTGGAAAAGCATACATAATTCTTCTAAAAATTCTCATTTTGATTCCAATGCTTCCCATACTTGTTCCTCCACTTTTCCCCCACACAAAATCTCATTTTAAGACCATTGGAAGTATCAAAATCATGAAATTCAAATCACTGTCCATGCGAGTGAACAGTAACCGAAAGGAATTTTCAACATTACAACCTTTAATTCCAATGGTTTCCAAGGTTCAAAACATATCCAATCCTACACAAAATAATCATATAAACTCAATGGAAGCATTAAATCATTGAAACTCCATCTCTTTCTATCATGAACATTGCAAACCAAAATGTTCTTCCATGGTAAAATCAAGAACATCAACTTAATCAAACAACCAATCATGCAACTAGCTTGTTTAAGCTTGTCTAAACTATCTATGACATAAAACTCATGTTCCTCTCACATATACATAGAAATTCCAGCAGCATGTCCCCAAGATTCAAGCCTCAAAACCAACTTAAACTCAAGAAGAAATCATGAGAACAAGGTCTAGAAGCAAAGGAGCAACTTACCTTACTAGCTTCTTCAAGATCCTTGTTTCTTCCTTGCTTGAGAAAATATTTTGCAAGAGGTTCCCTACACTTTCTGAAACATCCTTCCTTTCATATGTCTTAGGGACCATTCAGTAGCATTTAGAACCACTTTCAAGGTCATTGAAGTCCAATTTCTCAATCTGGAGTTTTACTCTTATCGAGTACTGTTCACTGTGTAAATTCCAGATGAGTGACCCGACTTCGAAAAATCATAACTAATTTTAGAAAAATCGAAATGAAGTGGTTCCAATTGATAAATAAAGCTAAATCAATTATCTTTCAGGGAAAAATAACTAGTTGACCATTAGTTGACCAAGTCAACGTCAGTCAACGTGTCAACTTTACTGTTCATCCCACGTTTTTCTCCCTGAATCCAGCATTCTGGTCCCAAATTTGATAATTTATATCTCCTTGTGTAGACATCCAAATGAGTCATACTATATATCAAATTAAAGCTTGGTATGTTTACTATCTACCATAAAAATTTCATACATTTATGTAGGGAATTGTAAGACACGCAGCGGAAATTAACTTTAAAAATTTTTCCATTCCCAGCCAGGATCTACCGAATGTGTTTAAGTCAAGGAGAAAGAAGTGTTACCTTCGGTTTCAAGCTTTGGTCGCGACCTCAGTGTCCACTAGTCGCGACTCCTCGCCTCTGGAACTTTCAGTCGCGACCTCCTCAGCTTCTAGTCGCGACCTGTCGCCTCTGGAGTTTGTAGTCGCGACCTACTCTGCTTCTAGTCGCGACCTGTCGCCTCTGGAGCTTTTAGTCGCGACCTCTTAAACTTCACGTCGCGACCTGTCTCCTCTTTTCGGATTTTTGACGTTCAGATGCCCGTTTGGTCGCGACCTAAGTGTGTTCTGGTCGCGACCTGTCTTCGTGTCTAGCCGTATCGTAGAAGTCGACAGCTCAGATCGGCTTCCTCTACCGGTATCCACACGAACAGCGTTCCAATTGCGAACGACGTGCTAGCGCCTCTTGTCCCTCTAAGGCTTTCTGGAGATTCCGTCCTCACCGTCTCTATTTCGGCAGTTTCTTATGTGCAAACCTTTTGCACTCTCCCTGCCCCCTTTTCTCACGACTGAATGTGTGTGAAGAGATCTATATTGTGTGTAGAACCCTAGCTCCTAATGTCAAATATATAGGAAGCTATCGGGCTTCTAATAGGGCCGGGCTTCAGAATTAATCTTATATTAATTCTGAATTAATACAATATCATATATTGCATAATTTAATAAGAAACTGATTAAATAAATATGGTTTATATTAAATCCGTCCCACAGATTTAATTCACCTATTTATTTAATTTAAAATAAAGATAAGACAGAATTATATTTGATTTATTCTCATAAATCAAAATTGAGATATCTTATCAATTTGAATTTCAAATTCAAATAGATCATATCCATTTAAATTCAAATTCAAAAATGATAGAGATTTAATTTATCCTTATAAATTAAATCTTACAAATATCTCTTATATTATTTATATAATATATATATAAACTAATTTATATATATATATAAAATATATATCCACCCTAGATTATTCATTGAATTTAGACATCTCTTAGATTCAATGAATCTGGACATCATAGCTCGCATTGGGCTGTTTTGTGTGCGACCCTGTAGGCCCATATGAAGTTGGCAGTGGCCTAGTTACTATACTGACCCACAAGTCGTAAGCGGTCTCTAGCAAGGCATTACGACTACCCAAAACATATGAGGATCGATAAACGATGTAACCTTTCATACAACCATATCACGTCCCTTTTGTCACACGATATTTCGGTCAAGGATGAGGCATGGTGAACGTCATCCTCCTGTTCCTGACCGTTACTTTCTCGATCCCTGAGTAGTCTGAATATAGAAATGGAACTACCCTTCCATTCCAGTATGGCCATACATTTCTCAGACTCACTCATCGAGGGGCCCAGTAATATCTCTCTACGAATGTGAGGGACAAATTCCATCTTGACCATTCACATTCCTCCGCATGAAAACCACTAAGCCCGAGCATAGCCTTTATGATCACTCGGTCAAAAGTGACTTTTGACTAGGTCAAAGCTGAGCGTTTGTCATGTAGGAATCCATGATGATCTCAGGTCAAAGGGCATAGTGACATGGCTTGTATATGAGAGAAGCTTATGACTTGACCCATGCAGCTCTCTCATTGCGGGTCGATCCAACACCCTGTACTCTTACATGTGCTTATGACTTTGATTTATATCTCTATATATCTTCAAAGTCATACTGGTCTTATTTCATCTCTGCTCCCACATAGATGACCGACCAGGGACATTTAGGATAAGATCACGAGTTATCCAAGGATTGTCATCATAGTAAACATGCAAATAATATGATAACTTTATTAAGAAATTCATAAATCAACAATGTTCATAAGATAATGATTGGCCCCTAGGGCACAATCTCCAACATTTATTTGGCTAAAATTACACTTAAGGACCCCACATTTTTGTCTACTTTCCTTTTTGGCCTTGAAACTTTCCATAATTACACTTAAGTCCTTTCATTTCCTTTACTAGGTCTAGGGGCATTATTGTCTTTTCATATTTTACCAGAGTATTCTCTGGCCCTGGTCAACTATCCAGATACCCCTTCTTGACTGTCTAACCTTAGCCAAATGACCAAAATACCCTTTACTCATTCTTCAGTTATTCTATAACATAAGGGCATTTTCGTCATTTTGCACCTTTTTCCCGGACACCGGCCCCTCTTACCCCTGAACTGATATTATGGGCCTGGGCCTTCCCTGGTGTCACTACGGGCCTTAGACAACACTGTATGGCCTCTGTCCATAGTCCGATCATCTCTATTCGGACTGCCTTTCCTTTACCGATTATAACTATAAATTCCCATCTTCAGGAATTTTTACAGAAAAATCGGGACCTCAAATCAAAATTCTGTGACTCCTCATTCAATCCGGAATCCTTTTCTCTATCTCCCGGTATTTTCAGATATTTTATCCGGACCGAGCTGTTTTGGCCTGAAAAAGCACTCACGCACACACTTTTCCAAAATAACCATTTTACCCCTGGTCATATTTCTAATTCTTTCATACACCTAGAGACCTCATATGCACATTTCACAGTTCAGTGAAATGATCAGCATAATTTTCTCTATTTTTTGGCAAAATATGGTACTCATCGGCTACCAGTCTGATCTTTCCCATAATTACGATTATGCCCTTGAATTCTCCTTCTGGCATCTCTAGGCCTAAAAATTGGGGTGTTACACTTTCTCCTCCATGGTTTTGGCTTAGAATGAGGGGGTATTTGTAGTAAAATCTTGGGAAAGTTGAAGGTTAAGATTACCTTGGGAACTATTTGATATAATGGTTAAAGGTTTGATCTTGGAATGTCTTTTCTCTTCTCACTCATGACATCACCACCATGACATCACTTGGGACACCTAAGCTCCTTTTTGGCACCATTTTGAGGCTCTTGTGGGTCCCACCATGTGCAAACCCTAATTTTTACTTTATTCTCTCTTTTTTTCTTTTCAAAAATCCATAAATTATTCATTATTGGATTGGGGCTCCAAGATAACTTTTGGGACTTATTGGGCTGGCCTAGGATGAAACGTTGGGCCTCTTTTAGGTCCAATAGCTAATTGGCACAAATCCCAATGTACTTTCCTTATACCACTATCCTTAAATTACCCTGATCTTAGAATAAATTCTAAACACCTCTTTTAATTGTTCAAACATTTTTAGAAATTCATTCTAATATAAAATGAATTCTTTACAAAGTTTCATAATTTTCTGAGACCCAAAAGTCCTGATAAAAATTATATACATTTCCTTTAACCCTTTATCGGTGTCCTTTTTCACCGTAAATTCCATAATTAATTCTACAGGACTCCTTTTTGACTTCTGTCAACTCCATAAATTCTCATATTAATTATAATAATTTACTATCAAATTTTATCTGATATCCATCCATTGTGAAATGACCAAAATACCCTTGGTGTCCTTTCTTTCACTATATTGATCCTAAGGGCAAAATTGTCGTTTCACACCTCTTTGTATCTTATCAGAGCATATACTGGCTCTGACTAATCCTTCCTGTACCTGCCTTGGTAGTTTAACCTGTCTAAAATGACCAAAATGGCGCACTTCTGGTTTCTTAGGGCATAGAAATGAATGGCTGATAAGACATATTTTGTATATGGTTTCTATGATAATTTTGAGAGTTTTATAATAACTTTACCATTCATTTCATGCCTTAAATTATACTGTTGTGTATTACATGATTGTGTGTGGCAATGTGCTAATTAAAGGGTAAAATGGTAAAATAACTCTTCCAAACTACATATATTCGGTTATCTACTGATTTGGACTTTTACAGTGAGCTTTTATGTTGAATTGAAGGTACTTTGGAAGAGAACAAGGACCAGGAAAGAAATCAAAAGTCAATGAAAGTGGAACCACAACTCTATGCTATTTAGTCGCCATAAAAGAGTCCTACGGTCGTGACCCATAATTCTTCTGGAAGATTCTCACTGTTCATAGGTCACGGCCAACAAATGTATCTGGTTGCGACTAAAAGTACAAAATCGCTGAAACTGCGCGTTTTGAATTAGGTCATGCTGTTATAAGAAGAGAGGGAGGCTGCCATCAAAGAGGAGGCTGGTTTTTGGACCTAATTAGGCTAAGAAGCAGTACTCGAGTGCTCTCCACAACTTTCTACTCATCTTCCATCTTTCTACACCATTCACCTTCATCTCTTCATCATTTATTCATGGCATCACATCTGAATAGCGATTGCAGTGCAGCAGAAGTCATGAGAGGCTAAACCTTTAGTCTGTTGGTGATGGATCTAATATCTTAAGCTCACGGACTGAAACGGGGAGTTTCTTCTGTTCTAATTTGCATCTTGTCATATTATGATTGCTTCTAGATTTAGGGTTTTTCATCATATGAACAAGTTTTGAATATCGATTGATTATTCTCATATTAGACAATTGTAATTTACTTTGGATGTTTTGAATGCTGGTTTAAATACAATATTTTAGTTTTGAGTTTAAGCTAGTTGAACGGTTGTCAACGATCGTTGCTAATTGATGCGATTGCTTGAATTCTAGGGCTAGTCAATCGACGCTCATTCGTGGGTATTCTTCCATCTGGTTTAAATTACACACTAAGTGATCCTTAGCAGTTCAATAATAGTCTTTAAACTAGCTTTGATCAAAGGAGTTTAAAGAATATTAGGGTTCTGGACTCAATCGATCGATTGAGGTTTTATTCAAGACTTAGTGATTTCAAGCTCCATATACATTGAGAGCAAGGAGAGATATTTTTCATCATCAAGAGCCTATCATCATATACTACTTTCACAAACCAACCATTTTCCATCTTAAACAAAAACACAAAAATATGTATTTTACTGCATCTTTATTTTACTGCACCCACAAAACCACCAAACCATTTACTCTTTACTCAGGTTTACTACTGAATTTGACATCTAATTTGCTATGATTCCTTTAGAAAGGCTCCTTGAGAAGAACGATAGGGTTGTGCCTTATACTACATTACTAGGGTGCAATTCACTTAATTTTGATGGCTCGGACTGCGACAATCCGAGGGCCTCATCAATGGCCATGGGAAACATGTTCTTCATAACATATTCAACATCTTTTCTCATGTCACAACATCATTCAAATATCATATACATGTTAACACATAAGCATATCACATCAAGCACATAAAGAGATAAGTCCACTACCTTGAACTTAAGCTTTTATCTTGTTCTTGCACTTGCTCCCTAAGCTTCCAACCACACATTGGATGCTTGCTCATCCTCTTTAGCTCATTTTCTTCCACATATCATTGCCCTAAACACAATGACATTGTGTATACAACTCATTAGTGCCATTACATAAACATTACATACTAACTTCCTTAAAACCCCTAACTCTTAACTTAAATATTGGAGTTAGTGGTTTAACTTTGTAATAATTACTTCCTTAGACCAATCCTACATAATTTTGTCCAAGGAATCCCAATATGATCTTTGAATTATGAAAATCAAACTCCTCCTATGAAATCTGTCCAGAACCATACAGCACCTTCATAACTTCCCAAAATTCTCATTTTAATTCCAATGCTTCCAATACTTGTTTCCCTACTTTATCCCACACAATATTTTATTTTAAAACCATTGGAAGCATCAAAATCATGAAATTCTAATCACTGTTCATGAGAGTGAACGGTAATAGAGAAGAACTCCAAAGACTACAACTTGGAATTCCAATGCTTCCAAGGTTCCAAACCTATCCAATCCTACACAAAATCATCATATAAGTTCAATGGAAGCATTAGATCATTGAAATTCCCACATATGAACAGTGATATGTACAGTGGCAGCCATGAGTATAAAACCATAATTGCATGCATACTTGAATTTCCAAGCCAATACTACTTGATTTTAGCTTGTTTATGTTGGGAATTGGAAGACACGCAGTGGAAATTAACTTTAAAAATTTTTCCATTCCCAGCCAGGATCTACCGAATGTGTTTAAGTCAAGGAGAAAGAAGTGTTACCTTCGGTATTCAAGTTTTGGTCGCGACCTCAGTGTCCACTAGTCGCGACTCTTCGCCTCTGGAACTTTTAGTCACGACCTACTCTGCTTCTAGTCGTGACCTGTGGCCCTGGAGTTTTTAGTCCCGACCTCCTCAGCTACTAGTCGTGACCTGTCACCTCTAGAGTTGTTAGTAGCGACCTCCTATGCTTCTTGTCCCGACCGGACGTCTCTGGAGTTTGTAGTCGCGACCTCGTAATCTTCAAGTCGCGACCTATCTCCTCTTTTCGGATTTATGACATTCAGATGCCCGTATGGTCGCGACCTCAGTGTCAATAGGTCACGACCTGTCTTCGTGTCTGGTTTCTTTTCTCGATCGCAAGAAGTCAATAACTCATATCGGCTTCCTCTGCCGGTATCCACACGAACAACGTTCCAATTACGAACGACGTGCTAGCGCCTCTTGTTCCGCTAGGGCTTTCTAGAGATTTCGTCCTCACTATCTCTATTTTGGCAGTTTCTTATCTACAAACCTTTTGCACTCTCCCTGCCCCTTTTTTCACGTCTGTATAGATGTGTAGATCTAGATGTGTAGAACCTTAGCTCCTAATGTCAAATATATAGGATGCTATCGGGCTTCTAATTGGGTCGGGCTTCAGAATTAATCTTATATTAATTCTAAAATTAATACAATATCATATATTGCATAATTTGATAAGAAACTAATTAAATAAATACGATTTTTATTAAATCCGTCTCACAGATTTAATTCACCTATTTATTTAATTTAAAATAAAGATAAGACGGAATTATATTTGATTTATTCTCATAAATCAAATTTGAGATATCTTATCAATTTGAATTTCAAATTCAAATAGATCATATCCATTTAAATTGAAATTCAAAAGTGATAGAAATTTAATTTATCCTTATAAATTAAATCTTGCAAATATCTCTTATATTATATATATAATATATATATACAAATTTATATATATATATAAAATATATAAATCTACCCTAGATTATTCATTGAATCCAGACATCTCTTAGATTCAATGAATCTGGACATCATAGCTCATATTGGGCTGTTTTGTGTTCGACCCTGTAGGCCCATATGAAGTTGGCAGTGGGCCAGTTACTATACTGACCCACAAGTCGTAATCGGTCTCTAGCAAGGCATTACGACTACCCAAAACATATGAGGATCGATGAACGATGTTACCTTTCATACAACCATATCACGTCCCTTTTGTCACACGATATTTCGGTCATGGATTAGGCATGGTGAACGTCATCCTCCTATTCCTGACCGTTACTTTCTCGATCCCTGAGTAGTCTGAATATAGAAATGGAACTACCCTTCCATTCCAGTATGGCCATACATTTCTCAGACTCACTCATCGAGGGGCCCAGTAATATCTCTGTATGAATGTGAGGGACAAATTCCATCTTGACCATTCACATTCCTCCGCATGAAAAACCACTGAGCCCGAACATAGCCTTTATGATCACTCGGTCAAAAGTGACTTTTGACTAGGTTAAAGCTGAGCGTTCGTCATGAAGGAATCCATGATGATCTCAGGTCAAAGGGCATAGTGACATGGCTTGTATATGAGAGAAGCTTATGACTTAACCCATGCAGCTCTCTCATAGCGGGTCGGTCTGACACCCTGTACTCTTACATGTGCCTATGACTTTGATTTATATCTCTATATATCTTCAAAGTCATACTAGTCTTATTTCATCTCTGCTCCCGCATAGATGACCGACCAGGCCTAGGGACATTTAGGATAAGATCATAAGTTATCCAAGGATGGTCATCATAGTAAACATGCAAATAATGTGATAACATAATTAAGAAATTCATAAAACAATAATGTTTATAAGACAATGATTGGCCCCTAGGGCACAATTTCTAACAGTTTAAGCTTATCTAAACATCCTATGACTTAAAATTCATATTCCCCCTTTAATTTTAGATCAAGTCCAGTAGCCAAGATGGAGAGAAAGATTGTGTTTCAACCATCCAAATCTAAGAGAAATCTTCCTACAACATAATACAAAGATAGGAGGAAGAAGTTACCTTGGATCCTTGCTTGTTTGCCTCTTGAGTTGCCTTGGTCTTGGCTTGAGTTTTCATTTTGCAAGAGGTTCCCCATGGTTTCTAATGTCTTTAGTGAATGTGCAGATTTGTGGGGGAAATATATAGAAAAAGTTGGGTGGAAATGAAAGGCCAAGATTGCTTTGGTTACTATTTGATCTAATGGCCAAGATTACACCTTGAACCTTGTCTTGCCCACCAATCCAATTATGACATCATTTAGGCTGTGTTTGGCACAAATTAAAGGAAAATACTGATAGGAAAAATTCCAGTCCAGTCCCGTACTGAATCCAGTCAATTTCACAAAAACCAGACCGTTTTAAGTTCCTAATTTTTTTAATATTCCAGAATATGTATTCTGTCAGGAAAACCAGTGTCTAGGTTTCTCCTACCATTGACATTGTTATACTGAGTATTTATCTGATATCCATCCATTGTGAAATGACCAAAATACCCTTAGTGCCCTTTCTTGCACTATATTAACCTTAAGGGAAAAAATATCATTTCACACCTCTTTGTACTTATCAGAGCATATACTGACACTAACTAATCCCTCCTATACCTGCCTTGGCATTTTGGCCTGTCCAAAATGACCAAAATGCCCTCCTTTCATCTCTTGCTCATTAGTACAATACAAGGGTATTTTCGTAATTTCGAACATTTTCTGCAAATTTCTGGACACTGACCCTTTTCCCTGATGAACTGATATCATGGGCCTAGCCTCAGTTGGTGTCATTATGAGCCTCTGAGTGACACCATCTTGGCTCATTCAGTCCCAGTTTGATTACCGATTAATTTTACCAATCGGATATCGGACGTTCACAAACTCCCGTCAAAATTCACTAAAAAGTGAATAACTTTTTCTACAGAACTCCTTTTGGGATTCTGTCAGTTCCCTGACCTCTGGCTTCACAGGGCACACATTCTTGTAACTTTTCACTCATATCTGAGGTCCAGGAGATCTGATAAAAATTTTAGATAACTTTCAGACTATAAGATAAATTTCAGCTATCTCAAACTCTAATAAAATTTCTATATTAAGCTAGATTAACCATCATCATTTTCTCTATCTACTGATAAAATTTGGGACTGAAATACTTCCTGGCAGCTCTAAGCCACTTCCGGCTCAACTTTCTATAATTACCATTCTGCCCCTTGAACTTTTCTTAAATTACATTTAGGTCATTAAACTTTTTGAAATTATACTTAATGGCCCAAAATTCATGTCTACTTTACATTTTTCACCATGGAACTTTTATACTTTTCACTTTAGTCCCTCCTTTTTTAAATCTTCATCTTATCATTCTTTTCTTCTCTATTCATCATCATTTCCTTTCCAAACCTCTTTCCTCTATCAGTATTATACAGATAGGGAAAATTAGGATATGACATATTCTGTCAGGAAAACCTGTGCTGCCTAGGTTTCTCCTACTATTGACATTGTTATACTGAGTATTTATCTGATATCCATCCATTGAGAACTGACCAAAATACCCTTGGTGCCCCTTCTTGCACTATATTGACCCTAAGGGCATAATTGTCATTTCACACCTCTTTGTACCTTATCAGAGCATATACTGGCTCTGACTAATCCTTCCTGTACCAACCTTGGCATTTTCGCCTGTCCAAAAAGACCAAAATGCCCTCCATTCATCTCTTGCTCATTAGTTCAACACAGGGGCATTTTCGTAATTTCGCACTTTTCTGGGGTTCCTCTGGACACTGGCCCACCTATCTATCCCATTACTTTATTGGGCCTCCATCACGCCATTTTGGGCCTTTATAGGGTCCACTAACTTTATGGCATAAATCCCAATAAACCTCTCCCGGAGATGTTTATCTGGTATTTTATTCTACCACAAATTCCATTAAAAAATCTACAGGATTCCTTTTCTGAACTTGTCAGTTTTATAAATTTTTATATTAATTATAGGAATTTACTGTAAAGCTTCATCTGATTCTGAGGTAAGAAAAATACTATAATAATTCTCCTACCTTCAAAAATTTATATCAATTTTTCGGGACCTCAAATTGAAATTATGTGTTGCGTCAAACTAACCGGAATAATTTTCTCTATCTATTGGTAAAATTTGGGACTGATCTAATCCCGACCATTTTTGGCCTGTTTCCAGTCCAATTTCTTCATAATTACACTTTTGCCCCTTGAACCTTTGATAAATTACATTTAGGTCCTTAAACTTTTTGAAATTATGCTTAATGGCCCAACATTTATGTCTACCTTATACTTTGGCCCTAAAACTTTTATAAATTTCACTTAAGTCCCTAAACTTTCTATCCTTTTCAATTCAATCCATTTCCTTACTTAAATGGCCACACTTTTCTTAGAAAATCTCATATATATTACGTACTAAGTGTACATACAAACTAGACCAGAAAATTAGGGATATTACATTTCTCTCCCCCTTAAAATAAATTTCGTCCTCAAAATTTTACAATACATACATCCTAAATAAACAACTTAGGATACATCTCCCTCATTCTTTCCTCTGTTTCCCATGTAGCTTTATTCTCAGTTAAGCCTTTCCAGCTCACTTTGACAAAAGAAATTTGCTTATTACGTAGCTGCTTGACCTTTTGATCAATAATTTATACTAGTCCAACCTCATAAGTTAGGTAATCTCGCAGCGCAACCTCATCTTGTTCAATCACATGTGATGAGTCTGGAACATACTTTTTTAGCTGGGAAACATGAAATACATAATGTATCTGGCTAAAATTTGGGGTAAGAGCTAACTTGTAGGCTATTGATCCTATTCTTGAGAGAATCTGAAATGGTCCGATGTAACTGGGATGTAATTTCTTCACCTTAATTAATCTTCCGGCTCCCGTAGTTGGACTTAGCTTAAGAAATACATGTTCTCCTTCCTCGAACTCCAATAGTTTTCTTCTAACATCAGCATAACTTTTCTGTCTACTCTGAGCCGTCAGTAATCTTTTTCTAATCTTATCAATCTATTCTCCAGTTTGATCTACTATATCAGGATCAAACATTCTTCTTTCGTTCAACTCTACCCTGCATAAGGGAGATCTACACTGTCGTCCGTAGAGTGCTTAATTGGGGCCATCTGAATATTAGTCTGATAACTATTGTTATATGCAAACTTGATCAGTGGCAGATGGACATCCCAACTCCCTTTAAAATCTAAAACACAGGCTCTCAGCATATCTTCTAGTGTTTGGATTGTTCTCTCAGACTGACCATCCGTCTGAGGATGATAGGCTGTGCTAAATGGGAGAGTAGTATCCATTTCTTTATGTAAAGCTCTCAAAAAATTAGATGTAAATCGTGGGTCTCTGTCTGATACAATACTACTTGGGATACCATGCAACCTAACAATCTCCTTTATATACAATTTTGCCATCTTCTCTAGAGAATCTCTTTTATTTATTGCCAGGAAATGAGCTGACTTTGTCAATCGATCAATAATTACCCATATAGCATCGTGCTTGGTCGAAGTCATGGGTAGTCCTTCAACAAAGTCCGTGGCAATACTATCCCATTTCCAATCAGGGATATCTAAAGGTTGTAATGTTCCTGCTGGCTTCTGATGTTCAATCTTTACTTTCTGGCATGTCAAGCATTTTGATACATAAGCCATAACATCTTTCTTCAATCCAGGCCACCAAAATAAACTTTTAACATCATGATACATCTTGGCCATACCTGGATGTACTGTATATCGGTTTTTATGTGCTTCATCTAAAATTTTCTCCTTTAATCCTATAGCATTAGGGATATACGGTCTTCCTTTAAACCGTAGCAATCCATCCTGAGAAACTTCAAAATTTTTAGTTTCCTCTCTTCTCAACTTATCTTTAAAAATTGCTGCGAGCTTATCATGCTTCTTTGCTTCTTTTATCTCATAATCAATGAAAGCTCTGACCTGTACTCCTCCATAAGGACTTTCTGTCATCTGTATATGGTATAAAGGACTCCAATCTCTGACATCTTCTAACAATTTCAATTCTTTAATCATTAGACTTGCCACCCGCACCACTTTTCTACTTAGAGCATCAGCCACCATAATGGCTTTTACTGGATGGTATTTATCTAGAAGTCATAATCCTTCAAAAATTCCATCCATCGCAGCTGTCTCATATTCAACTCTTTTTGATCATGCAGATACTTCAGGCTTTTGTAGTCACAATACAATTCTATGGTAGCTCCATACAAATAATGTCTCTATATCTTGAGAGCATAGACTACCGTTGCAAGTTCCAGATCATGAGTGGGATAATTTTCTTCAGGTGGCTTTAACTGTCGAGAGACGTAGGCTACTACTCGACCTTGCTGTATCAGCACATATCCCAACCCCTACTTACTAGTATCAGTATAGACTACATAGGTCTGAGTTGGGTCTGGAATAATCTGCACAGGAGTAATGGTTAATCTCTGCTTCAATTCTTGAAAACTAGCCTCGCACTTCTCATCCCACTTGAACTGCTGATTCTTTCTGGTTAACTTGGTTAACGGCAAGGCAATTTGAGAAAAGTCCTTAATAAACCTTCTATAATATCCTGCTAAGCCCAGAAAACTTTTAATCTCTGTCACTGTCCTTGGCTGTTCCCAGCTGAATACCGCTTCAACTTTGCTAGGATCTACAGCTACCCCTTCATGGGATATGACATGACCAAGAAATTTGACTTCTGGAAGCCAAAACTCACATTTACTAAGCTTAGCATAGAGTTGTTTTTCTTTAAGGATACTAAGAACAATTCTCAAGTGCCTCTCATGCTCTTCAGCAGATTTGGACTATACCAGAATATCATCAATGAAGACCACAACAAATTGATCTAAGTAAGGCCTGAAGATTCTGTTCATGTAATCCATAAAAATTATAGGCGCATTCGTCAGACCAAAAGGCATCACTAGAAATTCAAAATGACAATAACAAGTCATAAAAGCAGTCTTTGAGATGTCATCTGATTTAATCCTGAGTTAATGGTAGCCTGACCTCAAATCAATCTTGGAGAATAAACTTGCTCCAGCAAATTGATCTAGCAAGTCATCAATTCTAGGAAGAAGGTACTTGTTTTTAATAGTGATCTTATTCAACTCCCTATAATTAATACATAGTCTTAGGCTGCCTTCTTTCTTCTTAACGAATAACACTGGAGCACCCCATGGTGAAACACTAGGTCGAATAAAACCCTTTTCTAAGGGATCCTCAATCTGCTTCTTTAATTCAACCATCTCGTTAGGAGCCATACGAAATGGGGCTTTAGATATTGGTGTAGCTCCAGGCACAATATCAATTGCAAACTCCAATTCTCGCTCAGGAGGTAATCCTTGAATTTCCTTTAGAAAAACTTCAGGAAATTCCTTGACTACTGGGATCTCCTCAATCCCTTCTTTTATTTATGTTTGAAAAGAAAAGAAGATCATATACCCTTGACATCCTTTTCACAAATATTTATCTGCCCGAGCCTCTGTTATAAAATTCAGCTTTACTTCTGAACTCAAGTCTGCTACCTTTGGACCAAGAACTAAGGTCTTGTTCTTATAGTCCAGCATTACGTTATTAGAAGATAACCAATTCAATCTAATTATGACATCCATCTCCCAAAAAGGCATACATATCAAGTCTAGAGTTGTGTAACAATATTTATACCGCACAATACTATTTAGGCAACATCAGATGTAACTACTCTAGCATTTGTAGGAGTTGTCACACATATGGCATAATGCAACTTGCTAATCATAAGGCCTAGGCGTTTAGCACATTCATAAGAAACAAAGGAATGACTTGCACCCAAATCAAACAGAGCAATCACAGATTGATCATTGAGATAAATTGTACCTTGAATCATTTCGGGTGACCTCTGAGCGTCTTCCCTAGTGAGTACAAATACTCGCCCTTGAGTCCGTGGCCTCTGATTATTTACTGCTTGAGGGCAACCCCGAAAGAAATGTCCAGGCTTTCCACATGTATAGCAGATATTTTGTCCCATCAAGCATGGCCTGTCCCTATGATTCTTTCCACATTTATCACATACTTGAGCCCTCGAGTCTTTGTTGCCAGTGTTACCTCGAAAGTTTCCTCTGTTAGGCCTCCTGTTCTGCCATTGCCTCATTCTCTTTCTATAGCCGCTACTATTAGCAGCCTCTCGATTCTGATTAGTCTTTTCTAGAGTTGCATTTTTCTTGCTCACAGGCTTAAATAACATTTGATGATTCATACTATTTTCAACTATGCGACATACCCCCACCGCTTTGTTGAACTGGCTATATTGCTGGGGGTCAACTTCTCTTTCAACATAGCATTCAATCCCCTAACCATTCTTTCAGTCATCCATCACTCATCATCCACTTGGCGAAGATAAGTGGAATACTGGGATAAACGAATAAATTTAGCCAGGTATTTATCGAATGATTCTTTTTCTCCTTGTCTCAGCACAAGGAACTCAACTTCTCTTTTATCACGCACTGACTGAGGAAAGTACTTCTCATAAAATTGTTCAAGAAATACTTCCCAGGTAATTGGAATGTTTCTTGCTTGTAGCAGTAATTTAGTATTCTTCTACCACCTATATGCATCTTTCTCTAATTGATAGATAGCCATCTGAGCTTTAGTTTCAGTTGGACAGTCGAGTACTTTAAAAATCTTTTCCAATCGACTAATCCAATTCTCTACCATTTAAACATTGAATGTTCCTTCAAACAATAGAGGATTATGCTTACAGAACCTTGTCATCCACCACTGAATATTGATTGCATCATCCACCTGTTCAGCCCGACTATGTGGCTCCACAGGCTGTGGCACCCTTTTTGGTTCTATGTTGGCTACTCCTGCAGGCTCTAGAGGCCTTAAATTATCCACAGCTTCCATCACTGCTGCTGCTATAGCAGCATCTCTCTCCTGATCACTTTATGCTTGTAATGCATGTTGGAAATTATGCCCTAGGGGCCAATCATTGCACTATGAACATTGTTGATTTATGAATTTCTTAATTATGTTATCACATTATTTGCATGTTTACTGTGATGGCCATCCTTGGATAACTCATGATCTTATCCTAAATGTCCCTGGTCGGTTATCTCTGCAGGAGCAGAGATGAAACAAGGCCAGTATGACTTTGAAGATATATAGAGATATAAATCAAAGTCATAGGCACATGTAAGAGTACAGGGTATTGGACCAACCCGCTATGAGAGACCTGCATGGGTTAAGTCATAAGCTTCTCTTATCTACAAACCATGTCACTATACCCTTTGACCTGAGATCATCATGGATTCCTACATGACAAACGCTTAGCTTTGACCTAGTCCAAAGTCACTTTTGACCAAGTGATCATAAAGGCTATGTTCAAGCTTGGTGGTTTTTCATGCGGAGGAATATAAATGGTCAAGATGGAATTTGTCCCTGACATTCGTAAAGAGATATTACTGGGCCCCTCGATGAGTGAGTCTGAGAAATGTATGGCCATACTGGAATGGAAGGGTAGTTCCATTTCTATATTCAGACTACTCAGGGATCGAGAAAGTAACGGTCAGGAACAGGATGATGACGTTCACCATGCCTCATCCTTGATCGAAATATCGTGTGACAAAAGGGACGTGATATGGTTGTATGAAAGGTTACATCGTTTATCGATCCTCATATGTTTTGGGTAGTCGTAATGCCTTGCTAGAGACCGCTTACAACTTATGGATCAGTATAGTAACTGGCCCACTGCCAACTTCATATGGGCCTGTAGGGTCACACACAAAATAGCCTAACTCGAGCTGTGATGTCCAGGTTCATTGAATCTAAGACATGTCTTGATTCAATGAATAATCTAGGGTGGATTTATATATTTTTTATATATATAAATTTGTATATATATTATATATAATATAAGAGATATTTGCAAGTTTTAATTTATAAGGATAAATTAAATCTCTATCAATTTTGAATTTCAATTTAAATTGATATGATCTATTTGAATTTGAAATTTAAATTGATAAGATATCTCAAATTTGATTTATGAGAATAAATCAAATATAATTCCATCTTATCTTTATTTTAAATTAAATAAATAGGTGAATTAAATCTGTGAGACGGATTTAATATAAACCATATTTATTTAATTAGTTTCTTATCAAATTATGCAATATATGATATTGTATTAATTTTAGAATTAATATAAGATTAATTCTGAAATCCAGCCCAATAAGAACACCAATGGCATCCTATATATTTGACATTAGGGGCTAGGGTTCTGGTAGAGATGACAAAAGGGGCAAGGAGAGTGCAAAAGGTTTGCAGATAAGAAACTTCCAAAATAGAGACTGTGAGGATAGAATCTCGAGAAAGCCCTAGAGGGACAAGAGGCGCTAGCACGTCGTTCGTAATTGGAACGTTGTTCGTAATTGGAACACTGTTCATGTGGATACCGGTAGAGGAAGCCGATCTAAGTTGTCGACTTCTTGCGTTCGAGAAGAGAGAACCAGGTAAGACAACAAGTCACGACGCGTAGACACTCAGGTCGCGACTAAATAGGCACCTGAACGTCAGAAAATCGAAAAGAGACGGCAAGTCACGACTAGAAGTAGAGGAAGTCGCGACTGAAAACTCTAGAGGCTACAGGTCACGACTAGTAGCTGAGGAGGTGGCGACAGAAAACTCCAGAGGTGACAGTTCATGACTATAAGCTGAGTAGGTCGTGACTGAAAACTCCAGAGGTGAAGAGTCACGACTAGTGGACACTGAGGTCGCAACCACAGCTCGAATACCGAAGGTAACACTTCTTTCGCCTTGACTTAAACACATTCGGTAGATCCTGACAGGGAATGAAAAAAAATTTAAAAGTTAATTTCCGCTGCGTGTCTTCCAATTCCCTTAGGCATCTCCTCGATCATCTTTTGTTGTTGCTCTAGACGTTCTAAAATTATCTGATTAATATTCCCAGTATTTTGTGGTCCTTCTGACGGAACAGTCCTTCTGGTTTGTACCATTTTGTTTTACTATCTAAACAGGAGAGGAATAAGATAAATAACATAACTTACATTCATTCAAAACATGGCATACAACAAGTCTAGCAAAGTCATACATACATTATCATACAGATCTTTTATGCATTACATAAGTACAAGGATAACATTATCATTCCTAAGCATACACTACTCTTTCTTAAAAGTTCTTCTAATAAATTCTTCCACCATGAAGATCTAGTTGGTTATGCTAGAATATGGTTCTGCCTCAAAGTAATCATCCAACCCTGTTCTCCAGGTGTGAGTAGTAGACAAAATGTCATCCATGATGTTGGTCCAACACTAAGGGTAATGGTATTTTGATCAAAGGCTCGGTAAGTATCCCATACCCTAGTGATAAAATCTTGGTAAACTCTATAGTCTTGGTCTATCTCTCAGACTAAGGGTCTTCCCAAGTCATATAATTGTCTGGCTAGTTCCACAGCTCTCTCAAACTGTTCCTCATTTACATCATTTGCAGCAGGTTCTAGTATTATCCTTTGTGTTTCTAGATGTATTACTGCTTTCGGTACCTTTGAACTACTAGGACCTGGTATATCTGTTTGCTTTGGTTGTTGACTAGGTCCTAAAATATCTAGGCTAGTAGGCAGTCTAGGGGTAGGTTCCACTGTACCTACAACCTGAGAATGGTGTTCATCAGGCTGTAATGGTCGAGGGTGTGCTATGTCTTCTTCATTCCTCTGAACTGCCTCAACAACTGAACTAGAATCTGCTGGATCTGGAGGCACAACATTTATAGGAGGAGATGGGATAAGTTCTTCTGACATACTACCTTCTAATGTATCATCCATAAAGTTTGATCCCACCGAAGAGCTATCAGATCTATCTATTTCAGAGTCACTAGAATTTGGAATATCAATAGTCGGGATCATTATCCATCATAAACTCCTCTTTTGAATTCAATCCAGACTTATCTGAACTAAAGACCTCTGGCATGGGATCTCCTTGATTAACCGTGGTTTCTGATCTAGTCCTATGTTTAGTCATCCTGTAATCACTAACTTAGTGTCAATTATGATAATTTTCAATTATGTATATATTTATAAATCGTTTATTCAGAGCATTTCCTAAGCCAGAATCCTTTGTTCTCATACCAAAATATCGCATCCTTAATTTTACCCTTACATATACCCAATTGGAAGTAGCTTGAATCACTTAATTACCTCTTTAACTTAGAAACATGAATTTTCAAAAGAAATGTAATCGGGTACTGTTTACGGCTACTGTTCATTTAGTAATCCAGAATACAACTTGAACTTTGAAAATTCATATTTAAATCTAGAAAAATCAAATAAGGTGGTTCCAATTTCTAATGAAAGATTTTTTATTGAAATTTGAAGGAAAAATATGAAACTAAGGTCTCCTTGTCCAAATGAAATAAGTTTATTCGTTGAAAAACACTGTTCATTTGGTAAGTCTGGAAGTTCAAGCTTCTTTACCTTATTTTCAAAAATTCATTTCTCTTTTTTTACTTATCCAAATGAGACGTGTTACATATGGATTTAAAGTTCCATATGTTTACTTTAAGTTCATAAAATTTTGTGGAAAAATCATTCATTTACTATTTGAAATTCACGCATGAACCTTACTGCCTCTGGTTGCTCATTTTATATTGTTCCAGATTTTATTCTCAACTTTGAAAAATCATAACAAATCGAATACTTAACCAATTGAGGCGTTCTAGTGTCCATTTAAAGCTCTAGATCTTAACTATTTTCATGCCAAATTTCACATGAAAATTCGTTGGATAAGTTGTGAAAACTACCGTCAAAAGTACACTGCCTCTGAACAGATTCATAGTATCATACATTATGCATATCATAATATCATCTTCTAAGGTCAAGTACTCAACTTTAACTCATATACAAATTCAACCATCCATATTTACCCTTTTTCCTTGAGAAGTTCCAGCACCTATAGCATGGTTATGTATATGGAAAGAATGAGATTTCATGGAAATCTCAATAGCAAGTCATACAAACTATAATAACATGCATGCTTGATTAAATGCCTAACATGTTATCATGACATGGGAGCTACTTTGTAAATATACATAAGCAAACTCTAACATGCATATTGTCATGACATTCATTGCAAGGAGTTGCAATCATTCATACTTTATCATAATCATCAAAGTATCAATTCAAGCTCAACCAAGAATCATAACTAACAAGCAAGCATACAATCAAACAAACATAAGATTATAGTTAGGTATTCTTGCTACCTCTTAGATATCCTTGTTACACACTTCTTGGAATGATCTTATCCTTTCACAAATGTCAAAACCTAGCCATTACAAAGTAATATCAACACAGGGGCATTTTCATAATTGTGCACTTTTTCGGGGTTCCTCTGGACACTGGCCCACCTATATGTCCCATTACTTTATTGGGCATCCATGACGCCATTTTGGGCTTTTATAGGGTCCATTATCTTCAAGGCACAAATTTCAAGAAACCTCTCACGGGGATATTTATCAGTTATTCTATTCTACTGTAAATTCCATTAAAAATTCTACAGGATTCTTTTTCTGATCCTGTCAATTTTATAAATTCTTATATTAATTATAGGAATTTACTATAAAGCTTCATCTGATTTTGAGATCTGAAAAATACTGTAATAATTCTCCTAAATTCATAAATTTATATCAATTTTTCAGGATCTCAAATCGAAATTCTGTGTTGCGTCAATCTAACCGGAATAATTTTCTCTATTACTGGTAAAATTTGGGACTGATCTGATCCCGACCATTTTTTGCCTGTTTCCTGTCCAATTTCTTTATAATTACACTTTTGCCCCTTGAACTTTTGAGAAATTACATTTAGGTCCTTAAACTTCTCTAAATTACACTTAAAGGCCTAACATTTATGTCTACCTTATACTTTGGCCCTAAAACTTTTATAGATTTCACTTAAGTCCCTAAACTTTCTAGCCGTTTCAATTCAATCCCTTTCCTTACTTAAATGGCCACACTTTTCTTAGAAAATCTCACATATATTACGTACCAACTTTACATACAAACCAGACCAAAAAATTAGGGATGTTACAACCACCAAGAGAAATATGTCCCAAAAATCTCTTAAAACCAAGAGCAAACTTGCTAGAATAAAGTCTAAGATCAAGGGGACTAGTTACCTTACTTGTTCTTCCAAGTTGCTTGCTTCCTTCTAGATTCAATAAAAATTTTGCAAGAGGTTCCCCAAGGTGTCTAAGCTACCGAACAAGTCTGATTTGGGGCGGTATTTATAGAAAAATTTGGTGAAAATGGAAGGCCAAGATTACTTTGGTTACTATTTGATCTAATGGTCTAAAATCCACCTTGCAAGAAACTTGACCTAGAAGCCTCATTAATGACATCATCCATAAAACCATAAAGGCCTTGTTTAGCGTAACAAAGAGGGTAATACTGATAGGAAAAATTCCAATCAAATCCGGTACCGATCGGGTCAGTTTCAAAAAAACCAAACTATTTTATGTTCCCAATTTTTATAATATTCCAAAATATGTATTCTGTCAGGAAAACCTGTGTCTAGGTTTCTTCTACCATTGACATTGTTATACTAAGTATTTATCTGATATCCATCCATTATGAAATGACCAAAATACCCTTGGTGCCCTTTCTTGTACTATATTGACCCTAAGGGCATAATTATCATTTCACACCTCTTTGTACCTTATCAGAGCATATACAGGCTCTGACTAATCCTTTCTGCACCTGCCTTGGTGCTTTGGCCTGTCCAAAATGACCAAAATGCCCTCCATTCATCTCTTGCTCATTAGTTCAACACAGGGGCATTTTCGTAATTTCGCACTTTTCTGGGGTTCCTCTGGACACTGGCCCACCTATCTATCCCATTACTTTATTGGGCCTCCATCACGCCATTTTGGGCCTTTATAGGGTCCACTAACTTTATGGCATAAATCCCAAGAAACCTCTCCCGGAGATATTTATCGGGTATTTTATTCTACCATAAATTCCATTAAAAATTCTACAGGATTCCTTTTCTGATCTTGTCAGTTTTATAAATTCTTATATTAATTATAGGAATTTACTGTAAAGCTTCATCTGATTCTGAGGTCCAAAAAATACTATAATAATTCTCCTAACTTCAAAAATTTATATCAATTTTTCGGGACCTCAAATTGAAATTATGTGTTATGTCAAACTAAGCGGAATAATTTTCTCTATCTATTGGTAAAATTTGGGACTGATCTAATCCCGACCATTTTTGGCCTGTTTCCAGTCCAATTTCTTCATAATTACACTTTTTCCCCTTGAACCTTTGATAAATTACATTTAGGTCCTTAAACTTTTTGAAATTACGCTTAATGGCCCAACATTTATGTCTACCTTATACTTTGGCCCTAAAACTTTTATAAATTTCACTTAAGTCCCTAAACTTTCTATCCTTTTCAATTCAATCCCTTTCCTTACTTAAATGGCCACACTTTTCTTAGAAAATCTCATATATATTACGTACTAAGTGTACATACAAACTAGACCAGAAAATTAGGGATATTACATTTCTCTCCCCCTTAAAATAAATTTCGTCCTCAAAATTTTACAATACATACATCCTAAAGAAACAACTTAGGATACATCTCCCTCATTCTTTCCTCTGTTTCCCATGTAGCTTTATTCTCAGTTAAGCCTTTCCAGCTCACTTTGACAAAAGAAATTTGCTTATTACGTAGCTGCTTGACCTTTTGATCAATAATTTATACTAGTCCAACCTCATAAGTTAGGTAATCTCGCAGCGCAACCTCATCTTGTTCAATCACATGTGATGAGTCTGGAACATACTTCTTTAGCTGGGAAACATGAAATACATAATGTATCTGGCTAAAATTTGGGGTAAGAGCTAACTTGTAGGCTATTGATCCTATTCTTGAGAGAATCTGAAATGGTCCGATGTAACTGGGATGTAATTTCTTCACCTTAATTAATCTTCCGGCTCCCGTAGTTGGACTTAGCTTAAGAAATACATGTTCTCCTTCCTCGAACTCCAATAGTTTTCTTCTGACATCAGCATAACTTTTCTGTCTACTCTGAGCCGTCAGTAATCTTTTTCTAATCTTATCATTCTGTTCTCCAGTTTGATCTACTATATCAGGATCAAACATTCTTCTTTCGCTCAACTCTACCCTGCATAAGGGAGATCTACACTGTCGTCCGTAGAGTGCTTAAATGGGGCCATCTGAATATTAGTCTGATAACTATTGTTATATGCAAACTTGATCAGTGGCAGATGGACATCCCAACTCCCTTTAAAATCCAAAACACAGGCTCTCAGCATATCTTCTAGTGTTTGGATTGTTCTCTCAGACTGACCATCCGTCTGAGGATGATAGGCTGTGCTAAATGGGAGCGTAGTATCCATTTCTTTATGTAAAGCTCTCCAAAAATTAGATGTAAATCGTGGGTCTCTGTCTGATACAATACTACTTGGGATACCATGCAACCTAACATCTCCTTTATATACAATTTTGCTAGCTTCTCTAGAGAATCTCTTTTATTTATTGCCAGGAAATGAGCTGACTTTGTCAATCGATCAATAATTACCCATATAGCATCGTGCTTGGTCGGAGTCATGGGTAGTCCTTCAACAAAGTCCGTGGCAATACTATCCCATTTCCAATCAGGGATATCTAAAGGTTGTAATGTTCCTGCTGGCTTCTGATGTTCAATCTTTACTTTCTGGCATGTCAAGCATTTTGATACATAAGCCATAACATCTTTCTTCAATCCAGGCCACCAAAATAAACTTTTAACATCATGATACATCTTGGTCATACCTGGATGTACTGTATATCGGCTTTTATGTGCTTCATCTAAAATTTTCTCCTTTAATCCCATAGCATTAGGGATATACGGTCTTCCTCTAAACCGTAGCAAGCCATCCTGAGAAACTTCAAAATTTTTAGTTTCCCCTCTTCTCAACTTATCTTTAAAAATTGCTACGAGCTTATCATGCTTCGGTGCTTCTTTTATCTCATAATCAATGAAAGCTCTGACCTATACTCCTTCATAAGGATTTTCTTGTTAGAAATTGTGCCCTAGGGGCCAATCATTGTATTATGAATATTGTTGGTTTATGAATTTCTTAATTGTGTTATCAAATTATTTGCATGTTTACTGTGATGACCATCCTTGGATAACTCATGATCTTATCCTAAATATCCCTAGTCGGTCATTTATGCAGGTGTAGAGATGAAATAAGGCCAGTATGACTTTGAAGATGTATAGACATATAAATCAAAGTCATAGGCACATGTAAAAGTACAAGGTGTTGGACCGACCCGCTATGAGAGAGCTGCATGGGTTAAGTCATAAGCTTCTCTCATATACAAACCATGTCACTATGCCCTTTGACCTGAGATCATCATGGATTCTTACATGACAAACGCTCAACTTTGACCTAGTCAAAAATCACTTTTGACCTAGTCAAAAGTCACTTTTGACCGAGTGATCATAAAGACTATGTTCAGGCTTAGTGGTTTTTCATGTGAAGGAATGTGAATGGTCAAGATGGAATTTGTCCCTCACATTCGTAGAGAGATATTACTGGGCCCCTCGATGAGTGAGTTTGAGATGTGTGTGGCCATACTATATTGGAAAAGTAGTTCCATTTTTATAGTCAGACTACTCAGGGATCGAGAAAGTAACGGTCAGGAATAGGAGGATGACGTTCTCCATGCCTCATGCATGACCAAAATGTCGTGTAATAAAAGGGACGTGATATGGTTGTATGAAAGGTTATATTGTTCATCGATCCTCAAATAATTTGGGTAGTCATGATATCTTGCTAGAGACTGCTTACGGCTTGTGAGTCAGTATAGTAAATGGCCCATTGCCAACCTCATGGGGCCTACAGGGTCGCACACAAAATGGCTCAACACGAGCTATAATGTCCAGATTCATTGAATCTAAGATACGTCCAGATTCAATGAATAATCTAGGGTGGACGTATATATATATAAATTCGTATATATATATTATATGATATAAGATATTGATAAGATTTAATTTATAAGGATAAATCAGATCTCTATCACTTTTGAATTTAAAATTGAAATTGATATGATATATTTGAAATTGAAATTGAAATTGATATGATATAATATATCAAATTTGATTTATGAGAATAAATCAAATATAATTCTGTCATATCTTTATTTTAAATTAAATGAATAGGTGAATTAAATCTATGGGACATATTTAATATAAGAAACCATATTTATTTAATTGATTTCTTATCAGATTATGCAATATATGATATTTTATTAATTTCAGAAATAATTTAGGATTAATTTTGAAATCTAATAACCTTCAGAACACCGATAGTATCCTATATATTTGACATTAGGAGCTAGGGTTTTCGGAGGCAGAGTGCAAAAGGTTTGCAGATAAGAAAAGGTAAAAATAGAGACGGTGAGGACGGATTCTCAAGAAAAACCCTAGAAGGATAAGAGGCGCTAGCACGTCATTTATTGTTGGAACGTTGTTCGTGTGGATACTGGTAGAGGAAGCCGATCTGAGTCATTGACTTCTTGCGATCAAAAAGAGAGCATAGGCATCCTGAACGTCAGAATCCCTGAGCCACCAATAACTCGAACACCGAAGGTAACACCTTTTACTACTTGACTTAAACACAATCGGTAGATCCAGGCAGGGATTGGAAAAATTTTAAAGTTAATTTTTGCTGTGCGTCTTCTAATTCTGTTCATTTCTGTTATCTGCATTTGGTATAAATGACTCCAATCCCTGACATCTTCTAATAGTTTCATTTCTTTAATCATCAGACTTGCCACCTACACTACTTTTCTGCTTAGAGAATCATAGCCACTACATTAGCTTTTCCTGGATGGTATTTAATCTGAAAGTCATAATTCCATCCATCGCCACTATCTTATATTCAACTCTTTCTGATCATGCAGATACTTTAGGCTTTTGTGGTCACAATACAATTCTATGGTAGCTCCATACAAATAATGTCTCCAGATCTTGAGAACATACACTACCGCTGCAAGCTCCAGATCATGAGTGGGATAATTTTCTACATTAACACGCATCCCAACCCTGCTTACTAGCATCAGTATAGACTACATAAGTCTGAGTTGGGTCTAGAATAATCAGCACGGGAGTAGTGGTTAATCTCTACTTCAATTCTTGAAAACTGACCTCGCACTTCTCATCCCACTTGAACTGCTAATTCTTTCTGGTCAACTTGGTTAACGGCAAGGCAATTCGAGAAAAGTCCTTAATAAATCTTCCATAATATCCTGCTAAGCCCAAAAAACTTCTAATCTCTATCACTATCCTTGGCTGCTCCCAGCTTAAGACTGCTTCAACTTTGGTAGGATCTACAGCTACCCCTTCATGGGATATGACATGGCCGAGAAATTTGACTTCTGAAAGCCAAAAATCACATTTAGTAAGCTTAGCATAGAGTTGCTTTTCTTTAAGAATACTAAGAACAATTCTCAAATGCCTTTTATACTCTTCAACAGACTTGGAGTACACCAGAATATCATCAATGAAGACCACAATAAATTGATCTAAGTAAGGCCTAAAGATTCTGTTCATGTAATCTGTCACATCCTTATTTTTATACATCTTAGGAACCATTCAGTAGCATTTGGAACCACTTTCAGGGTTATAGAAGTCCAAACTATCAATCTGGAATTCTACTCTTTTGGTACTGTTCACTGTGGCAAATTCCAGATGAGCGACTTGACTTTGAAAAATCATAACTAATTCTAGAAAAATCAAAAC
Organism: Leucaena leucocephala; assembly: GCA_037074615.1. NCBI lineage: Eukaryota > Viridiplantae > Streptophyta > Magnoliopsida > Fabales > Fabaceae > Leucaena > Leucaena leucocephala. The sequence continues at coordinate 10,629,301 of CM073518.1, forward strand.
GAAGTGGTTCAAAGTGCTACATGAATTTAACTCAATTATATTTCAGGTAAAAATCATTGGTTGACCATTACTTGACCAATTCATCGTGGGTAAACGTTTCAAATTTACTGTTCATCCAGTGATTTTCTCCTGAATCCAGCATTCTGGTTTCATCTTTGGTAATTTATATCCTTTCGTACAGACATCCAAATAGGGCATTCTATATATAAAATTAAATCTTAGTATATCTAATTTTTACCATAAAAATTTAGTGCATTAATTTAATCATTTACTATTTTTAATGATTTATCAAACATGCATAGGTCCTCACGAGTTACCGTTCACTGAACCTATTTTCAGCATTCAATCTTCACATACACATGCATACAACCATCACATATTAGTCATACATGCCAGATAACAATAATTATTAGATAATCAACTATTTTATATCAGTGTATGATCAATCCCCTCAAATTTCTATTACATCTTTTTACTGTCTAAAATCCGGCAGCATAACTGCTACAATTCTTCTTTAGAAAGTAACCGATGTTGTACCGATTCGGTAATTCCCTCATGAGAACTATCATTCTACGTAGTACCCCCCAGGAAAGACTGGATGAACCTGCTGGGTCCACTCACTTCCAGCCTGAAACATCCTTACTTTCGTATGTCTTAGGGACCATTCGGTAGCATTTAGAACCACTTTCAAGGTCATTGAAGTCCAATTTCTCAATCTGGAGTTTTACTCTTATCGAGTACTGTTCACTGTGTAAATTCCAGATGAGTGACCCGACTTTGAAAAATCATAACTAATTCTAGAAAAATCGAAACGAAGTGGTTCCAATTATTCATAACTCGTTGACCAAGTCAACGTCAGTCAACGTGTAAACTTTACTGTTCATCCCACGTTTTTCACCCTGAATCCAGCATTCTGGTCCCAACTTTGATAATTTATATCTCCTTGTGTAGACATCCAAATGATACGTTTTATATATCAAATTAAAGCTTGGTATGTCTACTATCTACCATAAAAATTTCATACATTTATTCATCCATTTACTATTTTTAATTATGGGTCAAACATCCTCATGTCCCCACGAGTTACTGTTCATAGCGTTAATTTTCAGCAACCAACATTACATACATAGGCATACATCCATCATATATCAGTGAAACATGCCAAACAACAATTATTATTAATTAATAAGTTGTTTTACATCAGGGTATGTACATAAACTCTCATACTGCTATTACATCTTTTTCTGCCTGAAATCCGGCAGCATAACCGCTACATTTCATCTGTACAAAGAACTGAACCGTACTGATTCGGTAATCCCCTCATGAGAACTACCATTCTACGTAGTACCCAGGAAAGACTAGATGAACCAGCTAGGTCCACTCACTTCTAGCCTCCTTAGACAGCACTACGTACACAGTACTTGTCATATACTGATGTTCAGTCTTTACTTCGGCAGCATAACGGCGTCTCTTAAAATTCCCAGAATTCATTTTGACATAACCTCCCCTGTAATGGTTTACTTATTGGGATGAGATTCGGGGGAATCTCAGTAGCAACAATCATAACAATATATGTAATGCAGAGTGACAGTGCTTGCTTGTGATTGTGTACAGATAAGTATGCTGCGTGCTTCCATGCTTAATAACATATGATCATAGCATTATAGCAGAGCTTCAGACATAACATATAAGACAACAATCCAACCAAACAATAGCACAACAAATCACAAAGCCATTACATAAAAGCTAAGATTCGTTACTACCTGGCTAGCTTAGCAGAACTCCACTATCTTTATTCTGCTTCCAGCTCCGCCAGAACTTCCTTACTTCCTTTTCTCCTTTCTCTCTTCCTTTCCTTCTCCTTCTCTCTCTTCTTTCTCTCCCTTACCCAAGCTATGCGTGAATGCAAATGAGCCAAGGGGGGGTATTTATAATTGCCTTCAATGGCAATTCTGTAATTACCATGAACTTTGATCCTGCGGTCCTGGTTTTTCCTGGATTTTCCTATTTTTCTTAATTCCTCCTTTACTGCATCATGCATGACATCATCGGGACACCTCACCAGGACACCTCAGCGCCACATTTATCACGTCTGAAATCCTGGACACCTCAGCAGCTGACTCAGCATGCTGACTCACCGGTCCAGTCTCTTGCCTCGTAGTACGTGTCCTCAACTTTTTCTTCTGCCTTTATGTTGGCGCCATGTGTCATCTTACTGGCACCTGTCACGCCTTCCAATGCTATCCAGATAAATCCAGGACTTTATCTGATCACCTCCTCGGTTATCGTGCCGACCGAGTAACTTTACTTTATTGAAACAGTATTAAAATAGTATTTTAATGCCACTTTTTCCCACATACTTCATGGGCTACGTTTTTGGGCTCTGGGAATGTTGTCTTGGATCCTGATCAAGCCTAAGTACTCTGATGGCTCGATTCCCAAGAAACAGCCCTTGGCAAATTACCAAAATACCCTTGGGTGCCCTTTCTTGCACTATTTTAACCCTAAGGGTAAAATCGTCATTTCATACCCTTCTGTACTCTGTCAGGGTATATACTGACTCTCAGTAACTTTATCTGTATGTACCTTGGCTCCTGGGCCTGTCAAGAATTACCAAAATGCCCTTCATTCATCTGTTACACTTTTGTACAACAAGGGGCATTTTCGTAATTTTGCACTTTTCCGGGGTTCTGCCGGACACTGGCCCACCTATCAGTCCAAGTGTCTTACTGGGCCTCTGTTGGCGCCATTATTGGGCCTTTCTGGGTCCAATACCTTCATGGCACGCATTACGAGGAATCTTCCCCCGTTAATAATTATTGAATATTTTATCTATTATTCACCGTTTATACACATATCCGGACACCGGCTCCTTCTGTCCGAAACACTAGCCCGCGGTGTTCAGGCATCCCTGTGAGTCATATCGGTCATCTGACCGAGATCATCCGAACTCATTCAGTCCCTTTTTAAATACCGATAAATCTCCCTATCGGATACCCGGAGGCCTCACACTCCCGTCTGGATTTTCTAATTTGCGAATAACTTTTTCTACAGGCCTCCTATCGGTATTCTGTCAGTTTCCCGACATCCGCCCCATAAGGACGTATCATCCTATATTTTCTCACCTAGATCTGAATTCTAGGATATCCGGTATGAATTTTTATAACTTTTGGACGATCAGTCCATTTCTGGCTATCTGGAGTCTTCAAAAATTCCTGTATCAAGCCAGATTACCGAGCGTCCCTTGCTCTCTCTACCGGTGAAATCTGGGACTGAAATGCTTTCGGACAGTCCAAACCACTTCCGGCCTGACTTTCTTTAATTACAATTTAGCCCAGGGAACTTTTCTTCTTTTCATTTAAGTCCCTTTTTATTTGGCTAAAATTACACTTAAGGACCCAACCTTTTTGTCTACTTTCCTTTTTGGCCTTGAAACTTTCCATAATTGCACTTAAGTCCTTTCATTTCCTTTACTAGGTCTAGGGGCATTATTGTCTTTTCATATTTTACCAGAGTATTCTCTGGCCCTGGTCAACTATCCAGATACCCCTTCTTGACTGTCAAACCTTAGCCAAATGACCAAAATACCCTTTACTCATTCTTCAGTTATTCTATAACATAAGGGCATTTTCGTCATTTTGCACATTTTCCCGGACACCGGCCCCTCTTACCCCTGAACTGATATTATGGGCCTGGGCCTTCCCTGGTGTCACTATGGGCCTTAGACAACACTGTATGGCCTCTGTCCATAGTCCGATCATCTCTATTCGGACTGCTCTTCCTTTACCGATTATAACTGTAAATTCCCATCTTCAGGAATTTTTACAGAAAAATCGGGACCTCAAATCAAAATTCTGTGACTCCTCATTCAATCCGGAATCGTTTTCTCTATCTCCCGGTATTTTCAGATATTTTATCCGGACCGGGCTGTTTTGGCCTGAAAAAGCACTCACGCGCACACTTTTCCAAAATGACCATTTTACCCCTGGTCATATTTCTAATTCTTTCATACACATAGAGACCTCATATGCACATTTCACAGTTCAGTGAAATGATCAACATAATTTTCTCTATTTTCTGGCAAAATATGGTACTCATCGGCTACCAGTCCGATCTTTCCCATAATTACGATTATGCCCTTGAATTCTCTTCCTGGCATCTCTAGGCCTAAAAATTGGGGTGTTACACAGCCTCCTTAGACAGCACTACGTACACAGTACGTATCAGTTCCTTTCCCTGTTCCTGCATTCTTGCCGGAATTTCGGCAGCATAATGGCGTCTCTTAAAATTTCCAAATTTCATTTTGACAGAACCTCCCCTGTAATGTTATGTATGGGAATGAGATTCAAAAAAATCCCAGTAGCAACAATCATAACAATATATGTAATGCAGAGTGACGGTGCTTGCTTGTGATTGTGTACAGATAAGTATGCTGCATGCTTCCATATTCAATAACATATGATCATAGCATTGGAATAGAGCTTCAAGCATAATATATAAGACAACAATCCAACCAAACAAAACAACACATCACAAAGACATTACATAAGAGCTAGGATTAGTTACTACCTCAAAAGCAGAGCTTCAGAACTTCCCTACTACTTCCAACTTCACCAGAACTACCTTACTTCTTTCTTCCTCACACTTTCTCTCTCAAGAACTTCTTTCTACCTCTAAGAATGCTTCTTGGCGTGAAAATGAAGAGATAGGGGGTATTTATAGTGTTGAGTAATGGCAATCTTGTAATTAGGAAGACTTATGATCCTGTGGTCCTGGTTTTTCCTGGAATTTCCTATTTTCTTTAATTTCCTTTTACTGCATCACCCTGGACACCTCATGGGACACCTCACCACCCCTATGCTTCATGTGACGAAATTTGGAGGTTCTGGAAGCTTTCCGGTCCAATCCGGTACCGGCCCGGTCCATCGCCTCGAAAAATGTGCCGTTTTCTGAATCTGATGTTTCTGAAGATCCTTTTTATGTCTACTGACCTCACATTTAGTATCTAGACCCTTTATATCATTAACTTGTTAATACTGGGTCCAGACTCAGTTACAGATCCCCTGCGAAATGACCAAAATGCCCTTGGTGCCCTATCTTGTCCTATTTTAACCCTAAGGGCAAAATCGTCATTTCACACCTTTCTGGACCTGGTCAAAGCTTATACTGGCTCTAGTCAACCTTATTTAGACATGTCTTGACCTCTGGGCCTGTCCAGAATGACCAGAATGCCCTTCATTCATCTACTGCCCTTTTTGTACAACACAGGGGCATTTTCGTAATTTCGCACTTTTCCGGGGTTCTGCTGGACACTGGCCCACCTATCAGTCCAAGAGCCTTATTAGGACTCTAATGGCGCCATTTTTTGGGCTTCCTGGGTCCATTAACTATATGGCACGCATTACGAGGAATCTTCCTCTGTCATAGTTCACCAAATATTTTAATTATTATTTACCGATTATACACCTTTCCGGACACCGGCTCCTTTTCCCAGATACAGTGTCCTACTGTGTTCAGGCATCCCTGTGGGTCATAACGGTCATCTGACCGAGGTCATCCGATCTCATTCAGCCCCTTTAAAAATATCGATAAATCTCCTACCCGCCCCGGAGGCCTCACACTCCCGTCTGTATTTGCTATTTTGTGAATAAATCTTTCTACAAACCTCCTATCGGTATTCTGTCAGTTTCCTGACATCCGCCCCATAAAGGCGCATCATCCTGTATTTTCTCACTTATATCTGAGATCTAGGATATCCGGTAGGAATTTTTATAAGTTTTGGACGATCAGTCCATTTCTGGCTATCTGGAGTCTTCAAAAATTTCGGTATTAGGCTGGGTTACCCGGCGTCCCCTGCCCTACCTTCTGGTAGAATTTGGGACTGAAATGCTGTCGGGCAGTGCAAACCACTTCCGGCCTGACTTTCTTTAATTATACTTTAGCCCCAGGAAACTTTTCTTCTTTATAATTAAATCCCTTTTTATTTGGCAAAAATTACACTTAAGGACCCCACCTTTTTGTCTACTTTTCTTTTTGGCCTTAAACTTTTTCATAATTACATCTAAGTCCCTACATTTTCTTTCTTTTGTAATTTAACCCCTTTCCTTGCATAAATAGCCACTATATCTTTAGGGACTTTCACTATTTACCTATAAGTCCTTGATCTTTGACTTATTTGCAGTTTAGTCCCTAAAAACCCTCTGTATGTTTTTAGGACTTCTGTTCAAAGGAGTCTGATAGTCTATCTATTTCAGGCTCACTTTCTGAGTCTCTGGGCCTGAAAATTGGGGTATTACATTTCTACCCCCCTTAAAATAAATTTCGTCCTCGAAATTTACTTAGTTCCTTCATCAACTATTCTGGATATATCTTCTCGGTATATCATTTCTTGGTTTATGTCTAAGGCTTGGGGTATTCATCTATTCATCAATCTTCTACTTTACCTACTTCTACTCATGGACAACTTACCTGACTTATAAGTAGTGTCCATTTCTTTCATATTTTTCCTTTCATAATTTTAATGTAATTCTGGGGTCTACCTCAGTCCTCTTATACTTTGCTAATCGCTTAGGAGAAATATCACCTTTCTTTCTCCTAATACAAGTTCATAACCCAGATACATCTATGCCACACTTTTCGGGCAACCGCATTCTTTCTTATCCCTTCTTAGGGCTTTTCTATCGTTAAACTATTCTTGCCTTAGCACCTTTCGTGGTACTAAGTTAGGGCTTGGTTGTTCTGTTTATAGCTCTAGGCCTTAGTATTCTCTTCTCTGTTTTTCAGGAATTCTTCTACAAATCTTTGAATATCAGTACTCAGATTTGATCTTGGACTCCGTCTTAGTTTAAGGGAAAGCTAAGTTCAGTCTGTATATAATAGAGGCGATTTGAGAAAAAGTATTATAAATAATTTTTTTGGATGAGTTTATCAACTAGTGAAGCTTCCTTATCTTAACTTTGTCTTTGGCATTCATCTTCCCAAAGAGATACTACATTGTACTCATATCTCATGGCTCATCTTAGGCTAGGTCTAACTGCGACCTCGGGATCTAGCTGTGATCAACCATTAGCCTCTTCAGAATCTAACTGCGACTCTGAACCTCTTAGGATCTAACTGCGACCCTGGAGCCATACTAGGATCTAACTGCGACCCTCAAGAATCTAACTGCGATTCTGTTATACTGTATACCTCCCGAAGGTCTTAAACCAACAGACTAAGTTATAAGGTTAACTGCTTCCACCTGTTGATAACTCAATAAAATTTTTTTTTATAGCCTCGTATTATTTACCCAGACTTTACTTATTTTCTCTCTTACTCAGGAGTTCCCTCTCATCTCATCTTATTCTAATCTGTGCTCTAACTGCGAGCCATTAAACTATGCTCTAGCTGCGAGCATTCTGTATCAGATCTATCTCTTATCTAAAGAGTGATCTGAAAACAAATGCTTTATTGTTATCTGTTTCCCTTTTTATACCATTCCTTTCAATAGAAATGGCCCTGAGTACTTTATTCACAGTTTATAGAATGATCTGAGTAAAATATATCATATTCATTCCCACATAAAGGCAACATACTGGGTACAGGATAGCTCAATAGTGTGCATACTGGACAATATATATAGGACTTATTAGCTAACAGAACACATATGGACTCGTATCTTAATTTGGTGCAGGAGACTTTCTTATCTCGTTGCCAGTCAGGGCATATACTCTTCCCTGAGTCGGATATCTTTCGCCTGTTGTGTTCTGTGGGTACTCTCTAGCATAATGTCCAGACTTTCCACACCTATAGCATAACCCTTGACCTGCTAGACAAGGCCTCGTACCATGGTCTCGACCATAATTCCCACATACATTAGGCCTTGGTTGCCTACTAACTTCTCTTGGCCCACTACCTGGTCTACTCCCCTGTTTCTTATTAACTTCTGACTCATATACTGGCCCATTTCTCTTCTTACTGTTTCCTTTCGAGGAACCTGGGGGAGTCATTCTCAATGGTACTGATGTAGCAGGCTCACCCTTTTCTAGATATTGCACATTCTTTTCTGTGATCCTGCATACCTCTACTGCTTCATTAAACCTTCGTATCTGCCTAGGAAAAACTTTCTCTTTCAGTGTAGAATTTAATCCACGAGTTAATTTCTCAGTGGTCCATCTTTCATCATTCCTATATTTTAGGTACGTGGAGTATCGTGAAAGACGAATAAACATAGCAAGGTAATCGTCAAAGGATTCCTGCTCACCCTGCCTTAATATTAAAAATTCGGCTTCGTGCTCATCCCTTACTGACTGTGGAAAATATTTCTCGTTGAACTGCTCAAGAAATACTTCCCATGTGAGTGGAATATTTCTTGATTGCAGAATTACTTCTGTGTTCCTCCACCACCGATTGACCTCCTTTTCTATCTTGTAAACTGCCATCTGAGCCTTTCTTTCAGAAGGACATTCTAAAATCTTAAAGATTTTCTCTAACTGGCTAACCCAATCCTCGGCTACTTGAGTGTCAAAAGTTCCTTCAAATATAGGCGGATTAAACTTCTGGAATCGTTCCATCCATGTTTGAAGGCTTTCCTGACTATTGTTATTTCCTCTAGACCCTTGATGTCTATTCATTCCAATCTGCCCATGATTTGACTGAGGTTCGGGTTCTACATCATTTTCTGGTACTACCTCCTTCTCAGACTGTTGTAAGCTAGCAACTGCAGCAGCAACCGCCGTAGCGATAGTAGAATCTCGTTCTTGATCTTGGCGAACTTGTTCCGCCCTTATTTCTTCCATCATTCTCTGTTGCTGATCTAGTCTAGCAAGGATGACTTGCATAAGATCTACCTCATTGGAGTTACCAGCTTCCTCTATGTGTGGCTCCTCCACTCTAGTTCTACGTCCTCGTCTTGTGTTCACCATCTTGCTCCTCGTCAATCTCAAAAGAAAAGTGAACATATTAATATCATACTACCTATTCATCTAAGAGCTTTACCTTTACTGGGCTTTTCTAAACCTTTAACTTTCCTATATATATTAGTCGTTACACAAGACCTATCTCGTCACAACCTCAGCTTCCCGTGATCACTAACTTAGTGTCAATTATGACAGCTTTATCAGGGTATCTCTATAATTTATCTATTCAGAGCATTTCCTAAGCCAGAATCCTTTGCTCTGATACCAAAATTTCACATCCTTATTTTTATACATCTTAGGAACCATTCAGTAGCATTTGGAACCACTTTCAGGGTTATAGAAGTCCAAACTATCAATCTAGAATTCTACTCTTTCGGTACTGTTCACTGTGGCAAATTCCAGATGAGCGACTTGACTTTGAAAAATCATAACTAATTCTAGAAAAATCAAAACGAAGTGGTTCAAAGTGATACATGAAGATAACTCAATTATATTTCAGGGAAAAATCATTGGTTGACCATTACTTGACCAATTCATCGTGGGTAAACGTTTCAAATTTACTGTTCATCCAGTGATTTTCTCCTGAATCCAGCATTCTGGTTTCATATTTGGTAATTTATATCCTTTCGTACAGACATCCAAATGGGGAATTCTATATATAAAATTAAAGCTTAGTATATCTAATTTTTACCATAAAAATTTAGTGCATTAATTCAATCATTTACTATTTTTTATGATTTATCAAACATGCATAGGTCCTCACGAGTTACTGTTCACTGAACCTATTTTCAGCATTCAATCTTCACATACACATGCATACAACCATCACATATTAGTCATGTAACATCCCAATTTTTGGATCTAGTTCACCTAGGTTCAAAATGAGGAATGTGAGGAATATCCTAAGTCTTAAGCCTAGGAATTCTGCAGGAAGCTTGATATGGGCTGGCTCCTGTGTAAGATAACCTGATATGGGCGGGTTGTCAAGCTTTTCAATTAACGATGACTCCCGAAGAGTTTAGGGGATGAGTTATTGAAAGAGAATTTCTAGAACTTAAGATGAAGGATAAGAAGATGAGAATAGATGCCAGAAAGAGAATGTAGGGGCAAAATCGTAATTTTGGGAAAGATCGGGCTGGTAGCCGATGAGTACCATATTTTTCTAGAAAATAGAGAAAATTATGCTGATCATTTCACTGAACTGTGAAATGTGCATATGAGGTCTCTATGTATATGAAAGAATTAGAAATGTGACCAAGGGTAAAATGGTCATTTTTTAAAAGTGTGCGCGGGAGCGTACTTTCAGGCCAAAATAGCCCGGCCCGGATAAAATATCTGAAAATACCGGGAGATAGAGAAAAGGATTCCGGGTTGAATGACGCAACACAGAATTTTGATTTGAGGTCCCGATTTTTCTGTAAAAATTCTTAAAGATGGGAATTTACAGTTATAATCGGTATAGGAAAGGCAGTCCGAATAGAGATGATCGGACTGTGGCCAGAGGCCATACAATGTTTTCTAAGGCCCATAGTGACACCAGGGAAGGCCCAGGCCCATTAGATCAGTCCAGTGGTAAAAGGGGCCGGTGTCCGGGAAAAAGGTACGAAATGACGAAAATGCCCCTATGTTATAGAACAGCTGAAGAATGAGTAAAGGGTATTTTGGTCATTTGTCTAAGGTTAGACAGTCCAGGGAAGTTATCTGGATAGTTGACCAGGGTCAGAGAATACTCTGGTAAGATGGGAAAAAACAATAATGCCCCTAGACCTAATAAAGTAAAGAAAGAGAGACTAAGGGCATTTTGGTATTTTGCTAAGGGGTGTTTCTTGGGAATCGTGCCATCAGAGTACTTGGGCTGGATCAGAGACCAAGATGATATTCCAGGCCCAAAAACGTAGGCCCAGGGATATGTGGGAAAAAGTGGCATTAAAATACTATTTTAATGTTGTTTCAATAAAGTAAAGTTACTCGGTCGGCACAATAACCGAGGAGGTGATCAGATAAAGTCTGGGACTTATCTGGATAGCATTGGAAAGCGTGAAAGGTCCCTTCCAGGTGCCACATGGCACTGGTCTAGAGGGAGAAGAAAAGTTAAGGACACATGGCACTGATCTAAAGGAAGCAGATAAAGCTAAGGACACGTATTACGGTGCAAGACTCTGGACCGGTGAGTCAGCAGGCTGAGTCAGCTGATGAGGTGTCCCGGGTTTTAGACATGTGAGAAATGTGCTGCTGAGGTGTCCGCTGAGGTGTCCACTGTAACATCCCAATTTTTGGTCTAGGAGAACTGGGAAGTAGTCTGATATGGGCAGGCTGCTAAAACCGTAGTCCCAGGGTAGGAATCTGATATGGGCGGATCACTTACCTGTATTTTGTAGGATCCGAGGGATGAGCTAAGTCCTTCAGGATGTAAAGATAAGTTAAGTCTTTAACCTACAGAATCGGGACAGTTCGCCTAGGTTCAAAATGAGGAATGTGAGGAATATCCTAAGTCTTAAGCCTACGAATTCTGCAGGAAGCTTGATATGGGCTGGCTCCTGTGTAAGATAACCTGATATGGGCGGGTTGTCGAGCTTTTCAATTAACGATGACTCCCGAAGAGTTTAAGGGATGAGTTATTGAAAGAGAATTTCTAGAACTTAAGATAAGGGATGAGAAGATGAGTAATGAGGCCAGAAAGAGAATGCAGGGGCAAAATCGTAATTATGGGAAAGATCGGGCTGGTAGCCGATGAGTACCATATTTTGCCAGAAAATAGAGAAAATTATGCTGATCATTTCACTGAACTGTGAAATGTGCATACGAGGTCTCTATGAGTATGAAAGAATTATGGAAAGTTTAAGGACAAAAAGGTGGGGTCCTTAAGTGTAATTTTAGCCAAATAAAAAGGGATTTAAATGAAAAGAAGAAAAGTTCCTTGGGGCTAAAGTGTAATTAAAGAAAGTCAGGCCGGAAGTGGTTTGGACTGTCCGACAGCATTTCAGTCCCAGATTTCACCGGTAGAGAGAGCAAGGGACGCTCGGTAATCTGGCTTAATAAAGGAATTTTTGAAGACTCCAGATAGCCAGAAATGGACTGATCGTCCAAAAGTTATAAAAATTCATACCGGATATCATAGATTTCAGATCTAGGTGAGAAAATACAGGATGATGCGTCTTTATGGGGCGGATGTCAGGAAACTGACAGAATACCGATAGGAGGCCTGTAGAAAAAGTTATTCGCAAATTAGAAAATCCAGACGGGAGTGTGAGGCCTCCGGGTATCCGATAGGGAGATTTATCGGTATTTAAAAAGGGACTGAATGAGTTCGGATGACCTCGGTCAGATGACTGATATGACTCACAGGGATGCCTGAACACCGCAGGCCAGTGTATCGGACAGAAGGAGCCGGTGTCCGGATATGTGTATAAACGGTGAAAAATAGATAAAATATTCAATAATTATTAACGGGGGAAGATTCCTCGTAATGCGTGCCATGAAGGTAATGGACCCTGAGAGGCCCAATAATGGTGCCAACAACCAGTAAGACACTTGGACTGATAGGTGGGCCAGTGTCCGGCAGAACCCCGGAAAAGTGTGAAATTACGAAAATGCCCCTGTGTTGTACTAAAGGGGTAGTAGATGTATGAGGGCATTTTGGTCATTCTGGACAGGCCTAGGAGCCAAGGCACATACAGATAAAGTTACTTAGAGTCAGTATATGCCCTGACAGAGTACAAAAGGGTGTGAAATGACGATTTTACCCTTAGGGTTAAAATAACGCAAGAAATGCACCCAAGGGTATTTTGGTAATTTGCCAAGGGATGTTTCTTGGGAATCGAGCCATCAGAGTACTTGAGCTTGATCAGGATCCAAGATAACATACCCAGAGCCCAAAAACGTAGCCCATGGAGTATGTGGGAAAAAGTGGCATTAAAATACTATTTTAATGCTGTTTCAATAAAGTAAAGTTACTCGGTCGGCACGATAACCGAGGAGGTGATCAGATAAAGTTCGGGACTTATCTGGATAGCATTGGAAGGTGTGAAAGGTCCCTTCCAGGTGCCACATGGCGCAATCTTAGAGGCAGAAGAAAAGTTGAGGACACGTATTACGGTGCAAGACTCTGGACCGGTACTGGATTGGACTGAACTGCTGAGTCAGCTGATGAGGTGTCCAGGAATTGTGACATGTGAAGAATGTGGCGATGAGGTGTCCCGGTGAGGTGTCCTGGATGATGTCATGCATGATGCAGTAAAAAGGAATAAAGAAAAATAGGAAAAACCAGGACCACATGTTCAGATGACTTCAAAATTACAGAAATGCCATCCATTAAAGCTATAAATACCCCATTCCCCTCCTATTTTATGCATCCCACGTTTTTGGCAAGAAAAGAGAGAGAAAGAAGAGAGAGAAGGAGAAAGAAATAAAGAAAGGAAGTTCGGTGGAGTTGGAAGCAGTATAGAAGTTATAGAGCTCTGCTTTTGAGGTAGTAACTAATCCTAGCTTTTATGTAATGGCTTTGTGATTTGTTGTGCTATTGTTTGGTTGGATTGTTGTCTTATATGTTATGCTTGAAGCTCTACTGCAATGCTATGATCATATGTTATTGAGTATGGAAGCACGCAGCATACTTATCTGTACACAATCACAAGCAAGCACTATCACACTGCATTACATATATTGTTATGATTGTTGCTACTGAGATTCCCCCGAATCTCATTCCCATATATAACATTACAGGGGAGGTTCTGTCAAAATAAAATCTGAAAATTTTAAGAGACGCTGTTAGGCTGCCGAAATTCCGGCAAGGAAGCAGGAACAGGGAAAGGAACTGATACGTACTGTGTACGTAGTGCTGTCTAAGGAGGCTGGAAGTGAGTGGACCCAGCAGGTTCATCCAGTCTTTCCTGGGTACTTACGTAGAATGGTAGCTCCTACGGGAATTACCGAATCGGTACAAGATCGGTTACTTTCTACAGAAGGAATGTAGCAGTTATGCTGCCGGATTTTAGACAGGAAGAGATGTAATAGAAATATGATAATTTGCTGTATGCCTTGTTGTATGACATTTTATTATTTAATAATAAATGTTGTTTGGCATGTTCAATTTGTGAATGGGGAATAAAGGGAGAAATTCGCAGGTCCTGAGGTAGCAGTGTTCTGGCCTCAGTTTGACCTAGTAAACGAAGGAGTTTGGCTACGAAATTTGGTGAGCCAGTGATACACATCTGGGGCATTACGTGGATAGGTAATAAGCCTTGTTTGGATGTGTAGAACGAGAGAAATTAATTTTCAAATTAAAGGTCCAGAATAAGGAACTTAAGAGTGAAATTTTGAATTTCTGGGCTTAAGTTAAGATATATCAAGCTAATATCGCTTCCGTAAGTGTACTCTGAGGAGTCTAAGGGAGGATGTTTCATCCACTGAGGTGTCCTGGATGATGCAGTAAAAAGGAATAAAAGAAAATAGGAAATTCCAGGAAAAACCAGGACCACAAGTTCATATGGCTTCAAAATTACAGGAATGCCATTGAAGGAAACTATAAATACCCCCTCCCCCTCCCATTTCATGCATCCCACGGTTTTGAGCCTTTTAGAGAGAGGAGGAGGTGCTAGAGAGAGAAAGTGAGAGGAAGAAAGAAAGAAAGGAAGTTCTGGTGGAGTTGGAAGCAGTATAGAAGTTCTGGAGTTCTGCTTCTGAGGTAATAACTAATCCTAGCTCTTGTGTAATGGCTTTGTGATTTGTTGTGCTATTGTTTGGTTGTATTGTTGTCTTATATGTTATGCTTGAAGCTCTATTACAATGCTATGATCATATGTTATTGAATATGGAAGCACGCAGCATACTTATCTGTACACAATCACAAGCAAGCACCGTCACTCTGCATTACATATATTGTTATGATTATTACTACTGAGATTCCCCCGAATCTCATTCCCAAATATAACATTACAGGGGAGGTTCTGTCAAAATAAAATCTGGAAATTTTAAGAGACGCCGTTAGGCTGCCGAAATTCTGGCAACGAAGAAGGAACAAAGAAAGGAACTGATACGTACTGTGTACGTAGGTACTGTCTAAGGAGGCTGGAAGTGAGTGGACCTAGCCGGTTCATCCAGTCTTTCCTGGGTACTTACGTAGAATGGTAGCTCCTATGGGAATTACCGAATCGGTATAAGATCGGTTACTTTCTACAGAAGGAATGTAGCAGTTATGCTGCCGGATTTTAGACAGGAAGAGATGTAATAGAAATAAGAGAATTTGGTGTATGCTTTGTTGTATGACATTTTATTATCTAATAATAAATATTGTTTGGCATGTTAAACTTGTGTATGACGAATTAAGGGAGAAATTCGCAGGTCCTGAGGTAGCAGTGTTTTGACCTCAGTTTGACCTAGTAAACGAAGGAGTTTGGCTATGAAATTTGGTGAGCCAGTTGTACACATCTGGGGCATTACGTGGATAGGTAATAAGCCGTGTTTGGATGTGTAGAACGAGATAAATTAATTTTCAAATTAAAGGTCCAAAATAAGGAACTTAAGAGCAAAATTTTGAATTTCTGGGCTTAAGTTAAGGTATAATCAAGCTAATGTTGCTTCCGCAAGTGTACTCTGAGGAGTCTAAGGGAGGATGTTTCAAGTCATACATGCCAGATAACAATTATTATTAGATAATCAACTGTTGTATATCAGTGTATGATCAATCCCCTCAAATTTCTATTACATCTTTTTACTGTCTAAAATCCGGTAGCATAACTGCTACAATTCTTCTTTAGAAAGTAACCGATGTTGTACCGATTCGGTAATTCCCTCATGAGAACTATCATTCTACGTAGTACCCAGGAAAGACTGGATGAACCTGCTGGGTCCACTCACTTCCAGACTCCTTAGACAGCACTACATACACAGTACGTATCAGTTCCTTTCCCTGTTCCTGCATTCTTGCCGGAATTTCGGCAGCATAATGGCGTCTCTTAAAATTTCCAAATTTCATTTTGACAGAACCTCCCCTGTAATGTTATGTATGGGAATGAGATTCAAAAGAATCCCAGTAGCAACAATCATAACAATATATGTAATGCAGAGTGACGGTGCTTGCTTGTGATTGTGTACAGATAAGTATGCTGCATGCTTCCATATTCAATAACATATGATCATAGCATTGGAATAGAGCTTCAAGCATAACATATAAGACAACAATCCAACCAAACAAAACAACACATCACAAAGACATTACATAAGAGCTAGGATTAGTTACTACCTCAAAAGCAGAGCTTCAGAACTTCCCTACTACTTCCAACTTCACCAGAACTTCCTTACTTCTTTCTTCCTCACACTTTCTCTCTCAAGAACTTCTTTCTACCTCTAAGAATGCTTCTTGGCGTGAAAATGAAGAGATAGGGGGTATTTATAGTGTTGAGCAATGGCAATCTTGTAATTAGGAAGACTTATGATCCTGTGGTCCTGGTTTTTCCTGTAATTTCCTATTTTCTTTAATTTCCTTTTACTGCATCACCCTAGACACCTCATGGGACACCTAATAGGACACCTCACCACCCATATGCTTCATGTGACGAAATTTGGAGGTTCTGGAGGCTTTTCGGTCCAATCCGGTACCGGCCCGGTCCATCGCCTCGAAAAACGTGCCGTTTTCTGAATCTGATGTTTCTGAAGATCCTTTTTATGTCTACTGACCTCATATTTTGTATCTAGACCCTTTATATCATTAACTTGTTAATACTGGGTCCAGACTCAGTTACAGATCCCCTGCGAAATGACCAAAATGCCCTTGGTGCCCTATCTTGTCCTATTTTAACCCTAAGGGCAAAATCGTCATTTCACACCTTTCTGGACCTGGTCAAAGCTTATACTGGCTCTAGTCAACCTTATTTAGACATGTCTTGACCTCTGGGCCTGTCCAGAATGACCAGAATGCCCTTCATTCATCTACTGCCCTTTTTGTACAACACAGGGGCATTTTCGTAATTTCGCACTTTTCCGGGGTTCTGCTGGACACTGGCCCACCTATCAGTCCAAGAGCCTTATTGGGACTCTAATGGCGCCATTTTTTGGGCTTCCTGGGTCCATTAACTATATGGCACGCATTACGAGGAATCTTCCTCTGTCATAGTTCACCAAATATTTTAATTATTATTTACCGATTATACACCTTTCCGGACACCGGCTCCTTTTCCCAGATACAGTGTCCTACTGTGTTCAGGCATCCCTGTGGGTCATAACGGTCATCTGACCGAGGTCATCCGATCTCATTCAGCCCCTTTAAAAATATCGATAAATCTCCTACCCGCCCCGGAGGCCTCACACTCCCGTCTGTATTTGCTATTTTGTGAATAAATCTTTCTACAAACCTCCTATCGGTATTCTGTCAGTTTCCTGACATCCGCCCCATAAAGGCGCATCATCCTGTATTTTCTCACTTATATCTGAGATCTAGGATATCCGGTAGGAATTTTTATAAGTTTTGGACGATCAGTCCATTTCTGGCTATCTGGAGTCTTCAAAAATTTCGGTATTAGGCTGGGTTACCCGGCGTCCCCTGCCCTACCTTCTGGTAGAATTTGGGACTGAAATGCTGTCGGGCAGTGCAAACCACTTTCGGCCTGACTTTCTTTAATTATACTTTAGCCCCAGGAAACTTTTCTTCTTTATAATTAAATCCCTTTTTATTTGGCAAAAATTACACTTAAGGACCCCACCTTTTTGTCTACTTTTCTTTTTGGCCTTAAACTTTTTCATAATTACATCTAAGTCCCTACATTTTCTTTCTTTTGTAATTTAACCCCTTTCCTTGCATAAATAGCCACTATATCTTTAGGGACTTTCACTATTTACCTATAAGTCCTTGATCTTTGACTTATTTGCAGTTTAGTCCCTAAAAACCCTCTGTATGTTTTTAGGACTTCTGTTCAAAGGAGTCTGATAGTCTATCTATTTCAGGCTCACTTTCTGAGTCTCTGGGCCTGAAAATTGGGGTATTACATAATCCATAAAAATTACAGGCGCATTCGTCAGACCAAAAGGCATCACCAGAAATTCAAAATGACCATAACGAGTCCTAAAAGCAGTCTTTCAGATGTCATCTGATTTAATCCTAAGTTGGTGGTAGCCTGATCTCAAATCAATCTTGGAGAATAAACTTGCTCTAGCCAATTGATCTAGCAGGTCATCATTCTGGGAAGAGGGTACTTGTTTTTAACAGTGATCTTATTCAACTCCCTATAATCAATACATAGTCTTAGGCTGCCATCTTTCTTCTTAATGAATAACACTGGAGCACCCCATGGTGAAACACTGGGTCGAATGAAACCCTTCTCTAAGAGCTTTTCAATCCGCTTCTTTAATTTAACCATCTCGTTAGGAGCCATACGATATGGGGCTTTAGATATTGGTCCAGCTCTAGGCACAATATCAATTGCAAACTCCACTTCTCGCTCAGGAGGTAATCCTTGAATTTTCTTTGGAAAAACTTCAGGAAATTCCTTGACTACTGGGATCTCCTCAATCCCTTCTTCTACTTCTGTTGGAACAGAAAAGAAGATCATATACCCTTGACATCTTTTTCACAAATATTTATATGCCTGAGCCTATGTTATAAAATTCAGTCTTACTTCTAGACTCACATCTATTGCCTTTGGACTAAGAACTAGAGTCTTGTTCTTGCAATCCAGCATCACGTTAGTAGAAGATAACCAGTTCAATCCAATTATGATATCAATTTCTCAAAAAGGCATACATATCAAGTCTAGAGTTGTGCAACAATGGTAATACCGCACAATACTATTTAGGCAAACATCAGATGTAACTACCCTAATATTTGTAGGAGTTGTCACACATATCGTATAATGCAACTTGTTAATCATAAGGTCTAGGCGTTTAGCACATTCATAAGAAACAAAGGAATGACTTGCACCCAAATCAAATATGGCAATCACAGAGTGATCATTGAGATAAATTGTACCTTGAATCATTTCGGGTGACCTCTGGGCATCTTCCCTATTGAGTGCAAATACTCGCCCTTGAGTCCATGGCCTCTGATTATTTACTGCTTGAGGGCAATCCCGAGAGAAATATCCAGGCTTTTCACATGTATAGCAGACATTTTGTCCCATCAAGCATGGCCTATCCCCATGATTCTTTCCATATTTGTCAGATACTCGGGTCCTCGAGTCTCTATTGCTAGTATTGCTCAAAAATTTCCTCTGTTAGGACTTCTATTTTGCCACTGCCTCATTCTCTTCCTATAGCCACTACCACTAGCAGCCTCTCGATTTTGATTAGACTTTTCAGGAGTTGCATTTCCCTTGCTCACAGGCCTGAATAACATTCGATGATTCAGACTATTTTCAACAATACGACATGCCTCTACTACTTTATTGAACTGGCTATATTGCTGAGGAGTCAGTTTCTCTTTCAACGTAGCACTTAATCCCCTAATCATTATTTCGGTCATCCAGCGCTCGTCATCCACTTGGGAAAGATAAGTGGAATACTGGGATAGACGAATGAACTTAGCCAGATACTCATCGAATCACTCTTTCTCTCCTTGTCTCAGCATAAGGAACTCAGCTTCTTTTTCATCACACACTGACTGAGGAAAATGCTTTTCATAAAATTGTTCAAGAAACACTTCCCAGGTAATTGGAATGTTTCTTGCTTGTAACAACAATTCAGTATTCTTCCACCATCTATCTGCATCTTTTTCTGATTGATAGATAGCCATCTGAGCTTTAGTTTTAGTTGGACAGTCGAGTACTTTAAAAATCTTATCCAACCGACTAATCCAATTCTCTGCCATTTGAACATAGAATGTTCCTTCAAATACTGGAGGATTATGCTTACAGAACCTTGTCATCCACTGCTGAATACTGATTGCATCATCCACCTGTTCAGCCCGCCTATGTGGCACCACGGGCTGTGGCACCCTTTCTGGTTCTATGTTGGCTGCTCTTGTAGGTTCTGGAGGCCTTAAATTACCCATAACTTCCACCACTGCTGCTGCTATAGCGGCATCTCTCTCCTGATCACTTCGTGCTTGTACTGCACGCATCTCCTCGATCATCTTTTGTTGTTGCTCTAGGCATACTAGAATTATCTGATTAATATTCCCAGTATTTTATGGTCCCTCTGACAAAACAATTATTCTAGTTTGAACCATTTTGTTTTACTATCTAAACAGGAGAGGAATAAGATAAATAACATAACTTACATTTCATTCAAAACATGGCATACAACAAGTCTAGCAAAGTCATACATACATTATCATACAGATCTTTTATACATTACATAAGTACATGGATAACATTATCATTCCTAAGCATACACTACTCTTTCTTAAAAGTTCTTCTAATAAATTCTTCCACCATGAAGATCTAGTTGGTTATGCTAGAATATGGTTCTGCCTCAAAGTAATCATCCAACCCTA
Organism: Leucaena leucocephala; assembly: GCA_037074615.1. Taxonomy (NCBI): domain Eukaryota; kingdom Viridiplantae; phylum Streptophyta; class Magnoliopsida; order Fabales; family Fabaceae; genus Leucaena; species Leucaena leucocephala. The sequence continues at coordinate 10,649,620 of CM073518.1, forward strand.
CTCTCCATGTAACATCCCAATTTTTAGGCCTAGAGACGCAGAGATAGCCTAAGATTAAGAGGCTACTAGACCCCTTTTTAGCAGAAGTTCCAGAGGAACATAAAGAGTTTCAGGGACTGAGCTGCGAGTAAGTAAAGGTAAGGGGACTTATGTGTAAACAGTGGAAGTCCCGAGGGGTAAATGGCCATTTGGGGATGATGTAAAGGTCAAAGGATCAAGAGTTGACCAGTTAGGTCACAATAATAAGAAGTTGGTCGTGACGAGAGTATAGTATGGTCGCGACTAATATTGGCAGAGAGGCTTGGTCGTGACGGATATGTATGTAATGTCACGACTAATGAGTAGAATAAGCCTGGTTGCGACTAAAAAGTTATGTGGTCACGACGAAAGGCTGTTATGGTCGCGACTAAAGGATGTTGAGGTCGCGACTAGAGAATGCTGTGGTCGCGACTAATGAACACAAAAGGTGTTAAGTCGCGATGAGATGATTGCTAAAGTAGTGCCAAGCGTATGGGCCAAGAGTGATGAAGGTCCAAATGAGATAGTTACCTGGTTAGAGATAGACCGGAGGCAGGAGGCCAGATACAGGAAAGGTTATCTGGAGACTATGAGGTAGACTGATAAGGTATCCTCATGGGACCCACAAGATGCCACATGGCATTAGAGTGATGATTCAGTAACCTTTCAGTAGAGTAAAGTTACTCGGTTGGCACGAGAACCGAGGAGGTGATCAGATAAGTCTGGGACTTATCTGGATAGCATTAGGAAGCGTGCAAGGTCTCTTCCAGTCGCCACATGGCATTAGTCTGGAGAAAGCAGATAAAGCTGAGGCACACATTACGAGGCAGAAGACTGGACCAGTGAGTCAGCATGCTGAGGTGTCCAGGAATTGAGACATGTGATAAATATGGCGCTGAGGTGTCCTGCTGAGGTATCCCGATGATGTCATGCATGATGTAGTAAAGGAGGAATTAAGGAAAATAGGAAAAACTAGGACCGCAGGATCAAAGTTCATGGTAATTACAGGATTGCCATTGAAGGCAATTATAAATACCCCCCTTGTCTCCATTTCATTCACGCATGGGCAAGGTAAAGAGAGAGAAAGAAGAGAGAAGGGGAGAAGGAAAGGAAGAGAGAAAGGGAGAAAGGAAGTAAGGAAGTTCTGATGGAGCTGGAAGCAGAATAGAGATAGTAAGGTTCTGCTGAGCTAGCCAGGTAGTAACTAATCCTAGCTTTTATGTAATGACTTTGTGATTTGATGTGCTATTGTTTGGTTGGATTGTTGTCTTATATGTTATGTCTGAAGCTCTGCTGTAATGCTATGATCATATGTTATTAAGCATGGAAGCACGTAGCATACTTATCTGTACACAATCACAAGCAAGCACTGTCACTCTGCATTACATATATTGCTATGATTGTTGCTACTGAGATTCCCCCGAATCTCATCCCCATACATAACCCATTACAGGGAGGTTATGTTGAAGTGGATTTTGAGAATGCTAAGAGACGCCGTTATGCTGCCAAAGTAAAGACTGAACATCAGTATATGATAAGTACTGTGTACGTAGTGCTGTCTAAGGAGGCTAGAAGTGAGTGGACCTAGCCGGTTCATCTAGTCTTTCCTAGGTACTATGTAGAATGGTAGTTCACATGAGGGGATTACCGAATCAGTACAGTTCAGTTCTTTGTACAGATGAAGCGTAACGGTTATGCTGTCGGAGTTTAGGCAGAAAGAGATGTAATAGAGATAGAAAGATTATGTATATGTCTTGTTGTTTATGCCATTCTGTATGACATTTGATGTTATTCAATGATAAATATTGTTTGGCATATGCAATTTATGTATGTTAAATTAAAGGGGAAATTCGTAGGTCCTAAGGCAGCAGTGCTCTGACCTCAGTTTGACTTAGTAAACGGAGGAGTCTGGCCACGAGATTTGGTGAGCCGGTAGTACACATCTGGGGCATTCCGTGGATAGGTAATAAGCCTCATTTGAATGTGTATAAGGTGAGAAACCAGTTCTCAAAGTAAAGGTTCAGAATAAGGAACTTATGAGTAAAAGTTCAATCTCTGGACTTAAGTACAGCCAATATTGCTTCCGCAAGTGTACTCTGAGGAGTATAAAGGAGGATGTTTCACTCCAGGTGTGAGTAGTAGGCAAGATGTCATCCATGATGTTGGTCCAATCACCAAGGGTAATGGTATTTTGATCAAAGACTTGGTAAGTATCCCATACCCTAGTGATAAAATCTTGGTATACTCTATAGTCTTGGTCTATTTCTCAGACTAAGGGTCTTCCCAAGTCATATAATTGTCTGGCTAGTTCCACAGCTCTCTCAAACTATTCCTCATTTACATCATTTGCAGTAGGTTCTAGTGTTATCTTTTGCGTTTCTAGATGTATTACTGCTTTTGGTACCTTTGAACTACTAGGACCTGGTATATCTGTTTGCTTTGGTTGTTGACTAGGTCCTAAAATATCTAGGCTAGTAGGTGGTCTATGAAACATCCTCCCTTAAACCCCTCAGAATACACTTGCGAAAGCGATATTAGCTCAATTATATCTTAAATTAAGCTCAGAAATTAAAATTTATCTCTTAAGTTCCTTATTCTAAACCTTTACTTTGAGAACTTATTTATCTCATTCTATACATCCAAATGAGGCTTATTGCCTATCCACGTAATGCCCCAAATGTGTGCTACTGGTTCACCAAATTTTGTGGCCAAACTCTTTCGTTTACTAGGTCAAACTTAGTGTCAATTATGACAATTTTCAAGTATGTATCTATCTATAAATTATCTATTCAGAGTATTTCCTAAGCCAGAATCCTTTCCTCTGATACCAAAATATCGTATCCTTAATTTTACCCTTAGATATACTCAATTAGAGGTAACTTATACCAATTGATTACCCCTTTAGCTTAGAAACATGAATTTTCAAGAAAAAGGCATTGGTATTGTTCACGGTTACTGTTAATTTGGTAATCCAGAATACAACCTGAACTTTGAAAATTCATATTTAAATGTAAAAAAATCAAAATCAGGTGGTTCTAATTTCTAATGAAAGCTCTTTCATTAAACTTTGAAGTAAAAATATGAAATTGGTGTTTCCTTGCCCAAATGAAATCAGTTTATTCGTTGAAAAATACTGTTCATTTGGTAAGTCTGGAAGTTCCAGCTTCTTTACCTTATTTTCAAAAATTCATTTCTCTTTGTTCACTTATCCAAATGAGACGTGTTACATATGGATTTAAATCTCCATATGTTTACTTTAAGCTCATAAAATTTTGAGGAAAAAATCATTCATTTACTATTTTTAATTCGTGCATGAACCTCACAGCCTCTGGTTGCTAATTTTATCTTGTTCCAGATTTATTTCCCAACTTTAAAAAAATCATAACAATTCGAATACTTAACCAATTGAGGCATTCTTGGTGTTTATTTAAAGCTCTCGATTTTAACTATTTTTGTACCACATTTCATGTGAAAATACGTTGGATAAGTTGTGAAAACTACCATCAAAATTGCACTGCCTCAGAACGGATTCATAGTATCATACATTATGCATATCATAATATCATCTTCTAAGGTCAAGTACTCAACTTTAATTCACATACAAATTCAACCATTCATATTTACCCTTTTTTCTTGAGAAGTTCCAGCACCGATAACATGGTTATGTGTATGGAAAGAATAAGATTTCATGGAAATCTCAATAGCAAGTCATACAAACTATAATAACATGCATGCTTGATTAAATGCCTAACATGTTATCATGATATGGGAGCTACTTTGTGAACATAAATAAGCAAACTCTAACTTGCATATTGTCATGACATTCATTGCAAGGAGTTGCAACCATTCATACTTTATCATAATCATCAAAGTATCAATTCAAGCTCAACCAAGAATCATAACTAACAAGCAAGCATACAATCAAACAAACATAAGATTATAGTTAGGTATTCTTGCTACCTCTTAGATATCCTTGTTACACCCTTCTTGGAATGATCTTCTGTAACACCCCAATTTTCAGGCCATAGACTTAGAAAGTAGCCTGAAATAGATATATCCCTTTGAGCAGAAGTCCTGGAAACATACAGAGGGTTTTTAGGGACTAAACTGCAAATAAGTAAAAGTCCAGGGACTTATGTGTAAATAGTGTAAGTCCCTAGGGATATGATGGCCATTTATGCAAAGAAAGGGATTAAATTGCAAAAGAAAGAAACTGAAGGGGCTCAAGTGCAATTATGAAAAGTTTAAAGCCAAAAAGGAAAAGTAGACAAAAAGGTGGGGTCCTTAAGTGTAATTTTAGCCAAATAAAAGGGACTTAATTAAAAAGAAGAAAAGTTCCCTAGGGCTAAAGTATAATTAAAGAAAGTCAGGCCGGAAGTGGTTTGGACTGCCCGGAAGCATTTCAGTCCTAAATTTCACCGGTAGAGAGAGCAAGTGACGAATTTGAATTTAAATGGATATGATCTATTTGAATTTGAAATTCAAATTGATAAGATATCTCAAATTTGATTTATGAGAATAAATCAAATATAATTCTATCTTATCTTTATTTTAAATTAAATAAATAGGTGAATTAAATCTGTGAGACGGATTTAATAAAAATCGTATTTATTTAATTAGTTTCTTATCAAATTATGCAATACATGATATTGTATTAATTTCAGAATTAATATAAGATTAATTCTGAAGCCCGGCCCAATTAGAAGCCCGATAGCATCCTATATATTTGACATTAGGAGCTAGGGTTCTACACACAACGTAACTCGCAAGAGAGAAAGGGGCAGGAGAGTGCAAAAGGTTTGCAGATAAGAAACTGCTGAATAGAGACGGTGAGGACGGAATCTTGAGAAAACCCTAGAGGGACAAGAGGTGCTAGCACGTCGTTCGTGGTTGGAACGCTGTTCGTGTGGATACCGGTAGAGGAAGCCGATCTGAGTTGTCGACTTCTTGTGATCGAGAAGAGAGCAGCACGACGACGAGTCGCGACTTACAAACGCAAAGGTCGTGACTTAAACGGGCATCTGAATGTCAGAAATCCAAAAAGGGGAGACAGGTCGCGACTTGAAGCCGACGAGGTCGCGACTACAAACTCCAGAGACATCCTGTCGCGACAAGAAGCTTAGGAGGTCGCGACTAACAACTCTAGAGGCGATAGGTCACGATGAGAAGCTGAGAAGGTCGCGACTAACAACTCCTGAGGCGATAGGTCGCGACGAGAAGCTGAGGAGGTCGCGACTAATGAAACATCCTTACCTTTATGTGTCTTAGGGACCATTTAGTAGCATTTAGAACTACTTTCAAGGTCATTGAAATCCAATTTCTCAATCTGGGGTTTTACTCTTATCGAGTACTGTTCACTATGAAAATTCCAGATGAGTGACCTGACTTCGAAAAATCATAACTAATTCTACAAAAATCTAAATGAAGTGGTTCCAATTGATAAATTAAGCTAACTCAATTATATTTCATGTAAAAATAACTCGTTGACCATTCATTGACCGAGTCAACGTAAGTCAACGTTTCTATTTTACTGTTCATCCAGCGTTTTTCTCCTGAATCCAGCATTCTGGTCCCAAATTTGATAATTTATATCTCCTTGTGTAGACATCCAAATGATACGTTTTATATATCAAATTAAAGCTTGGTATGTCTACTATTTACCATAAAAATTTCGTACATTTATTCATCCATTTACTATTTTTAATCATTTATTAAACATGACCTTGTCACCACGTATTACTGTTCATAGCGTTAATTTTCAACAACCAACATTACATACATAGGCATACATCCATCATATATCAGTCAAACATGCCAAACAACAATTATTATTAATTAATAAGTTGTTTTACATCCAGTCATGTACATAAATTCTCATATCTCTATTACATCTTTTCCTGCCTGAAATCCGGCAGCATAACCGCTACGCTTCATCTGTACAAAGAACTGAACCGTACTGATTCGGTAATCCCCTCATGAGAACTACCATTCTACGTAGTACCCAGGAAAGACTAGATGAACCGGCTAGGTCCACTCACTTCTAGCCTCCTTAGACAGCACTACGTACACAGTACTTATCATATACTGATGTTCAGTCTTTACTTCGGCGGCATAACGGCGTCTCTTAAAATTCCCAGAATTCATTTTGACATAACCTCCCCTGTAATGGTTTACTTATTGGGATGAGATTCGGGGGAATCTCAGTAGTAATAATCATAACAATATATGTAATGCAGAGTGACAGTGCTTGCTTGTGATTGTGTACAGATAAGTATGCTGCGTGCTTCCATGCTTAATAACATATGATCATAGCATTACAGCAGAGCTTCAGACATAACATATAAGACAACAATCCAACCAAACAATAGCACAACAAATCACAAAGTCATTACATAAAAGCTAGGATTAGTTACTACCTGGCTAGCTTAGCAGAACTCCACTATCCTTATTCTGCTTCCAGCTCCGCCAGAACTTCCTTACTTCCTTTTCTCCTTTCTCTCTTCCTTTCCTTCTCCTTCTATCTCTTCTTTCTCTCCCTTACCCAAGCTATGCGTGAATGCAAATGAGCCAAGGGGGGGTATTTATAATTGCCTTCAATGGCAATTCTGTAATTACCATGAACTTTGATCCTGCGGTCCTGGTTTTTCCTGGATTTTCCTATTTTCTTTAATTCCTCATTTACTGCATCATGCATGACATGATTGGGACACCTCCCCAGGACACCTCAGCGCCACATTTATCACATGTCTGAAATCCTGGACACCTCAGCAGCTGACTCAGCATGCTGACTCACCGGTCCAGTCTCTTGCCTCGTAGTACGTGTCCTCAACTTTTTCTTCCTCCTCTGTGATGGCGCCATGTGGCATCTTACTGGCACCTGTCACGCCATCCAATGCTATCCAGATAAATCCAGGACTTTATCTGATCGCCTCCTCGGTTATCGTGCCGACCGAGTAACCTTACTTTATTGAAACAGCATTAAAATAGTATTTTAATGCCACTTTTTCCCACATACTTCATGGGCTACGTTTTTGGGCTTTGGGAATGTTGTCTTGGATCCTGATCAAGCTCAAGTACTCTGATGGCTCGATTCCCAAGAAACAGCCCTTGGCAAATTACCAAAATACCCTTGGGTGCCCTTTCTTGCACTATTTTAACCCTAAGGGTAAAATCGTCATTTTACACCCTTCTGTACTCTGTCAGGGCATATACTGACTCTCAGTAACTTTATCTGTATATACCTTGGCTTCTGGGCCTGTCCAGAATGACCAAAATGCCCTTCATTCATCTGTTACCCTTTTGTACAACACAAGGGCATTTTCGTAATTTCGCACTTTTCCGGGGTTCTGCCGGACACTGGCCCACCTATCAGTCCAAGTGTCTTACTTGGCCTCTGTTGGCGCCATTATTGGGCCTTTCTGGGTCCAATATCCTCATGGCACGTATTACGAGGAATCTTCCCCTTTTAATAATTATTGAATATTTATCTATTATTCACCGTTTATACACATATCCGGACACCGGCTCCTTCTGTCCGAAACACTAGCCTGCGGTGTTCAGGCATCCCTGTGAGTCATATCAGTCATCTGACTGAGGTCATCCGAACCCATTCAGTCCCCTTTCAAATACCGATAAATCTCCCTATCGGATCCCCGGAGGCCTCACACTCCCGTCTGGATTTTCTGATTTGCAAATAACTTTTTCTACAGGCCTCCTATCGGTATTCTGTTAGTTTCCCGACATCCGCCCCATAAGGACGTATCATCCTGTATTTTCTCACCTAGATCTGAATTCTAGGATATCCGGTATGAATTTTTATAACTTTTGGACGATTAGTCCATTTCTGGCTATCTGGAGTCTTCAAAAATTCCTGTATTAAGCCAGATTACTGAGCGTCACTTGCTCTCTCTACCGGTGAAATCTGGGACTGAAATGCTTTCGGACAGTCCAAACCACTTCCGGCCTGACTTTCTTTAATTACAATTTAGCCCTAGGGAACTTTTCTTCTTTTCATTTAAGTCCCTTTTTATTTGGCTAAAATTACACTTAAGGACCCCACATTTTTGTCTACTTTCCTTTTTGGCCTTGAAACTTTCCATAATTGCACTTAAGTCCTTTCATTTCCTTTACTAGGTCTAGGGGCATTATTGTCTTTTCATATTTTACCAGAGTATTCTCTGACCCTGGTCAACTATCCAGATACCCCTTCTTGACTGTCTATCCTTAGCCAAATGACCAAAATACCCTTTACTCATTCTTCAGTTATTTTATAACATAAGGGCATTTTCGTCATTTTGCACATTTTCTCCGGACACCGGCCCCTCTTACCACTGAACTGATATTATGGGCCTGGGCCTTCCCTGGTGTCACTACGGGCCTTAGACAACACTGTATGGCCTCTGGCCATTGTACGATCATTTCTATTCGGACTGCCTTTCCCTTACCGATTATAACTGTAAATTCCTATCTTCAGGAATTTTTACAGAAAAATCGGGACCTCAAATCAAAATTCTGTGACTCCTCATTCAATCCGGAATCCTTTCCTCTATCTCCCGGAATTTTCAGATATTTTATCCGGACCGGGCTGTTTTGGCCTGAAAAAGCACGCACGCGCACACTTTTCCAAAATGACCATTTTACCCCTGGTCATATTTCTAATTCTTTCATACACCTAGAGACCTCATATGCATATTTCACAGTTCAGTGAAATGATCAGCATAATTTTCTCTATTTTCTGGCAAAATATGGTACTCATCGGCTATCAGCCCGATCTTTCCCATAATTACGATTATGCCCTTGATTTCTCTTTCTGGCATCTCTAGGCCTAAAAATTGGGGTGTTACAACTAACAACTCCAGAGGCGACAAGTCGCGACGGGAAGACGAGTAGGTCGCGACTGAAAGTTCCAGAGGCGAAGAGTCACGACTAGTGGACACTAAGGTCGTGACTGCAGCTCGAATACCGAAGGTAACACTTCTTTCTCCTTGACTTAAACACATTCGGTAGATCCTGGCAGGGAATGGAAAAATTTTTAAAGTTAATTTCCGCTGCGTGTCTTCCAATTCCCTTCAGTGTGTATGTAGTAGAGAGAGTTTGAGCACTGTTTCTCAGCCTAATCATGTCAAAAACTAGCCTCCCTGAGGTCTGCGGCTTGCCTATCCTTTTAACAACAGCTTGACCTAATCAAAAACGCGCAGCTTCACAACTGTCTTATCTGGTCATGACCAGATCCATATTTTGGTCGTGACCTATAAATGCAGAGAAACTTTCCAGGAGAAATTAGGTCGCAACCTGTGGATACTTTGGTCATGACTAAAACACACAGAGCTGCTTCCTTGCTATGATTCCCCGTCTTGTGATTTCTTTCCTGCTCACATTAGTCCTTGCTCCTCTAAAATACCTACAATTCAAAACCAAAGCTCATTGTAAAAGTCCCACCAGTAAGGGAATAACAATTATGCAGTTTAGAGGAGTTATTTTACCATTTTCCCCTTAAAATAGCACATTGCCAAGCATAATCATGTATTACCACAAAAGCACAATTACAGGCATAAATGAAAGGTAAAACTATTATAAAACCATTAAAAATGTCGCAGAAACCATACACAAATTGTGTCTTATTATAATCCCTCTCATCCCTCTTACAAACAGTAAGGTTACAATCCACTCAAGTCTACTCTTGAGCAATCTAAAAAGTTGATTGTTACAAATAAAACTCTCTCACCAGAGTGAATATGATGATAAACACTTAAGCTCTCAAACTTTCTATGTTTCTATATTTCTCTTAGAAGAGTGTATATGCTCTGTATCAAAGGATAGTGAAACAGCGATACAATCTTGTATATGATCAAAGTGCATGTTGAGTGTATGTTGTATCTTCTTATGTTTTCGAACTTCTTCAACTTTCTCACTTTGGCTTCTTCTTCTTTTCATACTTTCTCATCATAATTCCGTTGAAGTAGCCGTTGATAAATATAGCAGTTATATTTTGTTGACGTGGATAATTTGGTTCTTGATTTATTCACTCAATCTTGTTTAGCCTGAAAATCATCTTAAAACATACTTTAGTAAAGATATATAATCAATGTAAGAATAGAGCAAGTATTTCACAATGATTTAGAATTACAGATCAAAATCTGATAAAGTCTAGTTTAAAATTCCTTTCGCAAACTGCCTTGACTTATTGAAGAGCTTATCAAAAATATCTTCGATAAATTGCTAAAGAATTGTATTTAAAACAGTTAAAATTTTATCGAGCAATTCTTCGATAAACAACCTTATTAAAAAGGACTTCGATAAATCTTTAATAAATTATAAATAGATAGTTCATGATTTATCGAATAGTTTTTTGATAAGTGTCATTCCCGATAAACTCTTTGAGAAATATTATTTCAAAACATATGCTTTCATAATTATCGATGTGTTTCATAATATGTTATTTATCAAATTGTTCTTTGATAAATATGCTCTTTGAATAACTTATCGATAAATACTGAAGAATATCTTTTCAAACTTTCAAAACAGACTTTCAAACATTATAATCTTTTATCGAATAACATATTTAAAAACACAAGTTCATATGATCATTTTAACAGATAAGATCAAAACTCAAGATCATTTAATAGATCATATCAGACTGCTAAATCATAGGCTTATTAAGAAATCATTCCACTTAAGAACAAAGCTTATAAAGATCTTTCAGTAAATAAGATCAGGCTATAAACTTATGATGATTATTCATTCAATCAAATCAAAGATAATTCATGGCCTTAATCAAAGTTGTGCACAAGACTATCAATCAAATATATCAATGTAATGTAATTTAAGCTTCCTTATCGAAGATCTTATCAATAAGAGATCTTAATGATTAGTTCATTGATAAGATAATAGCATGAATTAACAATAATCTTGTCTTCATAGTCCATAGATGATTCAAACAGATTTATCAAGCATTATAATTAATGAATCATCTTCAGTCAATGTTTCAAATAATCAAATCATCATCAAAACATTTATCAAATTAAAGTTCTAGTGATTCGAATTTGAAACAATTTATCTTTTTTTCTTTCAATTTGTCTTATAAATTTGTGACTAAAGATCATATTAAAAAGAAAGCAAATAAGTTAGATCACTAAAAGTATTCATTAAAGCAGAAAGTCAATGATCTTAAAATTATTTTCATATGATCAGATTTTAAATCTGTAAATGTAGCATCCTAAAATTTCTCTATCTGTATAAGACTGATAGCGGAAAGAGTTATGAAGGGATTTTGATGGTCATTTTGGAAAGAAAGGGACTAAAGTAAAAACTCTAAAAGTTCTATGGTGCAAAGTGGAAGTAGCATAAGCTTTGGGCCATTAAATGGTAATTATGAGAAAGTTGAGCCGAAAAAGGCCCAAAACTGCCCAAAAGCAGTTTAGTCTCAAATTTTACCATAAAATAGGAAAAATTATTCTGATCAGTTTAACACAACACGAAATTTTGATTTGAGGTCCCGATAAATTGATATGAATTTCCAAAGTCTAGAGAAATTATTACAGTATTTATTTGGACCTCATAATTATATGAAACTTGGTAGTAAATTCTTATAAATAATATAAGAATTTATGAAACTAACAGAAGTCAAAAAGGAGTCCTATAAAATTAATTATAAGATTTACGGTGAAATCGGACACCGATAAAGGGTTAAAGGAAATGTAGGGAATTTTTATCAGGACTTTTGGGTCTCAGAAAATTATGAGACTTTTTAGGAAACTCATTTTATATTAGAATGAATTTCTAAAAATTTTAGAATCCTTAAAACAATTTTATAGAATTTATTCCAAAAATCAGAAGAATTTAAGGATATTAGTATAGGATGTGCCTTGGGAATTGAGCAAAATGGCAATTGGACTCAATTTAGGGCCCAAGTGACGTTTTATAGCAGCCCAAGATGATAAGGAATGGTCTTTTGGCCAAAAGAATTTTTAAGATATTTTAATAAAAAAAAGAGAAAGGAGGAAGTTTCAAGACATGTGAGGTGTATGGTGAGATGTCCTATGTGGGACCCACCTTGTGCCACATGTAAAGCATAGCAAGAGTAATGAATTATCACATGTGCCTCATTACACTAAAATATTATAATAAATAGTTTAATGATGATTAAGATTAATTAATCATAAAATCAACCAATGAGAGAAAGAATTAAGTCATTGTAATAATTAGCACTTCCAAGGGTGGATTAGTCCTAAGTACCCTAAAAATTGTCTATAAATACCTCCCTCCATTCCTTCATATTACGTTAAGAACAAGAGGGGAAACTCTTGAGGATTGCAAAATCAAACAAACTAAAGAAGAGACAAGGCACTTTGGTTCAAAGCAATCAAGGTTTAAGGTAAGCAATCTTCCTAGTTCTTATGTATATGTTTTGGAAGATTGAAACTTAGGTTTTAGTGGTTGGAAAACCTATTTTTCCTTGATTCTCCATGCTGTCCAAATATGGACAGAAATGAAGAAAAAAAGAGTAGTAAGATAGAACTATGAAATACTAACCTAGATAAGCTTGGATTATTGGCTATTGCTTGAATTAATTGTGTAATCCTTGAAATCCCAATTCATGTGATTTTTGGCCTAGGACAGAACTGAAGGAAGAAGATTGAATTTCAATGATCTAATGCTTCCATTGAATTTATATGATGATTTTGTGTAGGATTGAATAAGATTGGAACCTTGGAAACATTGAAATTAAGAAAGGGACAATTTGAAACCTTCTCTGTTACTGTTCATGCATATGAACAGTTATTGGAATTTCATGATTTTGATGTTTCTAATGGGTTTAAAGTGCAAAATTGTGTAGGATTAAGTAAGATCAAAGTCTTGGAAGCATTGGAATTGAAAAGAGGAATTTTTAGAAAATTATAGGTGATGTTTTTGTTTCTGTCCAGACCTGAAGGAAACATTGGAATTTTACAATTCTGAATCCATATTTGGATTCCTTGGGCAAAATTGTGTGGGATCTAGTCAAGGCACAAACTAATTCAAAGGACAAGGCAATTAACCACAAATAAAGAAAGTTAGGGGTATATCGGTTCCGGAAAATGAACTTAAATTATTAAGTGAAGTTCAAAGCTGAATTGGTATGGATTGTAATAAGTGTATTACTCTACCATGATTAGGCTTTGACATTTGTGAAAGAGAGGACCAAAAGACCAAGAAAGAAAAGGTTAAAGGAGAGCTATTCCAAAGTAGTAAACTTACCTCACTTGTATGCTTTGCTTGCTTGGATGTTTTATGTGTTGAATGTTTACTTTGATTATGTGAAGCATGTATGATTGAATGATGCTCTGTTTCTTTTTATGCTATGGCCATATGTTATAATTTAAGGAACATGGAAGCATGTAAAGATATCATTATGCAAGCATGATCATTAAGCACACACATATTAACATCAAGCATTGAGTTGCATACACTGTTTGGTTTCCGTTTGCTACTGAGATTTCCCCCGAAATCTCACCCCTTCCATTATACAAACATCACAGCAGGGCCATCTTATGGAAGCAAGGAAGGAGAATGAAGAAGTTATGATGCATAAATGTGTTGTTGTATAAGAGACCTTTTTTGGAAATATGTAATGTGTGTATTAAATACTTGTTCAGTTTTGATTATGTTTGTTGAGACTTAGGAAAAATAGCTAACCTTTGAATAAATGTATAAGACTTTATAATATGATAATATACATGTTGAACTTCGTTTTGGTACCAAGAACGTCTTATTCCGATATTTGTACAAAGAGAACAAATTTTTCAAAGTTAGGGAACCAAATCTGGAAACTGTGAAACTGACCAAATAAATAGTAATATTCTACGTCAATACTGTATTAATTGGTTTGTATTTTGGTCAGATTCATATTTTTTCCTTAAATAAGCTTATGTTAGCTTCGTATAGCAACTTGAACCACTTCATTTTAATTTTTCTAGAATTAGTTATGAATTTTTGAAGTGAATCACTAGTCTGGAATTTGACCAAATGAACAGTAACACGTGGTCAAAATTTTCAGATTGTGTAATTTGACTTCATTGATCATATAAGTGGTTCCAGATGCTACTGTTTGGTCCCTAAGATGTACAAAAGTTAGGATGTGACAGTAAACCTTTCAATTTTCTGATCATAGGGTTTTCTAAAATATGTCAAGCAAATAAAGTAATATTTTATCAAAAGCAAAGTGTTAGAGTATATGAAAAGTCATTTATCAATGCTTCTAAAAACTCAGAAACTTTCCTTATGCATCGAAGAGTTATTCGATAGATCCTTTTATTGAATAGACCTTTGATAAATGAGTAATAACTTCTTTTAAAATTTAGGTTTCATTGAATGAATATCTTATCGATAAATATTATGTTCGATCAATGCTTCTATAAATTCTTTTATAAAATCTTTTCACAAGCTTAGTCTTTACAAAACTTATCGAAAGCTTATTCGATAAATTTACTTATCGAATAGAGCTTCAAATAATTGTAGTTTCAAAATAACTTGACTTAGAATTTTCTCAACTAAAATTTTATTGATTTATTGAAGTCTTTTTTGAGAAGATACCTTATCGAATATGTCTTTGATAAATGTCTTTCAGAAAACAATTTTCCTTAAAAAATTGTATCGATAGACTTATCGATTACTACTCTTTATCAATTAAGTCTCATATTCAAATCTTTTCTCAATTAATTTTTCATCATCAAAATATAACAATAAATTTCTGAAAATAGTTTCTGGTCCATAACTTTGGAAAATTTGTTCTCTTTGTACAAACATCGAAATAAGGCGTACTTGTGTCAAAATGAAGCTTGACATGTTAACTAACTACTGCTAAAATATTATACATTTATTACATCATTAACTATTTTTAGTTACAGACCAAACATCATAGTTCAAAACTGTCTAACATCTTCCTTTACATACATTCATCCCAAAACTTGTCTAGAGCATAACCATATCATCATCTAGCATTCTTCCTCTCTCATACTTGAGGTTCCTGTTGATTGGAGATATAATTTGGGATGAGATTTCTGGGGAAATCTCAGTAGTAAACGGTACCATTCAATGCATACAAGATGAATGCAAGTGCATGACATGTTTCCTTTATCTTTCCTTAGTTTCCATTTGCATACCATTATGCTCCATGCCTATTCCTATCATGCATGACTATAACCTCATAAAAGCAGAGAATATATGATTCATACCTACCATACATCATCACCTATCAAAAACATATTAACACACAAACATATACATCAAGTATACAAGAAATGGGTGAGTTCACTACCTTGATTCTTTACTTTTCCTTATCCTCTTTCTTGTCACCTTTCCTTGAAGTAAGGTTGTCTTCTTGAATACACAAATCAAATCCTAAACATCACATATTCATTTATTCATCATGACCCAAATCAATTGGTATATAAAGACATTGGACTTAACTTAATCAATTAACCCCTATCTTTCTTAATTTGTGGTTAATTATCTTGTCCCTTGAATTAATTTGTACCTTAACTTTACCCTACACAATTTCACATTTTGAATCTATTTATGAGCTTAGAATCATGAAATTCCAGCTCCTTCAACCTGTTTTGGATAGAATTGAAAATATACATAATTCTTTCAAAAATTCTCATTTTGATTCCAATGCTACCAATACTTGTTTCTATATTTTATCCCACACAACTTTTCATTTTAAAACCATTGAAAGCATCAAAATCATAAAATTCCAATCACTGTTCATGCATGTGAATAGTAATAGAGAAGACTTAAAAATTACAACTTTCAGTTCCAATGCTTCCCAGGTTCCAAACCTATCTAATCCTACACAAAATGATCATTTAAATTTAATGAAAGTATTAAATCATTGAAATTCAGTCTTCTTTGTCCAGAACAGCCCTAGGCCAAATGGCCTCATCAATGGTAAAGTCAAGATCATAACTTAATTCAATAACCATTCACCTAAACTAACTTATCCAAGCATTAATCACATAGTTATAGCTTTATTTCCTTCTTCCTACTTCAACTTAAAATTTGGACAGCAAGTATGCTCTAGGTTTAATGGAATTTCCAACCAATAAAACCTAGGCTTTATCCTTCCAAAATATATATAAATAAGCTAGGAAGGATTGCTTACCTTATGCCTTAACTATCTTGACCTTTAAGTGCTTTGAATTGTCTTTATCTTGGTTGAGTTTTCAAATGACAAGAGTTTCTCCAAGGGAACCAAGGGGGCACGATTTTGTGAGGAATGAGAGGGGCATTTATAGCCAAAACTTTGTCACCTTAGGTCCATAATAACCCCACTTTTCCTAATTATTACAACTCCTTAATTTTGAACTTGATTGGTTGTTTTTTGGATTAATTATCCTTAATCATCATTAGGTTAATTCTTATATTATTTTATTATATTTTAGCACATGTCATAACCCTTTCTTCTTCTTCTTGGTGCTATGTGTAAAGCTTATGGGTCCCACAAGGACACCTCACATGCTTCTTAAATTTTTCTTAAATTCTTTTCTTTTAAAAATATATAAAATATTCTAAAAACTTCATTTGACCACATGACAATTTTTTGGGCTCCATGGACACCTCTATGACGCCATGTTGGGCTTACTTGGCCCAAACTATAATTTTGGCACATATCCCAAGGTGCTTCCTATACCGATATCCTTAAATTATCCTAATTTTGAAATAATTTCTAAACACCTCTTTTATTGATTTTGACATTTTTAGAAATTCATTCTAATATAAAATAAATTTCATACAAAGTCTCATAATTTTTGGAGACCCAAAAATCCTAATAAAAATTCCTTACATCTCCTTTAACCCTTTATCAGTGTCTGATTTCACCTTAAATTTCATAATTAATTCTACAGGACTCCTTTTTTACTTCTTTCAGTTTCATAAATTCTTATATTATTTATAAGAATTTACTGCTAAATTTCATATAATTATGAGGTCCATAGGATACTATAATAATCTCCTGACTTCATAAATTAATATAAATTTATCGGGACCTCAAATCAAAATTCTACGCTGCGTTAAACTGATCAGAATACTTTTCTCTATTTACTGGGAAAATTTAGTGCTAAACAATTTTCGGGCATTTTCAGGCCTTTTCTGGCTCAAATTTTCATAATTACCATTTTGCCCCTGAACTTTTGAAAATTACACTTTAGGCCCTTAACTTTTTATAATTATATTTAATGGCCCAAAGTTTATGTCTACTTCCATTTTACACCATGGAATGTTTAGACTTTCACTTTAGTCCCTTTCTTTTCCAAAATGTCCATTATGTCCTTGAAACTTTGATTAATTTCAATTTAATCCCCTTTTCTTTACAACTTCATACCTTCTCTCTTTCTTTAGCTTAAAACTTATCTTAATCATTATCTTTTCTTTTGATTACCATCACAAGACCTTCATAACCTCTTTCCTCTATTAGTCTTATATAGATAGAGAAAATTTGGGATGTTACACATTAACATGAAAATGTTATGTGATTTCTCCTTCTTCATCATCTTTAGTTAGTTCATCAGTTGTAGATTTGCAACTTTCAGTTACTAATGATGAACTACAGAGGAATAAATAGAATCAATAGTTTTAAAGATTGTCTCTGGCGTTAGAGCAAAATTTGATTTTCAGATAATCATTTTCAGATAAAGCATTGTATACAATTTTTATTCCTACAAGGTTCAAAGAAAATATTTTTTTTAATTTTTATTCCAATCCTTTCTTGGTTTAAAATTAAAATCATTTGAAATAATTTTTCTCATATCATAATCGAGAGTTTTCAAAAATATGATCATCTGACCTTTCCAATACAAAACTCAGAATTTTCTAAAATAGGAGGAATGGTGATATCAGAACCATTAGAAAACATTTCATAATCAACTATAGCCATGATCTTTGTACTTGAGATCGTTAGATCCTTTAACAAGTAACCTTGCTCTAATACCAAATGTTGAATATGACTGTATCACCAAGAGGGGTGAATTGTGTGATATTTATAAATTTTTAAACTTTTGAAAACTTTAAAGATATTTGAATAAAATTTAAAGTGAAGAGTTAGAAAGATAACACCGAGGAAAGAAGTTGATGAAGAAAGATTACACAGGTCGATTTATACTGGTTCGGACCCAATCCACTTGGCCTACGTCCAGTCCCTAAAGACCTCCTCTGAATATTCTACTATACTCCAAGATTCCAAGGCTCTTTGTGAGAATCCCTTCTCACTCCCCCTTATAACCTATAACGTTTACAATCAGTAAGAATCCTTCTCACTCCCTTTACACCCGTAAGGTTGTAAGGTTACAAACACTCAATAATCCACTTGAGAAAATTAGAGAATGACTTATACAAATAAAACTCTCTCAGTACAGTGAATTTTGATACACACTTAAGTTCACTAGCTAAGTTTCTTTCTTCCAAGAATATGTATGCTTTGAACCAAAAGAAAAGAAACAGAGTAAAACAGAGACTTAATAAATATGATCGAAGTGCATAATGTGCATAACTTGTTTTTCTTTTAAGTCTCCTAACTTCTTTTGCATTATCATTTTGGATTCTTATTTTTATACTTTGTTTTGCATAAATCTGTTGAAGTAGCTATTGAGATAGCTGTTATCCAATATAGCTGTTATTATTTACGTGTATAATATACTTTTAGCTCTTTGGTTGATCTCTTTGATTTAGCCTATAAATAATCTTAAAACATGCTTAAGTAATGATATATAATCAATATAAGCATAAAGCAAGTGTTTCCAAATGATTGGGATCAAAGATCAAAATATGATAAAGTCTGATTAAAAACTATTTTCGCAAAAAAGCTTGACTTATCAAACAACTGATAGAAGAACACCCTTATCGAGAAGGTCTTCGATAAATTACTGAAGAATTACATTTGAATCAGTTAAAATCTTATCGAGCAATTCTTCGATAATCAGCCTTATCAAAAAAGACTTTGATAAATCTTGAATGAATTGCATAGCGATAGTTCATGATTTATCAAATAGTTCTTTAATAAGTATTCTTATCGAATAACTTTTTAAAAAATATTCTTTCATAGCAAGATGTTATAAGCTTATAAAGATCTTCAAGCAAATAAGATCAAGATGTAAATTCATGAAGACCATTCATTCAATCAAAGCAAGTTATAAGCTCAGCTAAAACATTCACAAATTCATCAATCAAAGCTTTAATGTAATATGGAAATTGAATTCATTTTAAACTCTGCTGAAAGATCTTATCGAAGAGAATTTCAATAAGTGGTCTGATCGAATAGATTATCAATAAGATCATAATGAATTAGACTTCAAATCTTTCATGATATCAAGATCTATCAAAGTATAGATGATTCAAACAAATCAACATCATTATGGGCAATAGATCATCATCAAAATCATTTATCAAAGAATCAAAACTTCAGTGTTCTGAATTTAAAATAGCTTATCATTTCTTTATCCAAATATTGATCTTATATAATTTGCAACTCAGGATTTCACTGATCAATTTGAGAAGTGAACACATTAGATAAGTCATTGTCAAACATATTTTCAAAATCAAAGATCCAGTGACTTGACTAAACTTGAAAACATCTTAATGATCAGACTTTAAACCTTTAGAGCTTTCTTTCTCTTGTCATAAGCTTTTACAAATCATTTTGAGAAGGAATAAACAAGATAGTATCTTATCAAAAGCAAGAAACAAGTTGTATTCAAAATCATTTATTAGCGCTTTTGATGAAATGAAAACTTTCTTCATTTATCAAAGTATTCTTTGATAAATCTATTTATCAAATAGTCCTTCAATAAAACAACTCTTTGAGTTTGTTGATCCAAGTCTTTATTGATAAATATCTTATCCTATTAATTCTTTGATAAAGCTTTACATAAAATTCTATTCACAAAGCTGAGTCTTTACAAGACTTATCGAATGATTATTCAATAAATCCTCTTATCGAATGAAGCTTAGAATAATTTTGGTTTCAAAATAAATTGACTCAGAATTTTCTCAACTAAAATTTGATAAATTTATCGAAGTCTTTGTCGATGAAATACCTTATAGAATAGGTATTCGATAAATGTATAAAAATAATTGCTGAAACATGCTACTTTTAACCCCTCAAAGTACATATTTAGAAGCATATTTAACTAGCGGAAGCATTACTTTAACCCAAAATTTTAAAAAAATTAAATTTAATTATATGTTACTGTTTATTTGGTAAATTCTAGATTGACAGTCTAACTTTGAAAATTCATAACTAATTTTAGAAACATCGTATGGAGATGGTTCAAAGCTATAATGAAAGCTCTTTCATTCATTTTTAAATGAAAAATATAGAACATTTCGTTTGCTTGCCCAATCGATACAGTTAATTCATTAAAGTTTACTATTCATATAGTCAATTTTGGAAATTCCAGATTCTGACCCTTAACTTTAAAAATTCATTTCTCTTGATATACACGTCCAAATGAGGTGTGTTACCTATGAATTGGAAGCTTTGGATATGTACCACATTCTCATAAAAGTTTATGAATTAATTCCTTCATTTGCTAGGTCAAACTGGAGTCACAACAGAACTGCTCCAGGACCTATGTTTTTATCATTTCACTTTCTTCTTTTGATTCTCATAAATTCATTCAACATTTATAAACCATCAACTTGGTCTCTCATAAAGTCATACACATCCTGAGGTTATGCCATAATATTTTCATACATTTTCTTTACATGTAATGGCATAATACATAACATAAACATAGTTGGCAAATCATACAATTCATGCTAGAATGAATAATTGCGACTTTCCTTCTTCCATTCTTGAGCTCTTCTTCATGCATACAATTTCCATCATGCTTTACCTAAATTGGTTGGTTGTGGGAGGGTGAGATTATGGGGAATCTCAGTAGCAAACATTACCACTTAAATATGCTTTGTGGGGAATCTCATCAAACTTTCTTTAATTAGTGACATGTCAGCATGCTATATGCTTTGTATAAAAATGCATGGCCATTGGAAGCATGTTATTCATAACATATTCGACATCATTTAATCATCATCTACATGTCAACACATAAGCATATCACATCAAGCACATAAGAAGGAAGTCCACTACATTAAAACTTTATCCATTTCTCTTTGTTCCCTTTGTCTCCAACCAAACATTGGTTGCTTACTCATCCTCTTTAACTCATTTTCTGTGACATATCATGGCCCTATATAACTCATTAGAGCCATTACATAAACATTGTACATCAAGTTCTTTAAAGTCCTAACTCTTAACTTAATTCTTAGAGTTAGTGGTTTAGCTTTGTAATAATTATTTCCTTAGACCAATCCTACATAATTTTGTCCAAGGAGTCCAAATATGAGTTTATATTTATGAAAATCAAACTCCTTCCTTGACTTTTGTACAGAACCAAAACATACCCTTTTTATTTCCAAAAATTCTCATTTTGATTCCAATGCTTCCAATACTTGTTTCTCTACTTTATCCCATATAATTTTTCATTCTAAAGTCACTAGAAGCATCAAAATCATAAAATTCTCATATATGAATAGTAATTTATATAGTGGCAGCCAAGAACATAAAACCATAATTGCATGTATACTTGAATTTTCAATCCAATACTACTTGATTCTAGCTTGTTTAATCTTATCTGAACTATATATCACATAAAATTCATATTTCACCTTTAATTCTAGTCACATCCAGTAGTCAAGATGAAGAGAAAAATGGTGCTCAACTAACCAAATCAAAGAGAAATCTTCCTATAACATAGTATAAAGATAGAAGGAATAAGTTACCTTGAATCTTTACTTTATTGGCTCTTAGATTGCTTCTTCTTTTTGCTTGGATTTCATTTTTGCAGCACCTCCCCATGGTTCCTTTTAGTTTGGCGTGAATGAAGAGAAATGGAGGGGTATTTATAGGCAAATATCCAAGGACATGAATGGCTAGGATTTACTCTTTCATTATTTAATCTAACAGTTGATATTTCCTCTTAATCTTGACTTAATCTCCAAGTAAATAAAGGATAAAATCACATGCTAAAATTCTTCTTCCTCCCTTGCATATGGCGCCATTTGGACATGAGGAGAGTCCCATGAGGATACCTCACATGTTCTTGATTTTTCTTCCTTTCTTATCTTTTTTTAATAAAATAACATAAAATTTATTTTGACCACATGACAATTCTTTACCTATTGGGCTTCATTTTGGACGCCATGTAGAGCTTATCTAGGCCCAATCATTATTTTTGGCACATGTCCTAAGGCATTTCCTTTACCAGGTACTCCAATATATCTTAAATTTTGGAATAAATATTATAGAGCTCTTTTAAAGGTCTTGACATTTTTATAAATTCATTATACTATGAAAAGAGTTTCCTGTAAAGTTTCATAATTTTCTGAGATCCAAAAGTCCTAATAAAAAATCTATATGTTTCATTAAATCTTTTTATTAGTGTCCAATTTCACCTTAAATTCTATAATAAATTCTATAGGACTCCTCTTTGAGTTTTATCAACTTCATAAATTCTTATAGTAACTATAAGAATTTTCTATCAAATTTTATCTGATTCTAAGGTCTAGAAGGTCCTGTATCAGTTTCTAGACTTTGTAGATTAATATTAATTTTTTGGGACCTAAAATCGCAATTCTGAAAAATATACCTGGCCCAATTACCATTATCTATTTACTGGTAAAATTTGGGTCTGTAGCATTTATGGGCAGTTTTGGGCCTTTTCAGCTCAACTTTCTCATAATTACGTTTTTACCCCTTGAATTTGACAAATTACACTTTAGTCCCTGAATTTGTCAAATTCTACTTTGGTCCCTTACTTCAATTTTTAAAATGTCATTTTAGTCCTTGTCTAGGTATTTTGAAATTCTAATTTAACTTCTAAATTCACAATACTCCATTTAGGTCCCTTGAATTCTTTATATTAAACTTTCATAAAAATGACGTTCAGGTCCTTAAGCTTTATAACTTTACACTTTCCATTTCTTTCTTCAAGTTAAAAATCATCTAATCATTATGATTTCTTTTGATCATCATCACAATCCTTTCCTTATCTCTTTCCTCTATCATTCATATACATATAGGGAAAAATCAGTAGTTTACAAATAGGAAAAAATCAGGATGTGATAATTTTTCTCTAAAAGTTCTTTCTCATTTATCGAATGACTATCTTATTGATAAATACTCTTTATCAATTAAGGCTCATTTTCAAATATTTTCTCAATTAATTTGTCATTATCAAAACATTGGATCTAATAGAAAGGTACCTCTCGGCCAAGATAGTTTCATGGGGAAGGAATTTGAGTTTGATAAATATAAGCTTATATTTGGATTCCTCATGTAAAATTGTGTAGGATTGGCCTATGAGAATATTTTTAAAAAGCTAGAACACTAATTCTAAAATCAAGAGAAAAATGTTAAGTAAAGAGAGCAAATCTTGGATATGGTGTGATTTCATGGTCCTAATGAGTTATATGATCAATGTGGTTGTATTTAGGACCTTGAGACATCAAAGAGGATGATTTGATGAGGTTAACATAAAGTCCTCATGGTTGGAAAGCTTATGGAGCAAATCAAGAAAAAACCTTATAGTACAAGGTAGTAAACTTACCCCTTTATGTGCTTGATATGGTATGCTTATGTGTTGATATGTATAAGTTGATTAAATGATGTTGTGACAAGATAATTGTTGCTAGAAATACTGTTTATAATATGATTTCCATGGCAATGCATTTTTATAAAAAAGCATAATTGTCACACCTTAGCTTTAGATCCTTAGAGTTAGCATCTGGAAGCGAAATGAAGTAATTGAAATGTTAACTGAGACCAACAAAATGTTTCTCTCATTTTAGTTCTTGAGTTACTGTTCACTCAGGATTTCTAGGTTAAAGGTCCAGCTTTGAAAAATTATAATTAAATGTACAAAAATATTATGGAGGTGTTCCAAATTTCTAGTTAAAGCTATTTCAATGATCTTTAAGGGAAAATATAAAAATGGAGTTAATCCATGCCAGTTAGTATAGTTTATTCATCTAATTTCACTATTCATTTGGTAAAAATTGTACTTTCTAATTTTTTTGCCTCAACTTTAGGATTTAATATCTCCTAGTATACACATAAATTGAGGCATATTACCTATGATTTTTAAGTTTGGGATGTATAATTTATGCCTACTAAACTTTATGGATAGATTTGTTTATTTACTAGGTCAAACTAGAGCTAGAACAATACTTCTCTAGGACCTATGTTTTATCCTTAATAATTACTTTGCTTTTATTTAACTAATTATTCTGGCATACATGACTTTCTCTCATCCATGCTTGTGTATAATTTGACATGCCATAAATACTATAATTAATTGTATAATACTATTTCAAAATGAAAGTATACTTTTCATGTCAGTTACATAAATGAATAATTATTACATGACGTACTAATAAACTAAAACTATCAATCCTCCATGCTTTCTCCTTCATTCTCATTGCTCATCTTCATGCATGCTATCCCCATATTGCTAGGCATATTGTGGTTGGATAAGGAGGGGTGAGATTCTGGGGAAAATCTCAGTAGCAAACATTATCACTAATGCATGCTAGATAAATTCTTGGTGCATGATGTCACATTCAAATCTTTAGGCCCAGAAGCTCAGAAAGTAGCCTAAAATAGGTAGGCTACCAGGCCCCTTTGAGCGAAGGTTCTAGAAACATATAGAGGGTTTTTAAGGACTAAATTGCAAATAGAGAAAGTAGACAGACTAAACTGCAAACAAAGAAAGTTCTTGGGGAAAATATATAAATAAAAATAAGGACTTTAGGAGAGTCTCAAGGGATCAGAAAGAGAGAGGAATGAATTGTAAAAGAAGGTTACTGTTAATTTGGTAATCCAAAATACAGCCTGAACTTTAAAAATTCATATTTAAATGTAAAAAAATCAAAATCAGGTGGTTCTAATTTCTAATGAAAGCTCTTTCATTAAACTTTGAAGTAAAAATATGAAATTGGTGTTTCCTTGCCCAAATGAAATTAGTTTATTCGTTGAAAAATACTGTTCATTTGGTAAGTCTGGAAGTTCCAGCTTCTTTACCTTATTTTCAAAAATTCATTTCTCTTTGTTCACTTATCCAAATGAGACGTGTTACATATGGATTTAAATCTCCATATGTTTACTTTAAGCTCATAAAATTTCGAGAAAAAATCATTCATTTACTATTTGTAATTCGCGCATGAACCTCACAGCCTCTGGTTGCTAATTTTATCTTGTTCCAGATTTATTTCCCATCTTTAAAAAAATCATAACAATTCGAATACTTAACCAATTGAGGCATTCTTGGTGTTTATTTAAAGCTCTGGATCTTAACTATTTTTGTACCACATTTCATGTGAAAATACGTTGGATAAGTTGTGAAAACTACCATCAAAATTGCACTGCCTCAGAACGGATTCATAGTATCATACATTATGCATATCATAATATCATCTTCTAAGGTCAAGTACTCAACTTTAATTCACATACAAATTCAACCATTCATATTTACCCTTTTTCCTTGAGAAGTTCCATCACCTATAACATGGTTATGTGTATGGAAAGAATAAGATTTCATGGAAATCTCAATAGCAAGTCATACAAACTATAATCACATGCATGCTTGATTAAATGCCTAACATGTTATCATGATATGGGAGCTACTTTGTGAACATACATAAGCAAACTCTAACTTGCATATTGTCATGACATTCATTGCAAGGAGTTGCAACCATTCATACTTTATCATAATCATCAAAGTATCAATTCAAGCTCAACCAAGAATCATAACTAACAAGCAAGCATACAATCAAACAAACATAAGATTATAGTTAGGCATTCTTGCTACCTCTTAGATATCCTTGTTACACCCTTCTTGGAATGATCTTCTGTAACACCTCAATTTTTAGGCCATAGACTTAGGAAGTAGCCTGAAATAGATATATCCCTTTAGCAGAAGTCCTGGAAACATACAGAGGGTTTTTAGGGACTAAACTGCAAATAAGTAAAAGTCCAGGGACTTATGTATAAATAGTGGAAGTCCCTAGGGATATGATGGCCATTTATGCAAAGAAAGGGATTAAATTGCAAAAGAAAGAAACTGAAGGGGCTTAAGTGCAATTATGGAAAGTTTAAAGCCAAAAAGGAAAAGTAGACAAAAAGGTGGGGTCCTTAAGTGTAATTTTAGCCAAATAAAAGGGACTTAATTAAAAAGAAGAAAAGTTCCTTAGGGCTAAAGTATAATTAAAGAAAGTCAGGCCGGAAGTGGTTTGGACTGCCCGGAAGCATTTCAGTCCCAAATTTCACCGGTAGAGAGAGCAAGTGACGCTCGGTAATCTGGCTTAATACAGGAATTTTTCAAGACTCCAGATAGCCAGAATTGATCTGATAGTCTAAAAGTTATAAAAATTCCTACCGGATATCCTAGATATCAGATATAAGTGAGAGAATACAGGATGATGCGTACTGATGGGGCGGATGTCGGGAAACTGACAGAATACCAATAGGAGGCCTGTAGAAAAAGTTATTCGCAAATTAGAAAATCCAGACGGGAGTGTGAGGCCTCTGGGGATCCGATAGGGAGATTTATCGGAATTTAAAAAGCGACTGAATGAGTTCGGATGACCTCAGTCAAATGTCTGTTATGACCCACAGGGATGCCAGAACACAGTAGGCCAGTGTATCTGGTAAAAGGACCCGGTGTCTGGAGATGTGTATAAACGGTGTATAATAGTTAAAATATTCGAGTAACTGTGTCGGGGGAAGATCCTCGTGATGCGTGCCATAAAGGTAATGGACCCTGAAAGGCCCAATAATGGCACCAACAAAGGCCTAGTAAGACCCTTGGACTGATAGGTGGGCCAGTGTCCGGCAGAACCCCGGAAAAGTGTAAAATTACGAAAATGCCCCTGTGTTGTACTAAGGGGTATTAGATGTATGAAGGGCATTTTGGTCAATATGGACAGGCCCAAGAGCCAAGGCACATACAGATAAAGTTACTCAGAGTCAGTATATGCCCTGATAGAGTACAGAAGGGTGTAAAATGATGATTTTACCCTTAGGGTTAAGATAGTGCAAGAAAGGGCACCCAAGGGCATTTTGGTAATTTGCCAAGGGATGTTTCTTGGGAATCAAGCCATCAGTGTATTTGTACTTGATCAGGATCCAAGATAACATTCCCAGAGCCCAAAAACGTAGGCCCAGTGATATGTGGGAAAAAGTGGCATTAAAATACTATTTTAATCCTGTTTCAATAAAGTAAAGTTACTCGGTCGGCACGGTAACCGAGGAGGTGATCAGATAAAGTCCTGGACTTATCTGGATAGCATTGGAAGGCGTGAAAGGTCCCTTCCAGATGCCACATGGCGTCGTCTTAGAGGGAGAAGAAAAGTTAAGGACATGTGGCACAATCTTAGCTGGTGAGTCCAGTTTATGGGAAATCGGACCGGACCGGTACTGGATTGGACTGAAAATGTTGAGTCAGCTGATGAGGTGTCCAGAAATTGTGACATGTGAAGAATGTGGCGATGAGGTGTCCCGGTGAGGTGTCCTGGGTGATGCAGTAAAAGAGAATAAAAGAAAATAGGAAAATCCAGGAAAAACCAGGACCACAAGTTCATATGGCTTCAAAATTACAAGAATGCCATTGAAGAAAACTATAAATACCCCCCCTTGCCTTCATTCATCACGCCAAGAAGAAAGAATAAGAGAGAGAAGGAAGTGCTTGAGAGAGAAAGTGAGAGGAAGAAAGAAAGAAAGGAAGTTCTGGCGGAGCTGGAAGCAGAATAGAGATAATAGAGTTCTGCTAAGCCTTTGAGGTAGTAACTAATCCTAGCTTTTATGTAATGGCTTTGTGATTTGTTGTGCTATTGTTTGGT
Source organism: Leucaena leucocephala (assembly GCA_037074615.1). Lineage (NCBI taxonomy): Eukaryota > Viridiplantae > Streptophyta > Magnoliopsida > Fabales > Fabaceae > Leucaena > Leucaena leucocephala. Next base: position 10,677,565 of record CM073518.1, read on the forward strand.
TGGATTGTTGTCTTATATGTGATGCCTGAAGCTCTACTGCAATGCTATGATCATATGTTATTGAGTATGGAAGCACGCAGCATACTTATCTGTACACAATCACAAGCAAGCACTGTCACTCTGCATTACATATATTGTTATGATTGTTACTACTGATATTCCCCCGAATCTCATCCCAATAAATAACCCATTACAGGGGAGGTTATGTCAAAGTAAATTTTGAAAATTTTAAGAGGCGCCGTTATGCTGCCGAAATTATGACAAGATAAGGAAAGCAGCTGATACGTACTGTGTACGTAGGTACTGTCTAAGGAGGCTAGAAGTGAGTGGACCTAGCCAGTTCATCCAGTCTTTCCTGGGTACTTACGTAGAATGGTAGTTCTCACGGGAATTACCGAATCTGTACAAGATTAGTTACTTTCTGAAGATGAAGCGTAGAGGTTATGCTGCCGGATTTCAGGCAGGAAAAGATGTAATAGAAATATGAGGATTTCATACATGCCCTGATGTATAATGACTTATTATTTAATAAAGATATTGTTTGGCATGTTTGACTGATATGTGATGGATGTATGCATATGTATGCAAAGTTGATTGCTTGAAATTACCACTATGAACAGTAATACATAGTGACCCAATGATGTTTGACCAATAATTAAAAATAGTAAATGGATGAAAAAATGTATGAAATTTTTAAGGTAAATAGTATACATACCAATATTCGATTTGATATATAGTATGACTCATTTTGATGTCTACACAAGGAGATATAAATTATCAAAGTTGGGACCAGAATGCTGGATTCAGGAGAAAATCGTTGAATGAACAGTAAAGTTGAAACGTTGACTTGCGTTGACTAGGTCAATGAATGGTCAACGAGTTATTTTTACCTGAAATATAATTGAGTTATATTCAATTATAAATTTGAACCACTTCATTTCGATTTTTGTATAATTAGTTATGATTTTTCAAAGTCAGGTCACTCATCTGGAATTTTCAAAGTGAACAGTACTCGATAAGAGTAAAACTCCAGATTAAGAAATTGGACTTCAATGACCTTGAAAGTGGTTCTAAGTGCTACCGAATGGTCCCTAAGACGTATGAAAGGAAGGATGTTTCATCTTCTCCTTTAACAAATGTCAAAACCTAGCCATTACAAAGTAACATCAAGTTACCATTCAACTCCAAAACAAATTCCAAGACTAGGTTCCTACTATATTCCTTTCTTTGTCTAACCTATGACTTATGCTTACATCTTTACAAAATAAATTGTCATGGTTCATTTCCATATAATTTTTCATGTAGAATCCAAATATGAAATCAGAATTTCCAAAATCAATTCAGATCCTTGGCTGCTGTACAGAACTGAAATGTCTCCTATATTTTCCAAAAAAATTTATTTTGATTCCAATGCTTCCAATACTTGTTTTTCTACTTTATCCCCACACAATTTTCCATTTTAAACCCATTGGAAGACTCAAAATCATGAAATTTCAGTATATGAACAGTGATTGATACAGTACCAGAAAGAACACAATCTTCCATTCACATGCATACTTGGATTTCCAAGCTAGTACCACTTGATTATAGTTTGTTTAAACTTATCTAAACTATCTATAACATAAAACTCATATTCTTTTGACATCAAAACAGAATATCCAGCAGCACCACCAAGAGAAATATGTCCCAAAAGCCTCTTAAAACCAAGAGTAAACTTGCTAGAATAAAGTCTAAGTTCAAGGCGACTAGTTACCTTGTTCTTCCAAGTTGCTCGCTTCCTTCTAGCTTCAATAAAAAATTTGCAAGAGGTTCCCCAAGGTGTCTAAGCGGTCGAACAAGTCTGATTTGGGGGAGTATTTATAGAAAAATTTGGTGAAAATGGAAGGCCAAGACTTTGGTTACTATTTGATCTAATGATCCAAAATCCATTTTGCAAGAAACTTGCCCTAGAAGCCTCATTAATGACATCATCCATGACATCATAAAGGCCTTGTTTGGCCCAATAAAGAGGGTAATACTGATAGGAAAAATTTCAGTCCAGTCCGATGCCGATCGGATCAATTTCAGAAAAACCATACTGTTTTATGTTCCCAATTTTTATAATATTCCAAAATATGTATTCTGTCAGAAAAACCTGTGTCTAGGTTTCTCCTACCATTGACATTGTTATACTGAGTATTTATCTGATATCCATCCATTGTGAAATGACCAAAATACCCTTGGTGCCCTTTCTTGCACTATATTGACCCTAAGGGCATAATTGTTATTTCACACCTCTTTGTACCTTATCAGAGCATATACTAGCTCTGACTAATCCTTCTTGTACTTGACTTGATGTTTTGGCCTATCCAAAATGCCCTCCATTCATCTCTTGCTCATTAGTTCAACATAGGGATATTTTCGTAATTTTGTACTTTTATGGTGTTCCTCTAGACACTGACCCACCTATCTGTCCCATTACTTTATTGGGCCTCCATAATGCAATTTTGGGCCTTTATAGGGTCCACTACCTTTATGGCACAAATCCCAAGAAACCTCTCCCGGAGTTATTTATCGGGTATTTTATTCTACCATAAATTCCATTAGAAATTCTACAGGATTCCTTTTCGGTTCCTGTCAGTTTTATAAATTCTTATATTAATTATAGGAATTTACTGTAAATCTTCATCTGATTCTGAGGTCCAAAAAATACTATAATAATTCTCCTAACTTCATAAATTTATATTAATTTTTCTGGACCTCAAATCGAAATTCTGTGTTGCGTCAAACTAACCGGAATAATTTTCTCTATCTACTGGTAAAATTTGGCACTGATTTGATCCTGACCATTTTTGGCTTGTTTCCAGTCTAATTTCTTCATAATTACACTTTTGCCCCTTGAACTTTTGATAAATTACATTTAGGCCCTTAAACTTCTTGAAATTACGCTTAATGGCCCAACATTTATGTCTACCTTAAACTTTGGCCCTAAAACTTTTATAAATTTCACTTAAGTCCCTAAACTTTCTATCATTTTCAATTCAATCCCTTTCCTTACTTAAATGGCCACACTTTTCTTAGAAAATTTCACATATATTACGTACCAACTGTGCATACAAACCAGAACAAAAAATTAGGGATATTACAACAGAATTTGGTAATACTGTTCTACCTTATAAGAGATCTACAACGATGTCACCTGGATTCAATGGAAAAAATTTCACATTCTAGAAGATGAGAATGAAGAAATTCATAAAGGATTCAGAGTTCAGGCTGTAGGACGTGATCCAAGAAAGGAACTATATTCCAACGAAGATAGTTGATTGTCAAAAAATTTAAAAGAGTCCAAGTGAGGTTAATGATGATGATAAGAAGCTAATTTTGTTGATCGACAAGGCATTCAATATACTTATGTGTAGTCTTAGTCAAAAGGAGTACTTTAGAGTATCCATCCTAGAGACTGCAAAGGAATTATGGGAAGCTCTGGAGATTGCTCACGAAGGAACATTGAGAGTAAAGAAAAGTAGAATCAACACTCTCACCGCTGAGTTCGAGTTATTTTAGATGAACCCTGGGAGAAAGTAATAGAGACATGGAAGTCATATTTTCACATCTAATGAATCACTTAATCACACTTGGTAAAAGATACAGTCAAGAGGATCATGTGAGGAAGATTTTAGACGGCCTGACTAGAGAATGGGACCCAAAGGTGACAGCCATTGAAGAGTCCAAAGGAGAATCAATGAGATATGTTACTACACTCTTTGGAAGCTTATCAGAGTTTGAGCGCAAATAAAAATATAAAAAGGATTTGAAAGAGAAAAATCATAAAGGAATTACTCTCAAAGCTTAGGAGAGCAATGAGGAAGAAGATGAGCTAGAAGATGTAGAGATGGGCTATCTTGTGAAATGATTTCAAAAGTTATATAGAAATAGAGCTAGAAGGAAATTTTAATTAAAGAGAGATTTCCTGCCAACTTAAACTTCAGAAGCAAGGAATCAAATTATCTATACGAATTCAAGAAATATGGCCACATCAAAGCTGACTATTCACAGTTGTCAATGAATAAGAAAAGAAGAAGGATAGATATTAAAAGAGAAAATCTTAGGTCACATCTATCTAGTGATAAAGAAAAAGTGGCCAACATATGTCTTGTTACTCAGGAACAAGAAAATTTAGAAAATGATGAGGTGGTCAATCTTGAATCCACTTATGATGAACTATTATCTCAATACAATGATATATGAACTGAGTTATTTAGAATAGCTAAGGAGTTGGTAAACTCCAAAAAGAAAGTAAAGGAATTAGAAGAACAAATAGAGACTAAAGCTCAATCTGTTCAAGTCACATCAGTGCAACCTTGCACTAAATATGAAATTATTGAGAGAAAAATAAGAGTTAACCAAAACACTTGAAAGATTCACTAAAGGTACTGAAATGCTTAAAGTAATCTTAGGGAGCCAGAGATGCATATCTGACAAATCTGGAATTGGATATGATCCAAATCTAGACAAAAGAAAAGAGAAAAAGAAGAATGGAGGAAAATATTATTTAAATTATTTTAGAAGCTATGTTCAAACGCCTAACCCTTTTGCTAAATATATGTACTATAATCTTAAGGGTCACAATGCCTCTTCTTATTATCACAAGAAGAAAAGTACCTACAAAACATTAAGATGGGTACCTAAAGGTACTTATGAGTTTAAAGTTTATCAGACTAACCAATCAAGACCTAAGAAGATATGGGTACCTAAAATCAAATGATCCTTTTTGCAGGTGTGTCTCAATGTGTAACATCCTGATTTTTGGGTCTAGGAGAACTGGGAGGTAGTATGATATGGGCAGGCTGCTAAACCGGTAGTCCCAGGGTAGTAATCTGATATGGGCGGACTACTTACCTGTATTTTGTAGGAATCCGAGGGATGAGCTAAGTCCTTTAAGATTTAAAGATGGGTTAAGTCTTTAACCTACAGAATCGGGACAGTTCACCTAGGTTCAAAATGAGGAATATGAGGAATATCCTAAGTCTTAAGCCTAGGAATTCTGCAGGTAGCTTGATATGGGCTGGCTCCTGTGTAAGATAACCTGATATGTGTAACACCCTAATTTTTAGGCCTAGAGATGCCAGAAAGAGAAATCAAGGGCATAATCGTAATTATGGGAAAGATCAGGCTGGTAGCCGATGAGTACCATATTTTGCCAGAAAATAGAGAAAATTATGTTGATCATTTCACTGAACTGTAAAATGTGCATATGAGGTCTCTATGTGTATAAAAGAATTAGAAATATGACCAGGGGTAAAATGGTCATTTTGGAAAAGTGTGCGCGTGAGTGCTTTTTCAGGCCAAAACATCCTGGTCCGGATAAAATATCTAAAAATACCGAGAGATAGAGAAAAGGATTCCGGATTGAATGAGGAGTCACAGAATTTTGATTTGAGGTCCCGATTTTTCTGTAAAAATTCTCGAAGATGGGAAATTACAGTTATAATCGATAAAGGAAAGGCAGTCCGAATAGAGATGATCGGACTATGGCCAGAGGCCATACAGTGTTGTCTAAGGCCCGTAGTGACACCAGGGAAGGCCCAGGCCCATAATATCAGTTCAGTGGTAAGAGGGGTCGATGTCCGGGAAAAATGTGCAAAATGACGAAAATGCCCTAATGTTATAACATAACTGAAGAATGAGTAAAGGGTATTTTGGTCATTTGGCTAAGGTTAGACAGTCAAGAAGGGGTATCTGGATAGTTGACCAGGGCCAGAGAATACTCTGGTAAAATATGAAAAGACAATAATGCCCCTAGACCTAGTAAAGGAAATGAAAGGACTTAAGTGCAATTATGGAAAATTTTAAGGCCAAAAAGGAAAGTAGACAAAAATATGGGGTCCTTAAGTGTAATTTTAGCCAAGTAAAAAGGGACTTAAATGAAAAGAAGAAAAGTTCCCTGGGGCTCAATTGCAATTAAAGAAAGTCAGGCCGAAAGTGGTTTGGACTATTCGAAAGCATTTCAGTCCCAGATTTCACCGGTAGACAGAGCAAGTGACGCTCGGTAATCTGGCTTAATACAGGAATTTTTGAAGACTCCAGATAGCCAGAAATGGACTGATCGTCCAAAAGTTATAAAAATTCATACCGGATATCCTAGAATTCAGATCTAGGTGAGAAAATACAGGATGATACGTCCTTATGGGACGGATGTCGGGAAACTGACAGAATACCGATAGGAGGCCTGTAGAAAAAGTTATTCGCAGATTAGAAAATCCAGACGGGAGTGTGAGGCCTCCGGGTATCCGATAGGGAGATTTATCGGTATTTAAAAAGGGACTAAATGAGTTCGGATGACCTCAGTCAGATGACTGATATGACTCATAGGGATGCCTGAACACCGCAGGCCAATGTATCGGATAGAAGGAGCCGGTGTCCGGATAGGTGTATAAACGGTGAATAATAGATAAAATATTCAATAATTATTAACGGGGAAGATTCCTCGTAAAGCGTGCCATGAGGATATTGGACCCAGAAAGGCCCAATAATGGAGCCAACAGAGGCCCAGTAAGATACTTGGACTGATAGGTGGGCCAGTGTCCGGCAGAACCCCAGAAAAGTGCGAAATTACGAAAATGCCCCTGTGTTGTACAAAAGTGTAACAAATGAATGAAGGGCATTTTGGTAATTTTGGATAGGCCCAGAAGCCAAGGTACATATAGATAAAGTTACTGAGAGTCAGTATATACCCTGACAGAGTACAGAAGGGTATAAAATGACGATTTTACCCTTAGGGTTAAAATAGTGCAAGAAAGGGCACCCAAGGGTATTTTGGTAATTTGCCAAGGGGTGTTTCTTGGGAATTGAGCCATCAGAGTACTTGGGCTTGATCAGGATCCAAGACAACATTCCCAGAGCCCAAAAAAGCGTAGGCCCAGTAATGTGTGGGAAAAAGTGGCATTAAAATATTATTTTAATGCTGTTTCAATAAAGTAAAGTTACTTGGTCGACACGATAACCGAGGAGGTGATCAGATAAAGTCTTAGATTTATCTGGATATCATTGGAAGGCGTGAAAGGTCCCTTCCAGGTGCCACATGGCGCAATCTTAAAGGCAGAAGAAAAAGTTGAGGACACGTATTACGAGGTAAGAGACTGGACCGGTGAGTCAGCATGCTGAGTCAGCTGCTGAGGTGTCCAAGATTTCAGACATGTGATAAATGTGGCGATGAGGCGTCCTGGTGAGGTGTCCCAATGATGTCATGCATGATGCAGTAAAGGAGGAATTAAGAAAAATAGGAAAATCCAGGAAAAACTAGGACCGCAGGATCAAAGTTCATGGAAATTACGAGATTGCCATTGGAGGAGGTTATAAATACCCCCTTGCCATTCATATGCCACGGCCAAGAGCCCATTTTAGAGAGAGGAGGAGGTGCTAGAGAGAGAAAGTGAGAGGAAGAAAGAAAGAAAGAAAGGAAGTTCTGGCAGAGCTGGAAGCAGAATAGAGATAGTAGAGCTCTGCTGAGCCTTTGAGGTAGTAACTAATCCTAGCTTTTATGTAATGGCTTTGTGATTTGTTGTGCTATTGTTTGGTTGGATTGTTGTCTTATATGTTATGTCTGAAGCTCTGCTATAATGCTATGATCATATGTTATTAAGCATGGAAGCACGCGGCATACTTATCTGTACACAATCACAAGCAAGCACTGTCACTCTGCATTATATATATTGTTATGATTGTTGCTACTGAGATTCCCCCGAATCTCATCCCAATAAGTAAACCATTACAGGGGAGGTTATGTCAAAATGAATTCTGGAAATTTTAAGAGACGCCGTTATGCTGAAATTATGACAAGATGGCAATAGTAGAGAAAGGAGCTGATACGTATTGTGTACGTAGGTACTGTCTAAGGAGGCTAGAAGTGGACCTAGCCGGTTCATCCAGTCTTTCCTGGGTACTTGCGTAGAATGGTAGTTCTCACGGGAATTACCGAATCGGTACAAGATTAGTTACTTTCTGAAGATGAAGCGTAGCGGTTATGCTGCCGGATTTTAGGCAGGAAAAGATGTAATAGAGATATGAGAATTCATGTACATGACTGGATGTAAAACAACTAATTAATTAATAATAATTGGTATTTGGCATGTTTGACTGATATATGATGGATGTATGCCTATGTATGTAATGTTGGTTGCTAAAAGTTAACACCATGAACAGTAATCCGTGGGGACATGAGGATGTTTGACCCACAATTAAAAATAGTAAATGGATGAATAAATGTATGATATTTTTAAGGTAAATAGTAGACATATCAAGCTTCGATTTGATATATAGTATGACTCATTTGGATGTCTACACAAGGAGATATAAATTATCAAAGTTGGGACCAGAATGCTGGATTCAGGGAGAAAAACGTGGGATGAACAGTAACGTTAACACGTTGACTGACATTGACTTGGTCAATGAATGGTCAACGAGTTATTTTTCTCTAAAAGATAATTGAGTTAGCTTAATTTATCAATTGGAACCACTTCGTTTCGATTTTTCTAGAATTAGTTATGATTTTTCGAAGTCAGGTCACTCATCTAGAATTTTCATAGTGAACAGTACTCGATAAGAGTAAAACTCCAGATTGAGAAATTGGATTTCAATAACCTTGAAAGTGGTTCTAAATGCTACTGAATGGTCCCTAAGACATATGAAAGTAAGGATGTTTCAATATGGGCGGCTTGTCAAGCCTTTCAATTAACAATGACTCCCGAAGAGTTTAGGGGATGAGTTATTGAAAGAGAATTTCTAGACCGTAAGATGAGGGATGAGAAGATGAGGTTAAGATGCCAGAAAGAGAATGCAGGGGCATAATCGTAATTATGGGAAAGATCGAGCTAGTAGCCGATGAGTACCATATTTTGCCAGAAAATAGAGAAAATTATGATGATCATTTCACTGAACTGTGAAATGTGCATATGAGGTCTCTATAAGTATGAAAGAATTAGAAATGTGACCAAGGGTAAAATGGTCATTTTTGAAAAGTGTCCGCGGGAGCGTACTTTCAGGGAAAAACAGCCCGGTCCGGATTAAATATCTGAAAATACCGGGAGATAGAAAAAAGGATTCCGGGTTGAATGACGTAGCACAGATTTTTGATTTGAGGTCCCGATTTTTCTATAAAAATTCCCGAAGATAGGAATTTACAGTTATAATCGGTAAAGAAAAAGCAGTCCAAATAGAGATGATCGGACTGTGGCCAGAGGCCATACAGTGTTTTCAAGACCCATAGTGACACCAGGGGAGGCCCAGGCCCATAATATTAGTTCAGTGGTAAGAGGGGCCGGTGTCCGGGAAAAGGGTGCAAAATGACGAAAATGCCCTTATGTTATAGAATAACTGAAGAATGAGTAAAGGGTATTTTGGTCATTTGGCTAAGGTTAGTCAGTCCAGACAGGGTATCTGGATAGTTGACCAGGGTCAGAGAGTACTCTGGTAAGATATGAAAAGACAATAATGCCCCTAGACTCATTAAAGTAAAGAAAGAGATACTAAGGGCATTTTGGTAATTTGCCAAGAGGTGTTTCTTGGGAATCGGGCTATCAGAGTACTTGGGCTGGATCAGAGACCCAAGATGATATTCCCAGGCCTAAAAACATAGCCCAACATAAATGTGAGAAAAAGTGGCATTAAAATAATGATTTAGTGACTTTTCAGTAAAGTAAAGTTACTCAATTGGCACGATAATCGAGGAGGTGATCAGATAAAGTCTGGGACTTATCTGGATAGCATTGGATAGCGTGAAAGGTTCCAGCAAGATGCCACATGGCGCCAACATAGAGGAGGAAGAAAACGTTGAGGACACGTGGCACGATCTCAGCCGTGTGTTCCGGTGCAAGACTCTGGAACTATCTGGAAATGCTGAGTCAGCTGATGAGGTATCCCAGGAGCTTGCAATTTCACCATGTGACATATGAGGTGTCCCATGAGGTGTCTCTTGGGATGATGTCATGATGATGCAGTAAAGGGAATAAAGAAAAATAGGAAATTCCGAAAAAACCAGGGCCACAAGTTCAGAAGGCTTCAAAATTACGAAAATGCCATTCACCAAAAGTATAAATACCCCCTTGCTATTCATTATGCACGGCCAAGAGCCCTTTTAGAGAGATAAGGAAGTTCCAGAGAGAGAGAAAGAAGAAAGGAAGTTCTTGCGGAGCCGGAAGTAGTATAGAGATTCTAGAGTTCTGCTAAGCTTTTGAGGTAGTAACTAATCCTGGCTTTTATGTAATGGCTTTGTGATTTGTTGTGCTATTGTTTGGTTGGATTGTTGTCTTATATGTTATGCTTGAATCTCTATTATAATACTATGATCATATGTTATTGAGTATGGAAGCACGCAGCATACTTATCTGTACACAATCACAAGCAAGCACTGTCACTCTGCATTACATATATTGTTATGATTATTACTACTGAGATTCCTCCGAATCTCATTCCCTATATCTAACCCATTACAGGGAGATTATGTTGAAGTGAATCTTAAGAATTTTGAGAGACGCCGTTATGCTGCCGAATTTAAGACTGAACATCAGAACATGATAAGTACTGTGTACGTAGGTGCTGTCTAAGGAGGCTGGAAGTGAGTGGACCTAGCCGGTTCAACCAGTCTTTCCTGGGTACTTACGTAGAATGGTAGTTCTCATGAGAGAATTACCGAATCAGTACAGTTCAGTTCTTTGTACAGTTCAGTTCAGTTCAGTTATACTGCCGAAATTCGGGCAGGAAAAGATGTAATAGAAATATGAGAATTTTATGTATATTCTGTTGTATGACATTTTATTATTTAATAATAAATATTGTTTGGCATGTTCAATTTGTGAATGACGAATTAAAAGAGAAATTCGCAGGTCTTGAGGTAGCAGTGTTCTGACCTCAGTTTGACCAAGTAAATGAAAGAATTTGGCCACAAAATTTGGTGAGCCAGTTGTACACATCTGGGGCATTACGTGGATAGGTAATAAACCTCATTTGGATGTGTAGAACGAGATAAATTAGTTTTCAAAGTAAAGATTCAGAATAAGGAACTTAAGAGTAAAATTTTAAATTTCTGGGCTTAAGTTAAGATATAATCAAGCTAATAGTGCTTCCGCAAGTGTACTCTGAGGAGTCTAAGGGAGGATGTTTCACAATGCATCTAAGATAACTAAGTGGTAGATTGATAGTGGATGCTCAAGAAATATGATTGGAGATGCTAACAAGTTCTTTAAGCTTACACCTAAAGAAGGAGGAAACGTCAGCTTTAGGGGAAATTAGTCTAGAACAATTTTTAGAATTTGTGAAATTGGAAACAATGATGGAATGAGAATTGAAGATGTCTACTATGTAGATAGATTATGCCATAACTTACTGAGTGTCAGTCAAAGTATGATTAAAGATAAATGGGTGATCTTTGATTTGGAAGAATGCATAATCACCAAGAAGAAATACTTGCCACTCAATAAAGAAGAATTAAAGGCAAAACTCAGAGCACCAAGGGACGGTAACTGCTACACCGTCTCCATTAATTCAAATCCTTCTGAAAACTATTTTGTGGAAAAACTGATAAAAGTTGGCTTTGGCATAAAAGATTAGCCCATGTTAATATGAGTCAAGTTTAAAAATTGATTAGAAAATATTTAGTAGTTGGTTTACCCAAAATCAAGTTTGAAAACTATGTTGTTTGTGATGCCTGCTAAAGGGAAAAACAAACAAAGCTAAAGGGAAAAACAAACAAAGTCTTATTTTAAATCAAAGAAGATAGTCTTAACTAAAAGACCACTACAAATTTTTCATATTAACTTGATTTGTCCAACAAGAGCAAACGTTTTGGTGGAAACTTGTATACTCTTGTAATAGTCTATAACTATTCTAGATTTACTTGGACATTATTTCTTTCTTCTAAAGATTAAATATTTGAAGCTTTTGTTATTTTTGCCAAAAAGGTCTAAAATGAGAAAGGTATCTCTATTATGTCTACCACTACCGATTATGGAGGAGCATGAAATAAACCACAACTTCTCAGCTCCACGAACACCTCAACAGAAGGGAGTTGTCACTGACATGGCTAGAGCTATTCTCAATGAGAAAGGGATTTCTCAAGTATTCTTTGTAGAGGCGATGAGTACAACATGCTACATATGAAATATAGCCTACAGCATAAGCTTACTTGAGAAGACACCCTACGAGTTGTATAAAGGAAGAAAGCCAAACATAGTTGATTTGATAATCTTTGCAAGCAAATGTTTCATACACAACAACAACAAAGAGAACTTGGGTAAATTTGATCCTAAATCTGATGAGGATATATCTTTAGGTTATTCAAATCGTAGTAAAACTTATAGAATTTTCAATAAAAGAACTTTTACTATTGAAGAGTCCATAGACATTTTTACTGAAACAGAGTTAATTTTAAAACCTTTCTTTAAAGATGATGCTGAAATTATTCAAAAGTTTGAAAATATGAGCCTTAACAAAAATCCAGCATCACCAGATTCTTAAAAACCTTATGAAATGTTTTCTTAAGATGATAGTCAACCTAAAGCCTGTCATCACATTATGGATCATCCTTTAAACCAGGTCATTGGTAAAGTCAATAAAGGGGTAAAAACCTGGAGACAAGTATTTAATGAAGTGCGATTTACTGCATTCATTTCAAACATTAAACCCACCAATGTTGATGAAGCTATATTAGACACTTTCTATATAGAAGCGATGCAAGAAGAGCTTAACCAATTTGAACAAAATCAAGTTTGGGACTTGGTACCTAGGCCTACTGACTATCTGGCTATAGGTACTAAATGGGTATTCAAGAATAAGCTCGATGAATCTATAGTCATCATTAGAAACAAAGTTAGATTAGTTGCTAAAGGATATAATCAGGAAGAAAGAATTGATTATAAGGAAAGATATGCTCTAGTGGCTAGATTGGAAGTAATAGGTGTCACATACATCCCAATTTTTTCTATCAGTATAAGCTTGATAAAAGAGGAAAGAGGTTAGGAAGAGATTGTGATGATGACCGAAAGAAAAGATAATGGTTAGAGGAGGTTTAAGTTGAAGAAAAATGAAAGAAATAGTAAAAGTATAAAGGAGAAGGACCTAAATGAAAAGTCTAAAAGTTTCCAGGGTAAGTTGAAAAGAGAAAGGGACTTGAACGCAAAGTTTTATAACTTCTAGAGACAAAAGTGTAATTATGAGGAAATTGTGCCAAAAGTAGCAAAAAATTGCCCACAAGCGTTTGAGTCCAAATTTCACTATTAGATAGAGAAAAATATTTAGAGTTGAATGACGTATACAAAATTCTTTATTTGAGATCCCGAATAATTGATATTGATCTGAAACTCTAAAAGTTATCCAAATTTTTCATCAGACCTTATGGACCTCAGATATAGATGAAAATTTATAGGAAGGTGTGTCATGTTAAACAAGAGGTTATGGAATTGGTGAAACCTTGAAAGGAGCTCTATGTAAAAGTTATTTATGTTTTAGTAAATTTTGACGAGAGTTTACAAACGCTTGATATCCGGATCATAAAACTTAAGTAGTAGGCGAGCTAGGCCTAAGTGGGTCCAAAATAGAGCCAAAGAAGGGCCCAGTACACTAAAACAATAATTAAGTAAAGTTTAGGAAGAATACAAGTACCTGGTTATAGTTATAACTGGGGAATTGATCCGATAGGGAGAATTTTATTAGATACTTATAGGTATATATTTAAGAAATATTCCCTAGGTAAATAATACTATTGGAGCACATGGAAATTATTGGACTAAAGGACAGTCTAATAATTCAGGAAATTTCCCTTAACATGATACAAGATTATACAGAATTTGACAGAATATACTGGAGTTCTCTGGAGTTTTCCATAAGCCATGAGGTGGCATCCTGAGGTGTCCCCATGGGACCCACCAAGACGCCACATGCCTTCAACTTGGAGGACAAGAAACCTTGGAGAAATCTTAACCATACCTTTGTTTAAAGTAAAAACATGTGGCGTGATCTTAACCGTTCATCGTATAAAGTTACTCCAAGCTTCTGGGAGCAAGGACTCACCATATACGGTGTCCTTATGGGACCCACACATGGCGCCACATGTCCTCTTTTAAAGGAAGAAGTTTAAGCCATGTATTTAATATAAAATAATGTTACGTAAGGAAGATATTTATGATTAAGCCATAAAGCAACCAATTAAGGGCCAATAATTAAATTTATACCCAGTTCAAGAATGTCAATGGTAGGAAAAATATGGATATTGGATTGAAGGTCAAAAAACATTATAGAATCTTAGAAAAATTAGATTAAAAAAATAGACTAATTTTTAAGAAATTGGACTGAGCCGATACCAAATTTGACTGAAGTTTCCAAATAAGTCCTTACCCTTTAAAAGACGCCAAACATGGCTTAATATGATGTCATGGAAGCATAAAAATCAAAAGTGAAATTTTTGGAGAAAACCCTTAAGCTTCATGAAACATCCTCCCTTAGACTCCTCAGAGTACACTTACGGAAGCGATATTAGCTTGATATATCTTAACTTAAGCCCAGAAATTCAAAATTTCACTCTTAAGTTCCTTATTCTGGACCTTTAATTTGAAAATTAATTTCTCTCGTTCTACACATCCAAACAAGGCTTATTACCTATCCACGTAATGCCCCAGATGTGTATCACTGGCTCACCAAATTTCGTAGCCAAACTCCTTCGTTTACCAGGTCAAACTGAGGCCAGAACACTGCTACCTCAGGACCTACGAATTTCTCCCTTAATTCCCCATTCACAAATTGAACATGCCAAACAATATTTATTATTGAATAATAAAATGTCATACAACGGGGCATACACCAAATTATCATATTTTTATTACATCTTTCACTGTCTAACATCCGGCAGCATAACTGCTACAATTCTTCTTTAGAAAGTAACCGATGTTGTACCGATTCGGTAATTCCCTCATGAGAACTACCATTCTACGTAGTACCCAGGAAAGACTGGATGAACCTGCTGGGTCCACTCACTTCCAGCCTCCTTAGACAGCACTACGTACACAGTACGTATCAGTTCCTTTCCCTGTTCCTGCTTCCTTGCCGGAATTTCGGCAGCCTAACGGCGTCTCTTAAAATTTCCAGATTTTATTTTGACAGAACCTCCCCTGAAATGTTATATTTGGGAATGAGATTCGGGGGAATCTCAGTAGTAATAATCATAACAATATATGTAATGCAGAGTGACGGTGCTTGCTTGTGATTGTGTATAGATAAGTATTTTGCGTGCTTCCATATTCAATAACATATGATCATAGCATTGTAATAGAGCTTCAAGCATAACATATAAGACAACAATCCAACCAAACAATAGCACAACAAATCACAAAGACATTACATAAGAGCTAGGATTAGTTACTACCTCAAAAGCAGAACTCCAGAACTTCTATACTGCTTCCAACTCCACCAGAACTTCCTTTCTTTCTTTCTTTCTCCTTCTCTCTCTTCTTTCTCTCTTTCTTCTTGCCAAAAACGTGGGATGCATAAAATGGGAGGGGAAGGGGGGTATTTATAGCTTCCTTCAATGGCATTCCTGTAATTTTGAAGCCATATGAACTTGTGGTCCTGGTTTTTCCTGGATTTTCCTATTTTTCTTTATTCCTTTTTACTGCATCATGCATGACATCATCCAGGACACCTCACCGGGACACCTCAGCACCACATTCTTCACATGTCACAATTCCTGGACACCTCATCAGCTGACTCAGTAGTTCAGTCCAATCCAGTACCGGTCCAGAGTCTTGCACCGTAATACGTGTCCTCAACTTTTCTTCTGCCTCTAAGATTGCGCCATGTGGCATCTAGAAGGGACCTTTCACGGCTTCCAATGCTATCCAGATAAGTCTCAGACTTTATCTGATCACCTCCTCGGTTATTGTGCCGACCGAGTAACTTTGCTTTATTGAAACAGCATTAAAATAGTATTTTAATGCCACTTTTTCCCACATACTCCATGGGCTACGTTTTTGGGCTCTGGGAATGTTATCTTGGATCCTGATCAAGCTCAAGTACTCTGATGGCTCGATTCCCAAGAAATAGCCCTTGGCAAATTACCAAAATGCCCTTGGGTGCCCTTTCTTGTACTATTTTAACCCTAAGGGTAAAATCGTCATTTTACACCCTTCTGTACTCTGTCAGGGCATATACTGACTCTAAGTAACTTTATCTGTATGTGCCTTGGCTCCTGGGCCTGTCCAGAATGACCAAAATGCCCTTATACATCTACTACCCCTTTAGTACAACACAGGGGCATTTTCGTAATTTCGCACTTTTCCGGGGTTCTGCCGGACACTGGCCCACCTATCAGTCCAAGTGTCTTACTGGGCCTTGTTGGCGCCATTATTGGGCCTCTCAGGGTCTATTACCTTCATGGCACACATTACGAGGAATCTTCCCCTGTTAATAATTATTGAATATTTTATCTATTTTTCACCGTTTATACACATATCCGGACACCGGCTCCTTCTGTCCGATACACTGGCCTGCGGTGTTCAGGCATCCCTGTGAGTCATATCAGTCATCTGACCGAGGTTATCCGAACTCATTCAGTCCCTTTTCAAATACCGATAAATTTCCCTATCGGATACCCGGAGGCCTCACACTCCCGTCTGGATTTTCTAATTTGCGAATAACTTTTTCTACAGGCCTCCTATCGGTATTCTGTCAGTTTCCTAACATCCGCCCCATAAGGACGCATCATCCTGTATTTTCTCACCTAGATCTGATATCTAGGATATCCGGTATGAATTTTTATAACTTTTGGACGATCAGTCCATTTCTGGCTATCTGGAGTCTTCAAAAATTCCTGTATTAAGCCAGATTACCGAGCGTCCCTTGCTCTCTCTACCGGTGAAATCTGGGACTGAAATGCCGTCGGACAGTCCAAACCACTTCCGGCCTGACTTTCTTTAATTACACTTTAGCCCCAAGGAACTTTTCTTCTTTTCATTTAAGTCCCTTTTTATTTGGCTAAAATTACACTTAAGGACCCCACCTTTTTGTCCTTAAACTTTCCATAATTCTTTCATACTCATAGAGACTTCGTATGCTCATTTCACAGTTTAGTGAAATGATCGGCATAATTTTCTCTATTTTCTGGTAAAATATGGTGCTCATCGGCTACCAGCCCGATCTTTCCCATAATTACGATTTTGCCCCTGCATTCTCTTTCTGGCCTCATTACTCATCTTCTCATCCCTTATCTTAAGTTCTAGAAATTCTCTTTCAATAACTCATCCCTTAAACTCTTTGGGAGTCATCGTTAATTGAAAAGCTTGACAACCCGCCCATATCAGGTTATCTTACACAGGAGCCAGCCCATATCAAGCTTCCTGCAGAATTCGTAGGCTTAAGACTTAGGATATTCCTCACATTCCTCATTTTGAACCTAGGTGAACTGTCCCGATTCTGTAGGTTAAAGACTTAACTCATCTTTACATCCTGAAGGACTTATCTCATCCCTCGGATCCTACAAAATACAGGTAAGTGATCCGCCCATATCAGATTACTACCCTGGGACTACGGTTTTAGCAGCCTGCCCATATCAGACTACTTCCCAGTTCTCCTAGACCAAAAATCGGGATGTTACACTTCACGGTTCTATTTTGTGCATATCTCAAGGAAGGAGTTAGAATTTGTCAATTCTGACTTCATATTTGGATTCCTTGGGCAAAATTGTGAGGGATATAATTAAGGTACAAATTAATTCAAAGGGCAAGATAATAAACCAAAATTAAAGAGAGATAGGGGCTTGTTGGTCAAGGAAGTTGTATTGAACTTAAACCAAGCTTGGAACTTGATAGAAATAGATTGTGATGTGTATGTTATTATGCTATATTAGGTTTTGATCATGTTATTATGCTATATTAGGTTTTGATCTTTGTGGTAAAGAGGACTACAAAGAAAGAGGAAAATGTGTAAAAGGAAAGGTTAAAGGAAGAGCAAGTATTAAAGGTAGTGAACTTACCTAACTTGTATGCTTGTTTGCTTGGATGCTTTACGTGATGGTTGCTCAACTTGATTATGTGAAGATTTATAATTGATTGAAGCTCTGTTTCTTTTTATGCTATGGCCATATGTTATAAGTAAGGAACATGGAAGCATGCAAATATGTCATTATGCAAGCATGACCATTAAAAGCACACATATTAGCATCAACCATTAATTTGCCTACATTGTATGGTTCCGTTTGCTACTGATATTTCCCCCCAAATCTTACCCCTTTTCATGTCACCCAAATCATAGCAGGTCTATCCAAGATGAAGGAGATGATGTTACATGAAGAGGATTAGGGATGGAATAGTATGATTGATTTGTCACTTACGTTATGACTTGTAATAGTATAAATATTAAATATTCAAATTATGGCGACAAGTTGTGTCTGCCAAGAAAAATAGTAAATATTTAAATACATGTATGATATATTTCATGATGATAGTAAACATCCTAAAATTTAATTTGATACAAAGAACATCTCGTTTGGATGTCTGTACATGGAGAAAAAATTTTCCAAAGTTAAAGGACAAAATATGGAAATAGAGAAAACTGATCAAATGAATGGTAAACTTTAATGTATTAAATGTACTAATTGGAAAAGAATTTGGTTAGCCTTATATTTTTCCCTTAAATAGGCATAAGTTAGCTTAGCGTAGCAACTTGAACCACTTTGTTTTAATTTTTTTATAATTAATTATCATTTTTTGAAGTCAGGTCACCTGTCTAGAATTTACACAATGAACAGTACCTAAGAAGGGAAAAATTTTAGATTATGCTATCTTACTTCAATGACCTTATAAGTAGTTCCAGATTCTACCGTTTGGTCCTTGAGGTGTAAGGAAAATAGGTATGTACCTAAAGATACGTGTGATTATCACAAGATAATCTACTATATCTACTCGAGGATGGTAACATCTTACTTTCCTATGCCTTAGAGATCAAACGATAGCATCTGGAACCACTTATAAGGTCATTGAAGTCAAATTGCACAATCTAGAATTTTACCCTTCTTAGGTTACTTTTCACTGTGCATATTCTAGACAGGCGACCTGACTTCAAAAAATCATAACTAATTCTAGAAAGATTAAAATAAAGGGGTTTAAGTTGCTATGTGAAGCTTATTCAACTCTCTTCAAGGAAAAAATATAAGTCTGATAAAATTTCTAGCCAATTAATACAATTAATTTGTTAAATGTTACTGTTCATTGGTTAGTTTTTCCTGATTCCAGATTTGGTCTACTAAATTTGGAAATTTATTCTTAGTGCATAGACATTAAAACAAGTAACTCTATATACCGAATTGAAGCTTAATATGTCTACTATTTATGTACAAAATGTTGTACATTTATTTAAGCATTTGCTATTTTTCTAAGCAAAGTGTCTACTATTGATATTGTAGCTTTTACAGATTAGAACAAGCAAAGTGTATACAATACAAGTCATACAACAACATGCTATAACCACACCAACTCATCTTCAATAGGCACCATCCCTGTCTTATCCCAGGCTTGCCGTGATTGGTTCAATTTATAAGGGGTGAGATTTCAGGGGAAATCTTAGTAGTAGAGAATATACAACCACAAACAATTAACAATGCATGCTTAACTACCTAACTTGTTATCGAGTTATGGGAGCTTAGTTGCTTTATTAGCTATTGCGTTATGATGCAATCCACATGAGCCTTATGTCATGACATATACATGCAAGCACATCAGCCGTTGCATCAATAATAACAAAACCAATCAAAGCACACTAACTCAACCAAGTAATAAAAATAACAATCAAGCAATAAACAACAGAGTTAAAGTTTTGGTCAGTATTCTTGCTACATCTTTGTCGCTTTTTGTTGTATCCTTAATTTTATCCTTACATATACTCATTAGAAAGTATCTTAGACCAATAGAACACCATTTTAGCTTAAAAACATGAATTTTCAAGAATTAGGTCATTGGTACTGTTCATGGTACTATTTATTTGGTAAATCTAGAATACATCATGAACTTTGGAAATTCATAATTAAATATAGAAAAATTAAAATGAGGAGGTTCCAAGTTCTAATAAAATATCTTTCATTAAAGTTTGAAGGAAAAATATTAAACTGAGGTTTCCTTATCCAAATGAAATCAGTTTATTCGTTAAAAAACACTGTTCATTTGGGTAAGTCTGGAAGTTCCAGTTTCTTTACCTATTTTTCAAAAATTCATTTCTCTTTGTGTACTTATCCAAATAAAACGTGTTATATATGGATTCAAATCTCCATATGTCTACTTTAAGGTCATAAAATTTTGTGAAAAAACTTGTTCATTTACTATTTGAAATTCTGCATGAACCTAACTACCTCTGAGTACTCGTGTTATCTTGATCCAGATTTTAATCCCGACTTTGAAAAACCATAAAAATTTGAATTCTTAACCAATTGAGGCGTTCCATGTGTCCATTTAAATCTATAGATCTTAAATATGTTTATGCCAAATCTCACATGGAAATACGTTGGATAGATTACAAAAACTAATGTCGGAAGTGTATTGCCTCAGACTGGATTCTTAGTAACATACATCATGCACATCAAAACATCATCTTCTCAAGCTAAGTGCTCAACTTTTAGTCATATACAAATTAATCATCCACATTTGACCTTTTTCCTTGAGAAGTTCCAGTACCTAGAGCATGGTTATATATATGGAAAGAATGAGATTTCATGGAAATCTCAATAGAAAAGTCATACAAACTATAATAACATGCATGCTTGATTAAATGCTTAACATGTTATAATGACATGGGAGCTGCTTCATGATCATACATAAGCAACCTATAACATGCATATTGTCATGACATTCATTTCAAGGAGTTGCAACCATTCATATCTCATCATCATCATCATAAAATTATCTCATGCTCAACCAATAATCATACATAACAAGCAAACATACAATCAAACAAGCATAAGATTATAGTTAGGTATTCTTGCTACCTCTTAGATGTCCTTGTTATTTCCTTCTTGGAATGATCTTCCCTTCTCACAAATGTCAAAACCTAGCCATTACAAAGTAACATCAAGTTACAATTCAATTCCAACACAATTCCAAGACTAGGTTTTCACTGAGTTCCATTCTTTCTTTAATTTATGTCTTATGCTTCGATCTTTCTAAAATAAATTCTCATGGTTCACTTCCACATAATTTTTCATGTAGAATTCAAATATGCATTCAGAATTTCCAAACTCCAATTGCATCATAACCTACTGTACAGAACCGAAAAGCTACCCTTGTTTTCCAAAAATTCTCATTTTGATCCCAATGCTTCTAATACTTGTTTCTCTACTATAACCCCACACAATTTTCCATTTTAAACTCATTGGGAGCATAAAAATTATGAAATTCCAACATATGAACAGTGATTCGTACAGTACCAGAACAGAACACAATCTTCCATTCACATGCATACTTTGATTTCCAAGCTATTACCACTTGATTCTAGCTTGTTTAAGCTTGTCTAAACTATCCATAACATAAAACTCATATTCTTTTAACATCCAAACAGAATATCCAGCAGTACCCTTGTCACATCCTTATTTTTATATATCTTAAGGACCATTCAGTAGCACTTAGAACCACTTTCAGGGTCATTGAAGTCTAAACTCTTAATCTGGAATTTTATTCTTATCGGGTACTGTTCACTGTGGCAAATTCCAGATGAGTGACCTGACTTCAGAAAATCATAATTAAATATAGAAAAATCTAAATGAAGTGGTTCCAATTGATACATGAAGCTAACTCAATTATATTTTAGGGAAAAATCACTCATTGAACAATCTTTGACCAAGTCAACGTGGTTCAGGGTTACAACTTTACTGTTCATCCCACGTTTTTCCTCTAAATTCATCATTCTGGTCCCAATTTTGGCAATTTATAACTCTATGAATAGACGTCCAAATGAGGCATATTATATATAAAATTAAATCTTATTATGTCTACTAATTACCATAAAAATTTCAGACATTTATTCATCCATTTACTATTTTTAATGATTTATCAAACATCAATAGGTCTCCACGGATTTACTGGTCACAGAACTAATTTTCAGCATTCACTCTTATAGGCACATGCATACATCCATCACATATCAGTTAAACATGTTAATCAGATATTTAGAACATGCCAGACAATATCTATTATTAAAGGATAGTTGTTATTCATTAGAACAGGTACAAAAATTCTCATATTCCTATTACATTTTTCGTTGTCTAAAGTCGGGCAGCATAACTGCTACATTCCTTCTGTAGAAAGTAACCGATCTTGTACCGATTCGGTAATTCCCGTAGGAACTACCATTCTACGTAAGTACCCAGGAAAGACTGGATGAACCTGCTAGGTCCACTCACTTCCATCCTCCTTAGACAGGACCTACGTACACAGTATGTATCAGTTCCTTTCTTTATCCTTGCTTTGTTGCCAGAATTTCGGCAGCATAACGGCGTCTCTTAAAATTTCCAAATTTTATTTTGATAGAACTTCCCCTGTAATGTTATATATGGGAATGAGATTCAAAAGACTCTCAGTAGCAACAATCATAACAATATATGTAATGCAGAGTGACAGTGCATGCTTGTGATTGTGTACAGATAAGTATGCTGCATGCTTCAATATTCAATAACATATGATCATAGCATTGTAATAGAGCTTCAAGCATAACATATAAGACAACAATCCAACCAAACAATAGCACAACAATTCACAAAGACATTACATAAAAGCTAGGATTAGTTACTACCTTAAAAGCAGAACTCTAGAATTTCTCTACTGCTTCCAACTTCACCAGAACTTCCTTTCTTCTTTCTTTTTCTCACTTTCTCTCTCAAGCACTTCCTTATCACTCTAAAGAGCTCCATGGCCGTGAGAATGAGAGGCATGGGGGTATTTATAGTTTTGAGGAGTGGCATTCTTGTAATTTTGAAGCCATCTGATCCTGTGGTCCTGGTTTTTCTGGAATTTCCTATTTTTCTTTATTCCTTTTACTGCATCATCCATGACATCATTCAAGGCCACCTCATGGGACACCTCACCTCACACATTTATCACATGGCGCAAATGGAGGGAGCTAGAAGCCTTCTGGAAGCTTTCCGGTCCAATCCGGTATCGGCCCGGTCTGTCACCTCGAAAACTGGACCGTTTTCTGAATCTAATTTTTCTGAAAACCCATATTATGTCTTCTGGCCTTGAACTTAGTATCTGGATCCTTTATATCATTAACATTTTTATACTGGGTCTAAACCCAATTACAGATCCCCTGCAAAATGACCAAAATACCCCTGGGTGCCCTTTCATGTACTATCTTAACCCTAAGGGTAAAACTATCATTTTACACCTTTCTGTACTTTATCAGGGCATATACTGACTCTGATTAACTTCACCTGTATATGTCTTGTCCTCTACGCCTATCCAGAATGACCAAAATGCCCTTCATGCACCTGCTACCCCTTGAGTACTACACAGGGGTATTTTCATAATTTTGCACTTTTCCGGGGTTCTGCCGGACACTGGCCCACCTATCAGTCCAAGAGTCTTATTGGGCCTTTGTTGGCGCCATTTTTGGACCTTTCTGGGTCCATTACCTTTATGGCACGCATTTCGAGGAATCCTCCCCTGTCCAGGTTCACCGAATATTTTAGCTATTATACACCGTTTACACACATATCCAGACACCGGCTCCTTTTGTCAAATACACTGCCCTACTGTGTCTGGGCAGCCATTTGGGTCATAACGGGCATCTGACTGTTGTTACCTGACCTCATTCAGTCTTAGTTTAAATACCGATAAATCTTCCTATCGGATCCCTGGAGGCCTCATACTCCCGTCTGGATTTGCTAATTCGTGAATAACTTTTTCTACAGACCTCCTATCAGTATTCTGTCAGTTTCTTGAGATCCGCCCCATAAGGGTACATCATACTGTAATTTCTTACTTACATCTGAAATCTAAGGTATCCGGTAGGAATTTTTATAACTTTTGGACGATCAGTCTATTTTTGGCTATCTGGAGTCTTCAAAAATTTCGGTATTAAGCTGGATTGCCCAGCGTCACTTGCCCTATCTTCTGGTGAAATCTGGGACTGAAATGCTGTCGGGTGGTCCAAACCACTTCTGGCCTATTTTTCTTTAATTATACTTTAGCCCCAGGGAACTTTTCTTTTTTACAATTAAGTCCCTTAAATTTGGCTAAAATTACACTTTGAGACCCCACATTTTTGTCTACCTTTCTTTCCTAACGTTAAACTTTCCATAATTGCATTCAAGTCCTTTCATTTCCTTTCTTTTGCAATTTAATCCTTTTCTTTATATAGAGGACCACATCTTTTTCCTGAAAAAGAACTCATATATTCCATTTAATCTGTACATAGAAATCAGTACATAAAATTAAGGATATTACATTTCTCTCCCCCTTAAAATAAATTTTGTCCTCGAAATTTACATTACATCTATCCTATAGAAACACTTCAGGATACTTCTCTCTCATCTTTTCTTCTGTTTCTGTCACATCCTTATTTTTATACATCTTAAGGACCATTCAGTAGCACTTAGAACCACTTTCAGGGTCAATGAAGTCTAAACTCTTAATCTAGAATTTTATTCATATCGGGTACTGTTTACTGTGGCAAATTCCAGATGAGTGACCTGACTTTGAAAATTCATAACTAATTCTAGAAAAATCGAAATGAAGTGGTTCAAATTTCTACATGAATATAACTTAAGTATATTTCAGGGAAAAATTATTGGTTGACCAATCATTGACAAATTCAACGTGGGTTAACGTTTCAATCTTACTGTTCATCCAATGACTTTCTCCTGAATCCAGCATTCTGGTCCCAAATTTAACAATTTATATCTTTTCGTGTATGCATCCAAATGAGGCACTATATATATCAAATTAAATCTTATTATGTCTACTTTTTACCCTAAAAATTTCGTACATTAATTCAATCATTTGTTATTTTTAATGATTTATCAAACATGAATAGGTCTTCACGAATTACTGTTCACTGAACCTATTTCAGCATTCAATCTTCACATACACATGCATACAACCAACACATATCAGTCATACATGCCAGATAACAATTATTATTAGATAATCAACTGTTGTATATCAGTGTATGATCAATCCCCTCAAATTTCTATTACATCTTTTTACTGTCTAAAATCCGGCAGCATAACTGCTACAATTCTTCTTTAGAAAGTAACCGATGTTGTACCGATTCGGTAATTCCCTCATGAGAACTACCATTCTACGTAGTACCCAGGAAAGACTGGATGAACCTGCTGGGTCCACTCACTTCCAGCCTCCTTAGACAGCACTACGTACACAGTACGTATCAGTTCCTTTCCCTATTCCTGCTTCCTTGCCAGAATTTTGGCAGCATAACGGCGTCTCTTAAGATTTCCAAATTTTATTTTGACAGAACCTCCCCTGTAATGTTATATTTGGGAATGAGATTCAAAATAATCCCAGTAGCAATAATCATAACAATATATGTAATGCAGAGTGACGGTGCTTGCTTGTGACTGTGTACAGATAAGTATGCTGCATGCTTCCATATTCAATAACATATGATCATAGCATTGGAATAGAGCTTCAAGCATAACATATAAGACAACAATCCAATCAAACAAAAGCACAACAAATCACAAAGGCATTACATAAGAGCTAGGATTAGTTGCTACCTCAAAAGCAGAGCTTCAGAACTTCTCTACTACTTCCAACTTCACCAGAACTTCCTTACTTCTTTCTTTCTCTCACTTTCTCTCTCAAGAACTTCTTTCTTCCTCTCTTTCTTGCTTGTGCTGAAATGAGAAGCTAGGGGGGTATTTATAGTGTTGAGCAATGGCAATCTTGTAATTTGGAAGACTTATGATCCTGTGGTCCTGGTTTTTCCTGAATTTCCTATTTTCTTTTATTCCTTTTACTGCATCATGCATGACATCACTCAATGCCAACTCATGGGACACCTCACCACCCACATTCTTCATGTGAAGAAATTGAGAGGGAGCTAGAGCCTTCTGGAAGCTTTCCAGTCCAATCCGGTACCGGCCCGGTCCGTCTCCTTGAAAAATGTGCTGTTTTCTGAATCTGATTTTTCTGAAAATCCTTTTTATGTCTACTAACCTCACATTTAGTATCTAGACCCTTTATATCATTAAATTTTTAATACTGGGTCCAGACACAGTTACAGATCCCCTGCGAAATGACCAAAATGCCCTTGGTGCCCTATCTTGTCCTATTTTAACCCTAAGGGCAAAATCGTCATTTCACACCTTTCTGAACCTGGTCAAAGCATATACTGGCTCTAGTCAACCTTATTTAGATATGTCTTAGCCTCTAGGCCTATCCAAAATGACCAGAATGCCCTCCATTCATCTGCTGCCCTTTTTGTACAACACAGGGGTATTTTCGTAATTTCGTACTTTTCCGGGGTTCTGCTGGACACTGGCCCACCTATCAGTCCAAGAGTCTTATTGGGCCTCTAATGGGGCCATTTTTGGGCTTCCTGGGTCCATTACCTGTATGGCACGCATTACGAGGAATCTTCCTCTGCCCCAGTTCATCGAATATTTTAATTATTATTTACCGATTATACACCTTTCCGAACACCGGCTCCTTTTCCCAGATACAGTGTCCTACAGTGTTCAGGCATCCCTGTGGGTTATAACAGTCATCTGACTGAAGTCATCCGATCGCATTCAGCCCCTTTAAAAATACCATAAATCTCCTACCCGGATCCCCGGAGGCCTCATACTCCCGTCTGGATTTGCTAATTTGTGAATAACTTTTTCTACATACCTCCTATCGATACTCTGTCCGTTTCCTGACATCCTTCTCATAAAGGTACATCATCCTGTAATTTCTTACTTATATCTGAAATCTAGGGTATCCGGTATAAATTTTTATAACTTTTGGACGATCAGTCCATTTCTGGCTATCTGGAGTCTTCAAAAATTCCAGTATTAGGCTGGATTACCCAGCGTCACTTGCCCTATCTTCTGGTAAAATCTGGGACTGAAATGCCACCGGTCAGTCCAAACCACTTCTCGCCTAATTTTCTTTAATTATACTTTAGCCCCAAGGAACTTTTTCTTCTTTGCACTTAAGTCCCTTTATTTGGCTAAAATTACACTTTAAGACCCCACATTTTTGTCTACC
The DNA here is from genome assembly GCA_037074615.1 of Leucaena leucocephala. Taxonomy (NCBI): domain Eukaryota; kingdom Viridiplantae; phylum Streptophyta; class Magnoliopsida; order Fabales; family Fabaceae; genus Leucaena; species Leucaena leucocephala. The sequence continues at coordinate 10,704,780 of CM073518.1, forward strand.
TTTCTTTCCTAACCTTAAACTTTCCATATTTGCATTTAAGTCCTTTCATTTCTTTTCTTTTGCAATTTAATCCTTTTCTTTACATAAAGGACCACATCTTTTTCCTGAAACAGAACTCATATATTCCATTTAATCTGTACATGGGAATCAGTACAGAAATTAAGGATATTACAGTTTCCCATGTAGCTTCTTGTTCAGTCAACCCTTTCCAGATCACTTTAACTAAAGGAATTTGCTTATTCCGTAACTGCTTGACTTTTCTATCAGCAATTCGCACCGGTCCAACCTCATAAGTAAAGTCGTCTCGTAGTGAGACCTCATCTTGCTCAATCACATGAGATGGATCTGGAACATACTTCTTTAATTGGGAAACATGGAACACATCATGTATCTGACTGAGATTCGGAGGAAGAGCCAACTTGTAGGCTACTGCTCCTATCTTTGAGATAATCTGGAATGGTCCGATGTATCTTGGATACAATTTCTTCACTTTGATCGATCGTCCGGCTCCAGTAGTTGGAGTTAACTTAAGGAATACATGTTCACTTTCTTCGAACTCCAACGACTTTCTTCTGACATCTGCATAGCTTTTCTGTCTGCTTTGAGCCGTCAGCAATCTTTTTTTAATCACCGTAATCTGCTCTGCTGTTTGATCCACTATATCAGGACCAAGCATTCTTCTCTCGCTCAGCTCTAGCCAGCATAAGGGGGATCTACATTAACGTCCATAGAGTGCTTCAAAAGGTGCCATCTGAATACTGGCCTGATAACTATTGTTATAAGCAAACTCTATAAGGGGTAAATGGATATCCCAGCTGCCTTTGAAATCTAAGACACAAGCTTTCAGCATATCCTCTAACGTTTGTATTATTCTTTCAGATTGACCATCTGTCTGGGGATGATAAGCTGTACTAAATCTGAGAGTAGTGCCCATTTCTTCCTGTAAAACCCTCCAGAAATTTGAAGTAAATCGAGGGTCTCTATCAGACACAATGCTGCTCGGGATACCATGAAGCCTAACAATCTCTTTTATATACAACTTGGCCAGCTTTTCTAGAGACCCTTTTATTGATTGCCAAGAAATGTGCTGACTTTGTCAATCGATCAACTACTACCCATACCACATCATGTTTACTTGGAGTCATGGGTAGTCCTTCCACAAAGTCCATGGTAATACCATCCCATTTCCACTCAGGGATATCTAGAGGCTACAATGTTCCCGCTGGCTTTTGATGTTCAATTTTTACTTTCTAGCAGGTCAAGCACTTGAACACATAAGCCACTACATCTTTCTTTAATCCAGGCCACCAAAATAACCTTTTGACATCATGGTACATCTTGGTCATACCTGGATGTACAATATACCGACTTTTATGTGCTTCCTCCAGAATCCTTTCCCTTAATCCCACAACATTAGGGATATAGGGTCTTCCCCAAAACTGTAGTAATCCGTCTGGGGACATCTCAAAATTCCTTGTCTTCCCCTTCTCCAGCTTGTCTTTGAATATTGCCGCGAGCTTATCCTGCTTTTGAGCCTCTTTTATCTCATCTTCTATGCAGGCTCTGACATGAACTCCTCCGAAAGGACTCTCTGTCAGTTGCATTTGATATAGAGGGCTCCAATCGCGCATATCTTCTATCAACTCCAATTCCTTGATCATCATGTGTGCAACCTGCACCACTTTTCTACTTAGGGCATCAGCTACCACATTGTCTTTTCTTGGATGGTATTTAATCTGGAAGTCATAATCTTTCAACAATTCCATCCATCGTCGTTGTCTCATGTTCATCTCTTTTTGATCCTGCAGATCTTCAGGCTTTTTTAGTCGCAAAACAACTCTATCGTTGCTCCATATAAATAGTGCCTCCATATCTTCAGGGCATAAACCACCGCCGTAAGCTCCAGATCATGAGTGGGATAATTTTCTTCATGTGGCTTTAACTGCCGAGAGGCGTAGGCTACTACTCGACCTTGCTGCATCAGCACACATCCCAACCCCTGCTTGCTAGCATCAGTGTAGACTACGTAAGTCTGAGTTGGGTCTGGAATAATCAGCACGGGAGTAGTGGTTAATCTCTGCTTCAACTCTTGGAAGCTAGCCTCGCACTTCTCATCCCACTTAAACTGCTATTCTTTCTGGTCATCTTTGTAAGTGGTAAGGCAATTCGAGAAAAGTCTTGAATAAATCTTCTGTAGTACCCTGCTAGGCCGAGAAAACTTCTGATCTCCGTCACTGTCCTTGACTGCTCCCAGCTCAAAATTGCTTCAACTTTGCTAGGATCCACAGCTACCCCATCTCGGGATATGACATGACCGAGAAATTTGACTTCTGACAGCCAAAACTCCTATTTACTCAGCTTAGCATAGAGCTTCTTTTCTTTAAGGGTACCAAGAACAATCCTCAAATGCCTTTCATGCTCCTCTGGAGATTTGGAGTATACCAGAATATCATCAATGAAGACCACAATGAACTGATCTAGATAAGGCCTAAATATCCGATTCATGTAGTCCATGAAAATAGCAGGTGCATTGGTTAGCCAAAAGGCATCACAAGGAACTCAAAATGCCCGTAGCGCATTCTGAATGCCGTCTTTAGAATATCATCTGGCTTGACCCTTAGTTGATGGTAGCCAGATCTCAAGTCAATCTTGGACAATAAGCTCGCTCCTGCCAATTGGTCTAGCAGGTCATCAATTCTGGGAAGAGGATACTTATTCTTTACTGTAAGCTTATTTAATTCCCTGTAGTCAATGCATAGCCTTAAACTGCCATCTTTCTTCTTGACGAATAGCACTGGAGCACCCCATGGCGATACACTGGGTCATATGAAACCCTTCTCCAATAACTCCTCAATTTGCTTCTTCAGTTCCATCATCTCATTAGAAGCCATCCTGTATGGGGCTTTGGATACTGGTTCAGCTCCAGGTATAACGTCGATCGCAAATTCCACTTCACGCTCTGAAGGCAATCCCTGAATCTCCTTTGGAAAGACTTCAGGAAATTCATTGACTACAGGAATCTCCTCGATGCCTTCTTCCACTTCTGTTTGAATAGAAAAGAATACCACATACCCTTGACATCCTTTCTGTAGACATTTTTCTGCCTGAGCCTCTGTCATAAAGTTCAGTTGTACTTCTGAGCTCCGATCAGTGATCTTTGGACCAAGAACTAGGGTCTTATTTCTGCAGTCCAATATCACATTATTGGAGGATAACCAATTTAAGCCGAGTATGACATCAATCTCTCGGAAAGGCATACAGATCAGGTCTAGGGTGGTACTGCAGTGCTCATAACGCACAACACTATTTAGACAGGCATCAGACGTAATTACTTTAGCATTGGTGGGAGTTTTCACTTGTATATCATAACAAAACTTGCTGATCAGAAGGCCTAGGCATTTAGCACATTCATAAGATATAAAGGAATGACTTGCACCCGAATCAAATAGAGCTGTCACAGCATGATCATTGAGATAGATTGTACCTTGGATCATCTCAGGTGATCGCTAAGCGTCCTCTCTAGTGAGTGCAAACACTCGTCCTGCCGTCCTTGGCCTTGGATCAGTTATAGCTTGAGAACATTCTTTGGAAAAATGTCCGGGCTTTCCGCAGGTGTAACAAACATTTTGGCCCATCAAACATGGTCTATCACCATGATTCTTTCCACACTTTTCACATACTGGGGCCTTTGAATCCCTGTTGTTGGACCTGCCACAGAAATTTCCTCTATTTGGCTTTTTGGTCTGCCACGGTCGCTTCCTCTTCTTATAGCGCTCCCACCTGTAGCTTCTTGATTTCGACCGGCCTTGTCCGGGGTCGCCTGATCCCTATTCCCATATCTGGACAACATTTGATGATTCATGCTGTTTTCTACAATTTGACATGCTTCCACAACCTTATTAAACTAGCTGTATTGTTATGGAGTTAACTTCTCCTTTAACGTGGAATTCAATCCCCGAATCATCCTTTCTGTCATCCAGCACCGTCATCCACTTGACGTAGATACGTAGAATACTGGGATAGCCGAATGAACTTAGCCAGATATTCGTCAAAAGCTTCTTTTTCTCCTTGTCTCAGTACAAGGAACTCAGCCTCCCTTTCATCTCTGACGGATTGAGGGAAATATTTCTCATAAAACTGCTCAAGAAACACTTCCCAGGTAACTGGAATATCTCTTGCTTGGAGAAGTAACTCTGTATTCTTCCACCATCTATCCGCATCCTTTTCTAATTGATAGATGGCCATTTGGGCCTTGGTTTCAGTTGGACAGTCGAGGACCTTGAAGATCTTCTCTAATCTACTGACCCAATTTTCTGCTATCTGTACTTCGAATGTCCCTTCGAATGTGGGAGGATTGTGTTTGCAAAACTGAACCATCCATTGTTGGATGCTAACTGCCTCCTCCCTCAATTCAACCCGTCTCTGGGGCTGTTTCGCCTGCTGTGGTACTTCTTCAGGTTCTCTACTAGTTGCTCCTGAAGGCTTCAGTGGTCTTAAATTACTTACAGCTGCTGCCACTGCTGCGGCTATGGCAGCATCTCTTTCTTGCTCATTTCGTGCCTGAGCTGCTCTCATTTCTTCTATCATCTTTTGTTGTTGTTCTAACCGTTCTAAAATTAGTTGATTAAGATTTCCAGCTTCTTGTGGTTCCTCTGCTGGAATCGTTCTTCTTGTTCGAACCATTTTGTTATGCTATAACATAGAAAGGAATGCGATAAACAACATTTCTCATTTTATTTCAAACATAGCATATAAGGTACATGTTGAAACATCCTTCCTTAGACTCCTCAGAGTACACTTGCGGAAGCAATATTAGCTTGATTATATCTTAACTTAAGCCCAGAAATTTAAAATTTTACTCTTAAGTTCCTTATTCTGGACCTTTAATTTGAAAATTAATTTATCTCGTTCTACACATCCAAATGAGGCTTATTGCCTATCCATGGAATGCCCCAGATGTGTACCACTGGCTCACCAAATTTCATAGCCAAACTCCTTCGTTTACTAGGTCAAACTGAGGTCAAAACACTGCTACCTCAGGACCTGCGAATTTCTCTTTCATTTCTCATTCGCAAATTGAACATGCCAAACAATATTTATTAATGAATAACAAAGTGTCATACAACAAAGTATATACAAAATTCTCATATTTCTATTACATCTTTCCCTGCCTAAAATCCGGCAGCACAACCGCTACATTCCTTCTGTAGAGAGTAACCGATCTTGTACCGATTCGGTAATTCTCGTAGGAACTACCATTCTACGTAAGTACCCAGGAAAGACTGGATGAACCGGCTAGGTCCACTCACTTCCAGCCTCCTTAGACAGAACCTACGTACACAGTACGTATCAGTTCCTCTCTTTGTTCCTTCTTCGTTGCCAGAATTTTGGCAGCCTAACGGCGTCTCTTAAAATTTCTTAATTTTATTTTGACAGAACCTCCCGTGTAATGTTATATATGGGAGTGAGATTCGGGGGAATCTCAGTAGTAATAATCATAACAATATATGTAATGCAGAGTGACGGTGCTTGCTTATGATTGTGTATAGATAAGTATGCTGCGTGCTTCCATATTCAATAACATATTATCATAGCATTGTAATAGAGCTTCAAGCATAACATATAAGACAACAATCCAACCAAACAATAGCACAACAAATCACAAAGCCATTACATAAAAGCTAGGATTAGTTACTACCTCAAAGGCTCAGCAAAACTCTACTATCTCTATTCTGCTTCTAGCTCTGCCAGAACTTCCTTTCTTTCTTTCTTCCTCTCACTTTCTCTCTCTAGCACCTCCTCCTCTCTCTAAAAGGCCCAAAACCGTGATGCAAATGAATGGGGAGGGGGGTATTTATAGTTTTGGTCAATGGCATTCTTGGAATTTTGAAGCCATCTGATCCTGTGGTCCTGGTTTTTCCGGAATTTCCTATTTTTCTTTATTCCTTTTACTGCATCATGCATGACATCATCTCCATGCCACCTCATGGGACACCTCATCATGCACATTTCTCACATGGCAAAATTGAAGCCTTCTTGGACACCTCATCAGCTGACTCAGCATTTCCAGTCCAATCCAGTACTGGTTCGGTCTAATTTCCCAAAAACTGGACTCACCGGCTAAGATTGTGCCATGTGTCCTTAACTTTTCTTCTCCCTCTAGACCAGTGCCATGTGGCTCCTGGAAGAGACCTTTCACGCCTTCCAATGCTATCCAGATAAGTCCTAGACTTTATCTGATCACCTTCTCGGTTATCGTGCCAACCGAGTAACTTTACTTTACTGAAAAGTCATTAAATCATTATTTTAATGCCACTTTTTCCCACATATATACTGGGATACGTTTTTGGGCCTGGGAATATCATCTTGGATCTCTGATCCAGCCCAAGTACTCTGATGGCACAATTCCCAAGAAACACCCCTTGGCAAATTACCAAAATACCCCTGAGTGCCCTTTCTTGCACTATTTTAACCCTAAGGGTAAAATCGTCATTTTACACCCTTCTGTACTCTGTCAGGGCATATACTGACTCTAAGTAACTTTATCTGTATGTACCTTAGCTTCTGGGCCTGTCCAGAATGACCAAAATGCCCTTCATTCATCTGTTACCCTTTAGTACAACACAGGGGCATTTTCATAATTTTACACTTTTCCGGGGTTCTGCCGGACACTGGCCCACCTATCAGTCCAAGGTCTTACTGGGCCTTTATTGGCGCCATTATTGGGCCTTTCAGGGTCCATTACCTTTATGGCATGCATTTCGAGGAATCTTCCTCTGTTAATGTTTATTGAATATTTTATCTATTATTCACCGTTTATACCCATATCCGGACACCGGCTCCTTCTGTCCGATACACTGGCCTGCGGTGTTCAGGCATCCCTGTGAGTCATAATAGTCATCTAACTGAGGTCATCCGAACTCATTCAGTCCCTTTTCAAATACCGATAAATCTCCCTATCGGATACCCGGAGGCCTCGCACTCCCGTCTGGATTTTCTGATTTGTGAATAACTTTTTCTACAGGCCTCCTATCGGTATTCTGTCAGTTTCCTGACATCCGCCCCATAAGGACGCATCATCCTGTATTTTCTCACCTGGATCTGAAATCTAGGATATCCGGTATGAATTTTTATAACTTTTGGACGATCAGTCCATTTCTGGCTATCTGGAGTCTTCAAAAATTTCTGTATTAAGCCAGATTATCGAGCGTCACTTGCTCTCTCTATCGGTGAAATCTGGGACTGAAATGCTTTCGGACAGTCCAAACCACTTCCGGCCTGACTTTCTTTAATTATACTTTATCCCCAAGGAACTTTTCTTCTTTTCAATTAAGTCCCTTTTATTTGGCTAAAATTACACTTAAGGACCCCACATTTTTGTCTACTTTTCCTTTTTGGCTTTATACTTTCCATAATTGCACTTAAGCCCCTTCATTTTCTTTCTTTTGCAATTTAATCCCTTTCTTTGCATAAATGGCCATCATATCTCTAGAGACTTTCACTTTATCAGTCCCTGGACTTATTTGCAGTTTAGTCCCTAAAAACCCTCTGTATGTTTTGGGGACTTCTGCTCAAAGGGATATTCCTCACATTCCTCATTTTGAACATAGGTGAACTGTCCCAATTCTGTAGGTTAAAGACTTAACTCATCTTTAAATCCTGAAGGACTTAGCTCATCCCTCGGATTCCTATAAAATACAGGTAAGTGATCCGCCCATATCAGATTACTACCCTGGGACTACGGGTTTAGCAGCCTGCCCATATCAGACTACTTCCTAGTTCTCCTAGACCAAAAATCGGGATGTTACACATGTCACAGTCATACATATGCTACTGTACTGATCTTTTGTACATTAGAAACATTACCCTAATTTTTCTTAAACTTTATTCTAATATATTCTCCTACCAAGTAGATCCAGTCTGATACAGTACAATATGGTTCTTTATCAAAATATTGATCCAACTCCGATCTCCAGGTAGGAGTAGTCGGCAATACATCATTCATAATTTCTAGCCAAAGTCCCAGGGTTAACACGTTTGGATCCCAGGCTTGATATATGGCTTTCACCCTTGTGATGAAATTCTGATAAACCATATAGCCTTGATCTACATTTCTGATCAGGGTCTACCTCAGCCCATATAGCTGTCGGGCTAATGCTACCGAGCTCTCAAATTGTTCTCTACTCAGGTTTCTCCCTGGGATCATTCTTACTATTAGACTTCCCAAATGTATCTCTACTAGGGTCACTTCGGGCCTACTAGGACCTGGCGCATTACTCTGATCACTTACTTGGCTGGATCCTGAATTGTCTGTTATATTCAAAGGTACCGCACTTATGGGAATGGCAGGAATAGGGCCTTCTAACACCATCTCCTCCTGATCATCCATCAGAAAGTTTGATCCTACCCAGGAACTATCCTCTTCAGAGTCACTAACTACTGGAGGTGTCCAGGGGTCAGAACCATTGCTCATTATCTCCTCTTCTGAACTATCTGAACTAGAGACCTCTGGTCTAGGATCCCACTGGTTCACCGTGGTTTCGGATCCGGATCTATATCTAGTCATCCTGCAAACACTATCTTAGTGTCAATTATGATAGCTTCATCATGGTATATCTATCTATAAATTATCTATTCAGAGCATTTCCTAAGCCAGAATCCTTTGCTCTGATACCAAAATATCATATCCTTATTTTTATATATCTTAAGGACCATTCAGTAGAACTTAGAACCACATTCAGGGTCATTGAAGTCTAAACTCTTAATCTGGAATTTTATTCTTATCGGGTACTGTTCACTGTGGCAAATTCCAGATGAGTGACATAACTTCAGAAAATCATAATTAAATATAGAAAAATAGAAATGAAGTGGTTCTAATTGATACATGAAGCTAACTCAATTATATTTTAGGAAAAAATCACTCATTGATCAATGTTTGACCAAGTCAACGTGGGTCAGGGTTACAACTTTACTGTTCATCCCATGTTTTTCCTCTAAATTCAGCATTCTGGTCCCAACTTTGGCAATTTATAACTCTATACACAGACGTCCAAATGAGGCATATTATATATAAAATTAAATATTATTATGTCTACTAATTACCATAAAAAGTTCAGACATTTATTCAGCCATTTACTATTTTTAATGATTTATCAAACATCAATAGGTCTCCACGGATTTACTGTTCACAGAACCAATTTTCAGCATTCACTCTTACAGGCACATGCATACATCCATCACATATCAGTTAAACATGTTAATCAGATATTTAGAACATGCCAGACAATATCTATTATTAAAGGATAGTTGCTATTCATTATAACAGGTACAAAAATTCTCATATTCCTATTACATTTTTCGTTGTCTAAAGTCGGGCAGCATAACTGCTACATTCCTTCTGTAGAAAGTAACCGATCTTGTACCGATTCGGTAATTCCCGTAGGAACTACCATTCTACGTAAGTACCCAGGAAAGACTGGATGAACCTGCTAGGTCCACTCACTTCCATCCTCCTTAGACAGCACCTACGTACACAGTACGTATCAGTTCCTTTCTTTGTCCTTGCTTTGTTGCCAGAATTTCGGCAGCATAACGGCGTCTCTTAAAATTTCCAAATTTTATTTTGACAGAACTTCCCTGTAATGTTATATATGGGAATGAGATTCAAAAGAATCTCAGTAGCAACAATCATAACAATATATGTAATGCAGAGTGACAGTGCTTGCTTGTGATTGTGTACAGATAAGTATGCTGCATGCTTCAATATTCAATAACATATGATCATAGCATTGTAATAGAGCTTCAAGCATAACATATAAGACAACAATCCAACCAAACAATAGCACAACAATTCACAAAGACATTACATAAAAGCTAGGATTAGTTACTACCTTAAAAGCAGAACTCTAGAATTTCTCTACTGCTTCCAACTTCACCAGAACTTCCTTTCTTCTTTCTTTTTCTCACTTTCTCTCTCAAGCACTTCCTTATCAGTCTAAAGAGATCCTTGGCCGTGAGAATGAGAGGCATGGGGGGGTATTTATAGTTTTGAGGAGTGGCATTCTTGTAATTTTGAAGCCATCTGATCCTGTGGTCCTGGTTTTTCCGGAATTTCCTATTTTTCTTTATTCCTTTTACTGCATCATCCATGACATCATTCAAGGCCACCTCATGGGATACCTCACCTCACACATTTATCACATGGCGCAAATGGAGGGGGCTAGAAGCCTTCTGGAAGCTTTCCGGTCCAATCAGGTACCGGCCCGGTCCGTCGCCTAAAAAACTGGACCGTTTTCTGAATCTAATTTTTCTGAAAACCCATATTATGTCTTCTGGCCTTGAACTTAGTATCTGGATCCTTTATATCATTAACATTTTTATACTGGGTCTAAACCCAATTACAGATCCCCTGCGAAATGACCAAAATACCGTTGGGTGCCCTTTCATGCACTATCTTAACCCTAAGGGCAAAATCGTCATTTTACACCTTTCTGTACTTTATCAGGGCATATACTGACTCTGATTAACTTCACCTGTATATGTATTGGCCTCTAGGCCTGTCCAAAATGACCAAAATGCCCTTCACGCACCTTCTACCCCTTGAGTACTACACAGGGGCATTTTCATAATTTTGCACTTTTCCGGGGTTCTGCTGGACACTGGCCCACCTATCAGTCCAAGAGTCTTATTGGGCCTTTGTTGGCGCCATTTTTGGGCCTTTCTGGGTCCATTACCTTTATGGAACGCATTTCGAGAAATCCTCCCCTGTCCAGGTTCACCGAATATTTTAGCTATTATACACCGTTTACATACATATTCGGACACCGGCTCCTTCTGTCAGATACACTGCCCTACTGTGTCTGGGCAGCCATTTGGGTCATAATGGGCATCTGACTGTTGTTACCTGACCTCATTCAGTCTTAGTTTAAATACCGATAAATCTCCCTATCGGATCCCTGGAGGCCTCATACTCCCGTCTAGATTTGCTAATTCGTGAATAACTTTTTCTACAGGCCTCCTATCAGTATTCATTTAGTTTCTTGACATCCTCCCCATAAGGGTGCATCATCCTGTAATTTCTTACTTACATCTGAAATCTAAGGTATCCGGTAGGAATTTTTATAACTTTTGGACGATCAGTCTATTTTTGGCTATCTGGAGTCTTCAAAAATTTCGGTATTAAGCTAGATTGCCCAGCATCACTTGCCCTATCTTCTGGTGAAATCTGGGACTGAAATGCTGCCGGGCGATAAAAACCACTTCTGGCCTATTTTTCTTTAATTATACTTTAGCCCCAGAAAACTTTTCTTCTTTGCAATTAAGTCCCTTAAATTTGGCTAAAATTACACTTTGAGACCCCACATTTTTGTCTACCTTTCTTTCCTAACCTTAAACTTTCCATAATTGCATTTAAGTCCTTTCATTTCCTTTCTTTTGCAATTTAATCATTTTCTTTACATAGAAGACCACATCTTTTTCCTGAAAAAGAACTCATATATTCCATTTAATCTGTACATAAAAATTAATACAAAAAATTAAGGATATTACAACCCTCAAGAGAAATATGCCCCAAAAACCTCTTAAAACCAAGAGCAAATTCACTAGAACAAAGTCTAGGATCAAGGGGACTAATTACCTTGCTAGTTCTTCCAAGGTGCTTGCTTCTTTCTAGTTTGAATGGAAATTTTGTAAGAGTTTCCCCAAGATTACCAAGGATGCCAAATTGTTCTGATTTCGGGGGGTATTTATAGGCAAACTTGAGTAGAAATGAAAGGCCAAGATCATTTTATGCACTATTTGATCTAATGGCTTAGATTTAATCTTGGATTTTCTTTTCTTTAATAATTATGACATCACCTTCATGACATCATCAAAGGGACACCTCAAGGGACACCTCAACATGCACATGGCAAAATTGAAGGGAGAAGAAGTCTATGGAAAAATTCCAGTCCAGTCCAGTCCGGTACCGGCTCGGTCCGATTCCCAGAAAACCAGACTATTTTCTGAATCTAATTTTTCTGAGGTTCCATAATATGTGTTCTGACCTTAAATCCAGTATCTGGACTTCTTTCTACCATTGACATCTAAACTTAATTACAGATCCCTTAGAAAAGACCAAAATACCCTTGGTGCCCTTTCTTGCATTATATTGACCCTAAGGGCATAATTGTCATTTTGTTGGAGATTGTGCCCTAGGGGCCAATCATTATGTTATGAACATTGCTGATTTATGAATTTCTTGATTATGTTATCACATTATTTGCATGTTTACTGTGATGACCATCCTTGGATAACTCGTGATCTTATCCTAAATGTCCCTGGTCGGTCATCTATAAGGGAGCAGAGATGAAATAAGACCAGTATGACTTTGAAGATATATACAGATATAAATCAAAGTCATAGGCACATATAAGAGTACAGGGTGTTGGGCTGACCCGCTATGAGAGAGCGGCATGGGTTAAGTTATAAGCTTCTCTCATAAACAAACCATGTCACTATGCCCTTTGACCTGAGATCATCATGGATTCCTACATGACAAACGCTCAGCTTTGACATAGTCAAAAGTCACTTTTGACCGAGTGATCATAAAGGCTATGTTCGGGCTTAGTGATTTTTCATGCGGAGGAATGTGATTGGTCAAGATGGAATTTATCCCTCACATTCGTAGAGAGATATTACTGGGCCCCTCGATGAGTGTAACACCCTAATTTTTAGGCCTAGAGATGCCAGAAAGAGAAATCAAGAGCATAATCGTAATTATGGGAAAGATCGGGCTGGTGGCCGATGAGTACCATATTTTGCCATAAAATAGAGAAAATTATGCTGATCATTTCACTGAACTGTGAAATGTGCATATGAGGTCTCTATGTGTATGAAAGAATTAGAAATGTGACCAAGGGTAAAATGGTCATTTTTGAAAAGTGTGCGCGGGAGCGTACTTTCAGGCTAAAATAGCCCGGTCCGGATAAAATATCTAAAAATACCAGGAGATAGAGGAAAGGATTCCGGATTGAATGACGCAACACAGAAATTTGATTTGAGGTCCCGATTTTTCTGTAAAAATTCTCGAAGATGGGAAATTACAGTTATAATCGGTAAAGGAAGAGCAGTCCGAATAGAGATGATCGGACTATGGCCAGAGGCCATACAGTATTGTCTAAGGCCCGTAGTGACACCAGGGAAGGCCCAGGCCCATAATATCAGTTCAGTGGTAAGAGGGGCCGGTGTCCGGGAAAAATGTGCAAAATAACGAAAATGCCCTTATGTAATAGAATAACTGAAGAATAAGTAAAGGGTATTTTGGTCATTTGGCTAAGGTTAGACAGTCAAGAAGGGGTATATGGATAGTTGACCAGGGCCAGAGAATACTCTGGTAAAATATAAAAAGACAATAATGCCCCTAGACCTAGTAAAGGAAATGAAAGGACTTAAGTGCAATTATGGAAAGTTTCAAGGCCAAAAAGGAAAGTAGACAAAAATGTGGGGTCCTTAAGTGTAATTTTAGCCAAGTAAAAAGGGACTTATATGAAAAGAAGAAAAGTTCCCTGGGGCTAAATTGTAATTAAAGAAAGTCAGGCCGGAAGTGGTTTGGACTGTCCGAAAGCATTTCAGTCCCAGATTTCACCGGTAGAGAGAGCAAGTGACGCTCAGTAATATGGCTTAATACAGGAATTTTTGAAGACTCCAGATAGCCAGAAATGGACTGATCGTCCAAAAGTTATAAAAATTCATACCGGATATCCTAGAATTCAGATCTAGGTGAGAAAATACAGGATGATACGTCCTTATGGGACGAATATCGGGAAACTGACAGAATACCGATAGGAGGCCTATAGAAAAAGTTATTCGCAAATTAGAAAATCCAGACGGGAGTGTGAGGCCTCCGGGTATCCGATAGGGAGATTTATCGGTATTTGAAAAGGGACTGAATGAGTTCGGATGACCTCAGTCAGATGACTGATATGACTCACAGGGATGCCTGAACACCGCAGGCCAGTGTATCGGACAGAAGGAGCCAGTGTTCGGATATGTGTATAAACGGTGAATAATAGATAAAATATTCAATAATCATTAACGGGAGAAGATTCCTCATAATACGTGCCATGAAGGTATTGGACCCAGAAAGGCCCAATAATGTCACCAACAAAGGCCCAGTAAGACCCTTGGACTGATAGGTGGTCCAGTGTCCGGCAGAATCCCCAGAAAAGTGCGAAATTACGAAAATACCCCTGTGTTGTACTAAAGAGTAACAGATGAATGGAGGGCATTTTGGTCATTCTGCACAGGCCCAGAAGCCAAGGTATATACAGATAAAGTTACTTAGAGTCAGTATATACCCTGACAGGGTACAGAAGGGTGTAAAATGACGATTTTACCCTTAGGGTTAAAAGAGTGCAAGAAAAGGCACCCAAGGGTATTTTGGTAATTTGCCAAGGGATGTTTCTTAGGAATCGAGCCATCAGAGTACTTGAGCTTGATCAGGATCCAAGATAATATTCCAGAGCCCAAAAACGTAGCCCATGAAGTATGTGGGAAAAAGTGGCATTAAAATACTATTTTAATACTGTTTCAATAAAGTTACTCGGTCAGCACGATAACCGAGGAGGAGATCAGATAAAGTCCTGGATTTATCTGGATAGCATTGGAAGGCGTGAAAGGTCCATTCCAGGTGCCACATGGCGCAGTCTTAAAGGCAGAAGAAAAAGTTGAGGACACGTATTACGAGGCAGGACTCTGGACCGGTGAGTCAGCCCAGTGAGTCAGCTGCTGAGGTGTCCCAGGATTTCAGACATGTGATAAATGTGACGCTGAGGTGGCATGCTGAGGTGTCCCGATGATGTCATGCATGATGCAGTAAAGGAGGAATTAAGAAAAATAGGAAAATACAGAAAAAACCAGGACCGCAGGATCAGAGTTCATGGAAATTACGGGATTGCCATTGGAGGAGGTTATAAATACCCCCTTGCTTTTCATTATGCACGGCCAAGGGCCTTTTAGAGAGAGGAGGAGGTGCTAGAGAGAGAAAGTGAGAGGAAGAAAGAAAGAAAGGAAGTTCTGGCGGAGCTGGAAGCAGAATAGAGATAGTAGAGTTCTGCTGAGCTCTTGAGGTAGTAACTAATCCTAGCTTTTATGTAATGGCTTTGTGATTTGTTGTGCTATTGTTTGGTTGGATTGTTGTCTTATATGTTATGTCTGAAGCTCTGCTGTAATGCTATGATCATATGTTATTAAGCATGGAAGCACACAGCATACTTATCTGTACACAATCACAAGCAAGCACTGTCACTCTGCATTACATATATTGTTATGATTGTTGCTACTGAGATTCCCCCGAATCTCATCCCAATAAGTAAACCATTACAGGGGAAGTTATGTCGAAGTGACTTTTGGAAATTTTAAGAGACTCCGTTATGCTGCCGAAATTATGACAAGATAAAGAGAGCAGCTGATACGTACTGTGTACGTAGGTACTGTCTAAGGAGGATGAAAGTGAGTGGACCTAGCCGGTTCATCTAGTCTTTCCTGGGTACTTACGTAGAATGATAGTTCTCACGGGAATTGTCGAATCGGTACAAGATCAGTTACTTTCTGAAGATGAAGCGTAGCGGTTATGCTGCCGGCTTTCAGGCAGGAAAAGATGTAATAGAGATATGGGAAATTTTGTACATGGCCAGATGTAAAACAACTTATTAATTAATAATAATTGTTGTTTGGCATGTTTGACTGATATATGATGGATGTATGCTTATGTATGTAATGTTGGTTGCTGAAAATTAACACTATGAACAGTAACCCGTGGGGATATGAGGATATTTGACCCATAATTAAAAATAGTAAATGGATGAATAAATGTATGATATTTTTAAGATAAATAGTAGACATACAAAGCTTCGATTTGATATATAGTATGACTAATTTGGATGTCTACACAAGGAGATATAAATTATCAAATTTGGGACCAGAATGCTGGATTTAGGAGAAAAACGTTGGATGAACAGTAAAGTTGACACATTGACCGACGTTGACTTGGTCAATTAATTTCCAACGAGTTATTTTTTCCTGAAATATAATTGAGTTAGATTCAATTAGCAATTTGAACCACTTCATTTTTATTTTTGTAGAATTAGTTATGATTTTTCGAAGTCAGGTCACTAATCTGGAATTTGCACAGTGAACAGTACCCGATAAGAGTAAAACTCCAGCTTGAGAAATTAGACTTCAATGACCTTGTAAGTGGTTCTAAATGCTACGAAATGGTCCCTAAGACGTATGAAAGTAAGGATGTTTCAATGAGTGAGTCTGAGAAATGTATGGCCATACTGTAATGGAAGGGTAGTTCCATTTCTATAGTCAGACTACTCAGGGATCGAGAAAGTAACGATCAGGAACAGGAGGATGACGTTCTCCATGACTCATCCATGACCGAAATATCGTGTGACAAAAGGAACGTGATATGGTTGTATGACAGGTAATATAGTTCATCGATCCTCATATGATTTGGGTAGTCGTAATGCCTTGCTAGAGACCGCTTACGACTTGTGGGTCAGTATAGTAACTGGCCCACTGCCAACTTCATATGGGCCTATAGGGTCGCACACAAAATAACCCAATGCGAGCTATGATGTTTAGATTCATTGAATCTAAGAGATGTCTAGATTCAATGAATAATCTAGGGTGGATATATGTATTTTATATATATATAAATTAGTATATATATTATATATAATATAAGAGATATTTGCAAGATTTAATTTATAAGGATAAATTAAATCTCTATAACTTTTGAATTTGAATTTAAATGGATATGATCTATTTGAATTTAAAATTCAAATTGATCAGATATCTCAAATTTGATTTATGAGAATAAATCAAATATAATTCCGTCTTATCTTTATTTTAAATCAAATAAATAGGTGAATTAAATCTGTGGGACAGATTTAATATAAACCATATTTATTTAATTAGTTTCTTATTAAATTATGTAATATATGATATTGTATTAATTTCAGAATTAATATAAGATTAATTCTGAAACCCAGCCTAATTAGAAGCCCGATTAGCATCCTTTATATTTGATATTAGGAGCTAGGGTTCTAGACAGAAGTGAGAAAAAGGGGCAAGGAGAGTGCAAAAGGTTTGCAGATAAGAAACTGCCGAAATAGAGACGGTGAGGACGGAATCTTGAGAAAGCCCTAGAGGGATAAGAGGCGCTAGCACGTCATTTGTGATTGGAACGCTGTTCGTGTTGACACAGAGGTCGCGACTAAATTGGCATCTGAACATCATAAATCCAAAAAAGAGGCTACAGGTCGCGACTAGTAGAAGAATAGGTCGCGACTGAAAACTCCAGAGACGACAGGTCGCGACTATAAGTTGAGGAGGTCGCGACTGAAAACTCCAGAGGCGACAGGTCGTGACTTGAAGCTGAGGAGGTTGCGACTGAAAGTTCCAAAGGAGAAGAGTCGCGACTAGTGGATACGGAGGTCGCGACCAAAGCTCGAATACCGAGGGTAACATTTCTTTCTCCTTGACTTAAACACATTCGGTAGATCCTGGCTGGGAATGGAAAAATTTTTAAAGTTAATTTCCGCTGCGTGTCTTCCAATTCTCTTCACATTTCACACCTCTTTGTACCCTATTAGAGCATATACTGACTCTAACTAACACTTCCTGTACTTACCTTAGCATTTTGGCTTGTCCAAAATGACCAAAATGCCCTCCATTCATTTCTTGTATATTATTCTAACACAGGGGTATTTTCATAATTTTGCACTTTTTTGGGGTTCCTCTGGACACTGGCCCACATACTGCTCAGGTGTAACACCCTAATTTTTAGGCCTAGAGATGCTAGGAAGAGAATTCAAGGGCATAATCGTAATTATGGGAAAGATCGGACTGGTGGCCGATGAGGTCTCTATGTGTGAAAATTATGCTGATCATTTCACTGAACTGTGAAATGTGCATATGAGGTCTCTATGTGTATGAAAGAATTAGAAATATGACCAGGGGTAAAATGGCCATTTTTCGAAAAGTGTGCGCGGGAGCGTACTTTCAGGCCAAAATAGCCCGGTCCGGATAAAATATCTGAAAATACCGGTAGATAGAGAAAAGGATTCCGGATTGAATGACGCAACACAGAATTTTAATTTGAGGTCCCGATTTTTCTGTAAAAATTCTCGAAGATGGGAAATTACAGTTATAATCGGTAAAGGAAAGGCAGTCCGAATAGAGATGATCGGACTATGGCCATAGGCCATACAGTGTTGTCTAAGGCCCGTAGTGACACCAGGGAAGGCCCAGGCCCATAATATCAGTTCAGTGGTAAGAGGGGCCGGTGTCGGGGAAAAATGTGCAAAATGACGAAAATGCCCTTATGTTATAGAATAACTGAAGAATAAGTAAAGGGTATTTTGGTCATTTGGCTAAGGTTAGACAGTCAAGAAGGGGTATCTGGATAGTTGACCAGGGCCAGAGAATACTCTGGTAAAATATAAAAAGACAATAATGCCGCTAGACCTAGTAAAGGAAATGAAAGGACTTAAGTGCAATTATGGAAAGTTTCAAGGCCAAGAAGGAAAGTAGACAAAAATGTGGGGTCCTTAAGTGTAATTTTAGCCAAGTAAAAAGGAACTTAAATGAAAAGAAGAAAAGTTCCCTGGGGCTAAATTGTAATTAAAGAAAGTCAGGCCGGAAGTGGTTTGGACTGTCCGAAAGTATATCAGTCCCAGATTTCACCGGTAGAAAGAGCAAGTGACGCTCGGTAATCTGGCTTAATACATGAATTTTTGAAGACTCCAGATAGCCAGAAATGGACTGATCGTCCAAAAGTTATAAAAATTCATACCGGATATCCTAGAATTCAGATCTAGGTGAGAAAAAAATAGTATGGGACGGATGTCGGGAAATTGACAGAATACCGATAGGAGGCCTGTAGAAAAAGTTATTCGCAGATTAGAAAATCCAGACGGGAGTGTGAGGCCTCCGGGTATCCGATAGGGAGATTTATTGGTATTTAAAAAGGGACTGAATGAGTTCGGATGACCTCAGTCAGATGACTGATATGACTCACAGGGATGCCTGAACACCGCAGGCCAATGTATCGGACAGAAGGAGCCGGTGTCCGGATAGGTGTATAAACGGTGAATAATAGATAAAATATTCAATAATTATTAACGGGGGAAGATTCCTCGTAATGCATGCCATGAGGATATTGGACCCAGAAAGGCCCAATAATGGCGCCAACAGAGGCCCAGTAAGATACTTGGACTGATAGGTGGGCCAGTGTCCTGCAGAACCCCGGAAAAGTGCGAAATTACGAAAATGCCCATGTGTTGTACAAAAGCGTAACAGATGATTGAAGGGCATTTTGGTAATTCTGGACAGGCCCAGAAGCCAAGGTACATACAGATAAAGTTACTGAGAGTCAGTATATACCCTGACAGAGTACAGAAGGGTATGAAATGACGATTTTACCCTTAGGGTTAAAATAGTGCAAGAAAGGGCACCCAAGGGTATTTTGGTAATTTGCCAAGGGCTGTTTCTTGGGAATCGAGCCATCAGAGTACTTGAGCTTGATCAGGATCCAAGACAACATTCCCAGAGCCCAAAAACGTAGCCTATGAAGTATGTGGGAAAAAGTGGCATTAAAATATTATTTTAATGTTGTTTCAATAAAGTAAAGTTACTCGGTCGACGCGATAACCGAGGAGACGATCAGATAAAGTCCTGGATTTATCTGGATAGCATAGCATTGGAAGGTGTGGAAGGTCCCTTCCAGGTGCCACATGGCGCAATCTTAAAGGCAGAAGAAGAAGTTGAGGACACGTATTACGAGGCAAGATACTGGATCGGTGAGTCAGCATGCTGAGTCAGCCGCTGAGGTGTCCAGGATTTCAGACATGTGATAAATGTGGCGCTGAGGTGTCCTGGTGAGGTGTCCCGATGATGTCATGCATGATGCAGTAAAGGAGGAATTAAGAAAAATAGGAAAATCCAGAAAAAACCAGGACCGCAGGATCAAAGTTCATGAAAATTACGAGATTGCCATTGGAGGAGGTTATAAATACCCCCCCTTGCCATTCATATGCCACGGCCAAGAGCCCATTTTAGAGAGAGGAGGAGGTGCTAGAGAGAGAAAGTGAGAGGAAGAAAGAAAGAAAGGAAGTTCTGGCGGAGCTGGAAGCAGAATAGAGATAGTAGAGCTCTGTAAGCCTTTGAGGTAGTAACTAATCCTAGCTTTTATGTAATGGCTTTGTGATTTGTTGTGCTATTGTTTGGTTGGATTGTTGTCTTATATGTTATGTCTGAAGCTCTGCTATAATGCTATGATCATATGTTATTAAGCATGGAAGCACGCAGCATACTTATCTGTACACAATCACAAGCAAGCACTGTCACTCTGCATTACATATATTGTTATAGTTGTTGCTACTGAGATTCCCCCGAATCTCATCCCAATAAGTAAACCATTACAGGGGAGGTTATGTCAAAATGAATTCTGGGAATTTTAAGAGACGCCGTTATGCTGCTGAAAATATGACAAGATAAGGAAAGCAGCTGATACGTACTGTGTACGTAGGTACTGTCTAAGGAGGCTGGAAGTGAGTGGACCTAGCCGATTCATCTAGTCTTTCCTAGGTACTTACGTAGAATGATAGTTCTCACGGGAATTACCGAATCGGTACAAGATCAGTTACTTCCTGAAGATGAAGCGTAGCGGTTGTGCTACCGGATTTCGGGCAGAAAAAGATGTAATAGAGATATGGGAAATTTTGTACATACCCAGATTGTAAAACAACTTATTAATTAATAATAAGTGTTGTTTGGCATGTTGGACTGATGTATGATGGATGTATGCATATGTATGCAAAGTAGAAATGCTGAAATTTACCACTGTAAACAGTAACACGTGGTGATCTAGTCATGTTTGATAAATGATTAAAAATAGTAAATGGATGAATAAAGGTATGAAATTTTTATGGTAAATAGTAGACATACCAATCTTCGATTTTATATATATAATGTCTCATTTGTATGTCTACACATGAAGATATAAATTATCAAAGTTGGGACCAGAATGCTGGATTCAGGAGAAAAACGTGGGATGAACAGTAAAGTTGACACGTTTACTGACGTTGACTTGGTCAATTAATGGTAAACTAGTTATTTTTCCATGAAATATAATTGAGTTAGATTCATTTAGAAATTGGAACCACTTCATTTCGATTTTTCTAGAATTAGTTATGATTTTTCGAAGTTAGGTCACTCATCTGGAATTTTCATAGTGAACAGTACTCGATAAGAGTAAAACTCCAGATTGAGATATTGGACTTCAATGACCTTGAAAGTGGTTCTAAATGCTACTAAATGGTCCCTAAGACATATGAAAGGAAGGATGTTTCATTTTGGTATCAGAGCAAAGGATTCTGGCTTAGGAAATGCTCTGAATAGATAATTTATGGTGTTAGTACAGAATAAGGATGGCACAGAACAGAAGGTTCTGGCTCAGTGATGCTCTGGTTTAGTTAGTTTGATTCCTTAAACAAATGAGAAGTTTGAGTGGTCCTCTCCCTATAGTAGGATATAGGGATGGTGTTCACTGCTTGGAAAGGTTTAGATAGAAGACAGTGACACCCAGATGAATGAGGCTGGACCCCGAGCTTTATAGTCTTACGAAGGATATGATTATGATGGGCTAATCCTAGTCAGCCGATACAGTCAAGGACTCGTGTTTATTAACACAATATGGCTGGACTAAGCAGAACAAGGTTTAAGAAGCAGTTTCCTCCAGAGATAGAGACAGAGGCTGATCAGTTTACGACTGAGAAAGCTGCAAAGAGTAGCTCGAGGTATCGTATTGTAACCATATACTGTAGTGAGGATGCCAGATATCCAAGTTACAACAAGTTAAGTCATAAGTCACGATGAGATGTGGGCAACCCAAGCTCGCCAAGATCAAGAGCGAGATTCTGCTATCACTACGGCGGTTGCTGCTGCGGTTGCAAGATTACAGCAGTCTGGGAAGTAGGTAGTACTAGAAAATGATGTAGAACCTGAACCTCAGCCAGATCATGAGCAGACTGGAATGAATAGACATCAGGGGTCTATAAGAAATAATAATGACCAGGAAAGTCTGCAAACATGGATGGAATGATTCCATAAATTTGATCCGCCCATGTTGAAGGGACTTTTGACACTCAAGTAGCTGAGGATTGGGTAAGCCAGTTAGAGAAAATCTTTAAGGTTTTAGAATGTCCCACTGAAAGAAAGACCCAGCTGGCAGTTTACAAGCCAGAAAAGAAGGTGCAATAACCAGAAAAGAGTAAGTTTACTCCATCAGTACCACTGAAAGTGATGCCACCAGGTTCCTTGAGAAGGAACAGTAAGAAGAGAAATGGGCCAGCATATGGGTCAGAAGTTAATAAGAAACAGGGAAGTAGGCCAAGTAGTGGGACAAGAGAAGTTAGTAGGCAACCAAGGCCTAATGAATGTAGGAACTATGGTCGAGACCATGGTATGAGGCTTTGTCCAGTAGGTCAGGGGTTACGCTATAGGTGTGGAAAGTATGGACATTATGCCAGGGAGTGTCCACAGAACACAACAGGCGAAAGATACCCGACTTAGGGAAGAATATATACCCTGACTGGCAACGAGATAAGAAAGTCTCCTGTGCCAAACTAAGGTACGAGTTTATTTGTGTTCTGTTTCCACTGGCTAATGAACGGATAAATCCTGTATGTGATTGGATTGTATTGTCCAGTATGCACACTATGAGCTACCCTATACCTAGTATGTTGCCGTTGTATGAGGATGAGTATGACTACATGTTTTAAAAGTAGGAAGTAGAAAAGAGGAGTCTTATGTCGCGACTAATATGTACAAATAAGTTGATGTTGCGACGTAAGAAGACCTCAGGTCGCAATGAGTAATATTGCAGTACGCGACCAGTATATAAAGGAGTTCAGGTAGCGATGTTATAGGTTGCGACTAAAAGACGCAGAGCTGCCAGGTCGTGACGAGTAGTGTGCGACGGTTGCAACTAAAAGTCGCAGAGCAGGTGAGTTGCAACTGTGAAGTTCTCAGGTCGCAATAAGAGATAGCAGAGGCCATATGATGAAGAGAATGAAGGTACCAAACTCGCTGAAGTCCACCAGCTAGAGGATTGGTATAGCATATGGTAAGCCAGACAGTACAAAGGTACTGAGGTACGAAAGATTAGTTTAAGACAAGGTTTAAAGTAGATCCTCCATGTGATAACTAAGAGTAGATCTGCATTACAGAGATTTTATTCAGTTGCTCTGAATAGAAGACCTAAAAGTTAGATTGAGATTTGCCTAGGAATGATCCTAGCACATGGCGTAAGGTTAGAGACGTGATGGGTAATAGATAAAGAGCTAAATGTTCCCTGAGCAGAGGGATTCCATCACAAAGAAGTAGTAGACCTAGGGGAGAATACCCTAGAGAACAGAAGTAATAGTGAAAGATGATGAATGAGATCCATGAAGATTAAGGATCAAATGAAAGGCCAATAAGTAATCATAGTCCGGTCAAGAATAGACTAGGACTAATGGATAGATAGAAGAAGTTGAAAGATAGTAAAGAGATAGCCACAGTTAAGAGATAAAGTGACTCCCCAATTCCCTATATAAGATAAAGTAGTGAAGGGTTGAGTCTATACCCTGGTAAGAGGGTAGTGTGGCAGCCTAAGTAAGATAGACAGAGGTGCCTGTCAGATTCTGATCATGTGATTGATAATCTGACAGATAATGCGATAGATAGTATGATCAAATGATGATCTGACAAATAATATGATCAAGAAAATATGTTTTGAGGCTTACTTGGATTGTTACGATATCTAATGGATGGTTGAGCAAAATATGATGATGATATGGCTTATGTGCCATAAGTTATGATAGTTGCATTCCATTGCAGTTGTCAAAGGATGACATGCATGTTAGAGTATGCTATGATGAATGGATACTCCCCTTTTACAGTGCATGCAGGGTAGAGTATATATGAGTACATATATGAGATAAGAAAGTTATGAGAAAGTAGGTTGCTCCCATGCCATATGATATGAGGATGATATGATTGTTTTGAGGATGATAGATAGTCTCAGTTATGGGACGATAAGTTATGATATGATACTCAGACATGATGTATGATTGAGGTTACTCAGATATGATTGAGGTTACTCAGGTATTTCTATAGGCTTATGAATACAGTACTCAGGGCCATTTCTATTAAGCGGAATGGTATACAGATAACGGTAAAGGGATTGTGTCTAGATCACTCTTCAGATAAGAGTGGGATCTGAAACAGGTGGCTCTCAGATAGAGCTAGATTCAGATGAGTATAGATCACTCTTCAGATAAGAGTTGGATCTGATGTAGAATGCTCACAGTTAAAACATAATTCAAATGGCTCGCAGTTAGAGCACAGGTTGAAAGATGAGAAGGAACTCCTGAGTAAAAGAGGAAGTAAGTAAAGTCTGGGTAAATGATATGAGGCTATAAAATTTTCAAATGTTTATTTATGGAGTTATCAACAGGTGGAAGCAGTTAACCTTATAACTTAGTCTGTTGGTTTAAAATCTTCGGGAGATATACAATACAACATAATCGCAGTTAGATTCTGGAGGGTCATAGTTAGATCCTAGCATGGCTCCAGGATCGCAGATAGATCCTAACAGCTTCAGAGTCGCAGTTGGATTCTGTCACATCCATATTTTTATACATCTTAGGAATCATTCAGTAGCATTTGGAACCACTTTCAGGGTTATAGAAGTCCAAACTATCAATCTGGAATTCTACTCTTTCGGTACTGTTCACTGTGGCAAATTCCAGATGAGCGACTTGACTTTGAAAAATCATAACTAATTCTAGAAAAATCAAAACTAAGTGGTTAAAAGTGATACATGAAGCTAACTCAATTATATTTCAGGGAAAAATCATTGGTTGACCATTACTTGACCAATTCATCGTGGGTAAACGTTTCAAAGTTACTGTTCATCCAGTGATTTTCTCCTGAATCCAGCATTCTGGTTTCATCTTTGGTAATTTATATCCTTTCGTACAGACATCCAAATGGGGCATTCTATATATCAAATTAAATCTTAGTATATCTAATTTTTACCATAAAAATTTAGTGCATTAATTCAATCATTTACTATTTTTAATGATTTATCAAACATGCATAGGTCCCCACGAGTTACTGTTCACTGAACCTATTTTCAGCATTCAATCTTCACATACACATGCATACAACCATCACATATTAGTCATACATGCCAGATAACAATTATTATTAGATAATCAACTGTTGTATATCAGTGTATGATCAATCCCCTCAAATTTCTATTACATCTTTTCACTGTCTAAAATCCGGCAGCATAACTGCTACAATTCTTCTTTAGAAAGTAACCGATGTTGTACCGATTCGGTAATTCCCTCATGAGAACTACCATTCTACGTAGTACCCAGGAAAGACTGGATGAACTTGCTGGGTCCACTCACTTCCAGCCTCCTTAGACAGCACTACGTACACAGTACGTATCAGTTCCTTTCCCTGTTCTTGCTTTCTTGCCGGAATTTCGGCAGCATAACGGCGTCTCTTAAAATTCCCAAATTTCATTTTGATAGAACCTCCCCTGTAATTTTATGTATGGGAATGAGATTCAAAAGAATCCCAGTAGCAACAATCATAACAATATATGTAATGCAGAGTGACGGTGCTTGCTTGTGATTGTGTACAGATAAGTATGTTGCATGCTTCCATATTCAATAACATATGATCATAGCATTGGAATAGAGCTTCAAGCATAACATATAAGACAACAATCCAACCAAACAAAACAACACATCACAAAGACATTACATAAGAGTTAGGATTAGTTACTACCTCAAAAGCAGAGCTTCAGAACTTCCTTACTACTTCCAACTTCACCAGAACTTCCTTACTTCTTTCTTCCTCACACTTTCTCTCTCAAGAACTTCTTTCTACCTCTAAGAATGCTTCTTGGCGTGAAAATGAAGAGCTAGGGGGTATTTATAGTGTTGAGCAATGGCAATCTTGTAATTAGGAAGACTTATGATCCTGTGGTCCTGGTTTTTCCTGGAATTTCCTATTTTCTTTAATTTCCTTTTACTGCATCACCCTGGACACCTCATGGGACACCTCATAGGACACCTCACCACCCATATGCTTCATGTGACAAAATTTGGAGAATCTGGAAGCTTTTCGGTCCAATCCGGTACCGGCCCGGTCCATCGCCTCGAAAAACGTGCCGTTTTCTGAATCTGATGTTTCTGAAGATCCTTTTTATGTCCACTGACCTCACATTTAGTATCTAGACCCTTTATATCATTAACTTTTTAATACTGGGTCTAGACTCAGTTACAGATCCCCTGCGAAATGACCAAAATGCCCTTGGTGCCCTATCTTGTCCTATTTTAACCCTAAGGGCAAAATCGTCATTTCACACCTTTCTGGACCTGGTCAAAGCTTATACTGGCTCTAGTCAACCTTATTTAGACATGTCTTGACCTCTGGGCCTGTCCAGAATGACCAGAATGCCCTTCATTCATCTACTGCCCTTTTTGTACAACACAGGGGCATTTTCGTAATTTCGCACTTTTCCGGGGTTTTGCTGGACACTGGCCCACCTATCAGTCCAAGAGCCTTATTGGGACTCTAATGACGCCATTTTTTGGGCTTCCTGGGTCCATTAACTATATGGCACGCATTACGAGGAATCATATTTTAATTATTATTTACCGATTATACACCTTTCCGGACACCGGCTCCTTTTCCCATATACAGTGTCCTACTGTGTTCAGGCATCCCCGTGGGTCATAACGTTCATCTGACCGAGGTCATCCGATCTCATTCAGCCCCTTTAAAAATACCGATAAATCTCCTACCCGGATCCCCGGAGGCCTCACACTCCCGTCTGTATTTGCTATTTTGTGAATAAATCTTTCTACAGACCTCCTATCGGTATTCTGTCAGTTTCCTGACATTCTCCCCATAAAGGCGCATCATCCTGTATTTTCTCACTTATATCTGAGATCTAGGATATCCGGTAGGAATTTTTATAAGTTTTGGACGATCAGTCCATTTCTGGCTATCTGGAGTCTTCAAAAATTCCGGTATCACGCTGGGTTACCCGGCGTCCCCTGCCCTACCTTCTGGTAGAATTTGGGACTGAAATGCTGTCGGGCAGTGCAAACCACTTCCGGCCTGACTTTCTTTAATTATACTTTAGCCCCAGGAAACTTTTCTTTTTTATAATTAAATCCCTTTTTATTTGGCAAAAATTACACTTAAGGACCCCACCTTTTTGTCTACTTTTCTTTTTGGCCTTAAACTTTTTCATAATTACATCTAAGTCCCTACATTTTCTTTCTTTTGTAATTTAACCCCTTTCCTTGCATAAATAGCCACTATATCTTTAGGGACTTTCACTATTTACCTATAAGTCCTTGATCTTTGACTTATTTACAGTTTAGTCCCTAAAAACCCTCTGTATGTTTTTAGGACTTCTGTTCAAATGAGTCCGATAGTCTATCTATTTCAGGCTCACTTTCTGAGTCTCTGGGCCTGAAAATTGGGGTATTACAGATTCTGAAGAGGCTAATGGTTGATCGTAGTTAGATCCCGAGGTCGTAGTTAGACCTAGCCTAAGGAAAGTAATGAGCCATGAGATATGATTACAATGTAGTATCTCTTTGAAGATGAATGCCAAAGACGAAGTTAAGGTAAGGAAGCTTCACTAGTTGATACACTCATCCAGAAAAATTATTTAAAATTGTTTTCCCAGAGAGCCTCTATTATACAGACTAAACTTAGTTTTTCCTTAAACGAAGACGGAGTCCAAATTCGAATCTGAGTACTGATATTCAAAGTTTGGTAGAAGTATGCCTGAGAAGTAAAGAATAGAATCTTCTATTTGTTGAGAATAGAAAAGCATTGGCTAAGAGCACTCCGGGAGGTAGCTCAAGTTGTAAAGCCAATAGTAAGAGAAAGAGGCAATAGTTCAGGCAGGGAACTGATCAGGGTAATGATCAGATTGGAGAGCAGAGATGTCAATGTGGTGGAAAGAGCCATGGCACCTGGGAATGTCGAGCAGGGTAAAGCAGTTGTGGTAAGAAAGGCCACTTTGTAAGAGGTTGCCCTAAGAATGCGGACATCCCTAGGAAAGGTATTTTCTCTTACCCCATACACAGTCTTCAATATTCCCTAAGGTCGACCCTAAGAATGGTTAAGAAAAACCATAACTATAGGGGCGACTGAGTTGTAAGGAACTATATGCCTAGATGATGATATGGATAATGAAGAGTTCTTTTCGGATCTAAAGAAAGTGGTCATGATAACAAGTCATGAGAGATTAAAAGGCCAGAGAGACCTAGAGAAGAGGGTCTAAGGCAAAGCAAAGATAGAACATAGTTCTATAAGAAAGAGATTGCTAGGGCCTAAAGCTATATAAAGAGTAATCTAGCCCTAACCCAGTAGCACGTTAAGTTGAAAGGTGCTAAGGCAAGAGTAGCCTAATGATATGTAAGCCCTAAGAAGGGATAAGAAAGTGCAAATGCCACAAAGGTTTGGCATAGATGCATGAAGTTATGAGAACAGTTAAGAAAAGTCAGAGAAGTTATCTGGGTTATGATCTCGTATCAGGAGAAAGGAAGTCAGAAGAACAATATTTCTCCTGAGGGATTTGCAAAGTGTAAGAGGAGTAATGTAAACCCAGAATTACATCAAAATTATAAGGGATAAGATATGAAAGAAATGGACACTACTCACAAGTGTAATGAATTGTCCATAAGTATAAGAGAAGGAATACCCCAAGCCTTAGTCATAAACCAGGAAGGGATATATAGAAGAGCTATATCCAGGATCGTTGATTAAGATGCCAAGTAAATTTCAAGGACAAAATTTATTTTAAGGGGGGTAGAAATGTAACACCCCAATTTTTAGGCCTAGAGATGCTAGGAAGAGAATTCAAGGGCATAATCGTAATTATGGGAAAGATTGGACTGGTGGCCGATGAGTACCATATTTTGCCAGAAAATAGAGAAAATTATGCTGATCATTTCACTGAACTGTGAAATGTGCATATGAGGTCTCTATGTGTATGAAAGAATTAGAAATATGACCAGGGGTAAAATGGTCATTTTTGGAAAAGTGTGCGCGGGAGCGTACTTTCAGGCCAAAATAGCCCGGTCCGGATAAAATATCTAAAAATACCGGAAGATAGAGAAAAGGATTCCGGATTGAATGACGCAACACAGAATTTTAATTTGAGGTCCCGATTTTTCTGTAAAAATTCTCGAAGATGGGAAATTACAGTTATAATCGGTAAAGGAAAGGCAGTCCGAATAGAGATGATCGGACTATGGCCAGAGGCCATACAGTGTTGTCTAAGGCCCGTAGTGACACCAGGGAAGGCCCAGGCCCATAATATCAGTTCAGTGGTAAGAGGGGCCGGTGTCGGGGAAAAATGTGCAAAATGACGAAAATGCCCTTATGTTATAGAATAACTGAAGAATAAGTAAAGGGTATTTTGGTCATTTGGCTAAGGTTAGACAGTCAAGAAGGGGTATTTGGATAGTTGACCAGGGCCAGAGAATACTCTGGTAAAATATGAAAAGACAATAATGCCCCTAGACCTAGTAAAGGAAATGAAAGGACTTAAGTGCAATTATGGAAAGTTTCAAGGCCAAGAAGGAAAGTAGACAAAAATGTGGGGTCCTTAAGTGTAATTTTAGCCAAGTAAAAAGGGACTTAAATGAAAAGAAGAAAAGTTCCCTGGGCTAAATTGTAATTAAAGAAAGTCAGGCCGGAAGTGGTTTGGACTGTCCGAAAGCATTTCAGTCCCAGATTTCACCTGTAGAGAGAGCAAGTGACGCTCGGTAATCTGGCTTAATACAGGAATTTTTGAAGACTCCAGATAGCCAGAAATGGACTGATCGTCCAAAAGTTATAAAAATTCATACTGGATATCCTAGAATTCAGATCTAGGTGAGAAAAAAATAGGATGATACGTCCTTATGAGACGGATGTCGGAAAACTGACAGAATACCGATAGGAGGCCTGTAAAAAAAGTTATTCGCAGATTAGAAAATCCAGACGGAGTGTGAGGCCTCCGGGTATCCGATAGGGAGATTTATCGGTATTTAAAAAGGGACTGAATGAGTTCGGATGACCTCAGTCAGATGACTGATATGACTCACAGGGATGCCTGAACACCGCAGGCCAATGTATCGGACAGAAGGAGCCGGTGTCCGGATAGGTGTATAAACGGTGAATAATAGATAAAATATTCAATAATTATTAACGGGGGAAGATTCCTCGTAATACGTGTCATGAGGATATTGGACCCAGAAAGGCCCAATAATGGCGCCAACAGAGGCCCAGTAAGATACTTGGACTGATAGGTGGGCTAGTGTCCGGCAAACCCCGGAAAAGTGCGAAATTACGAAAATGCCCCTGTGTTGTACAAAAGCGTAACAGATGAATGAAGGGCATTTTGGTAATTCTGGACAGGCCCAGAAGCCAAGGTACATACAGATAAAGTTACTGAGAGTCAGTATATACCCTGACAGAGTACAGAAGGGTATGAAATGATGATTTTGTTGGAGATTGTGCCCTAGGGGCCAATCATTATCTTATGAACATTGTTGATTTATGAATTTCTCAATAAAGTTATCATATTATTTGCATGTTTACTATGATGACAATCCTTGGATAACTCGTGATCTTATCCTAAATGTCCCTGGTCGGTCATCTATGTGGGAGCAGAGATGAAATAAGACCAGTATGACTTTGAAGATATATAGAGATATAAATCAAAGTCATAAGCACATGTAAGAGTACAGGGTGTTGGATCGACCCGCAATGAGAGAGCTGCATGGGTCAAGTCATAAGCTTCTCTCATATACAAGCCATGTCACTATGCCCTTTGACCTGAGATCATCATGGATTCCTACATGACAAACGCTCAGCTTTGACCTAGTCAAAAGTCACTTTTGACCGAGTGATCATAAAGGCTATGCTCGGGCTTAGTGGTTTTCATGCGGAGGAATGTGAATGGTCAAGATGGAATTTGTCCCTCACATTCGTAGAGAGATATTACTGGGCCCCTCGATGAGTGAGTCTGAGAAATGTATGGCCATACTGGAATGGAAGGGTAGTTCCATTTCTATATTCAGACTACTCAGGGATCGAGAAAGTAACGGTCAGGAACAGGAGGATGACGTTCACCATGCCTCATCCTTGACCGAAATATCGTGTGACAAAAGGGACGTGATATGGTTGTATGAAAGGTTACATCGTTTATCGATCCTCATATGTTTTGGGTAGTCGTAATGCCTTGCTAGAGACCGCTTACGACTTGTGGGTCAGTATAGTAACTGGGCCACTGCCAACTTCATATGGGCCTACAGGGTCGCACACAAAACAGCCCAATGCGAGCTATGATGTCCAGATTCATTGAATCTAAGAGATGTCTAAATTCAATGAATAATCTAGGGTGGATATATATTTTATATATATATATAAATTAGTTTATATATATATTATATAAATAATATAAGAGATATTTGTAAGATTTAATTTATAAGGATAAATTAAATCTCTATCATTTTTGAATTTGAATTTAAATGGATATGATCTATTTGAATTTGAAATTCAAATTGATAAGATATCTCAATTTTGATTTATGAGAATAAATCAAATATAATTCTGTCTTATCTTTATTTTAAATTAAATAAATAGGTGAATTAAATCTGTGGGACGGATTTAATATAAACCATATTTATTTAATCAGTTTCTTATTAAATTATGCAATATATGATATTGTATTAATTCAGAATTAATATAAGATTAATTCTGAAGCCCGGCCCTATTAGAAGCCCGATAGCTTCCTATATATTTGACATTAGGAGCTAGGGTTCTACACACAATAGATCTCTTCACACACATTCAGTCGTGAGAAAAGGGGGCAGGGAGAGTGCAAAAGGTTTGCATATAAGAAACTGCCGAAATAGAGACGGTGAGGACGGAATCTCCAGAAAGCCTTAGAGGGACAAGAGGCGCTAGCACGTCGTTCGCAATTGGAACGCTGTTCGTGTGGATACCGGTAGAGGAAGCCGATCTGAGCTGTCGACTTCTACGATACGGCCAGACACGAAGAAAGGTCGCGACCAGAACACACTTAGGTTGCGACCAAACGGGCATCTGAACGTCAGAAATCCGAAAAGAGGAGACAGGTCGCGACGTGAAGTTGAAGAGGTCGCGACTAAAAGCTCCAGAGGCGACAGGTCGCGACTAGAAGCAGAGTAGGTCGCGACTACAAACTCCAGAGGCGACAGGTCGCGACTAGAAGCTGAGGAGGTCGCGACTGAAAGTTCCAGAGGCGAGGAGTCGCGACTAGTGGACACTGAGGTCGCGACCAAAGCTTGAAACCGAAGGTAACACTTCTTTCTCCTTGACTTAAACACATTCGGTAGATCCTGGCTGGGAATGGAAAAATTTTTAAAGTTAATTTCCGCTGCGTGTCTTCCAATTCCCTACAGTGGTATCAGAGCCATGCCGTTTTGTGTTTAAGTTAATTTCCGCTACGTGTCTTCCAATTCCCTACTTGAGCTTGATCAGGATCCAAGACAACATTCCCAGAGCCCAAAAACGTAGCCTATGAAGTATGTGGGAAAAAGTGGCATTAAAATATTATTTTAATGTTGTTTCAATAAAGTAAAGTTACTCGGTCGGCGCGATAACCGAGGAGACGATCAGATAAAGTCCTGGATTTATCTGGATAGCATTGGAAGGCGTGGAAGGTCCCTTCCAGGTGCCACATGGCGCAATCTTAAAGGCAGAAGAAAAAGTTGAGGACACGTATTACGAGGCAAGATACTGGACCGGTGAGTCAGCATGCTGAGTCAGCTGATGAGGTGTCCAGGATTTCAGACATGTGATAAATGTGGCGCTGAGGTGTCCTGGTGAGGTGTCCGATGATGTCATGCATGATGCAGTAAAGGAGGAATTAAGAAAAATAGGAAAATCCAGGAAAAACCAGGACCGCAGGATCAAAGTTCATGAAAATTACGAGATTGCCATTGGAGGAGGTTATAAATACCCCCTTGCCATTCATATGCCACGGCCAAGAGCCCATTTTAGAGAGAGGAGGAGGTGCTAGAGAGAGAAAGTGAGAGGAAGAAAGAAAGAAAGGAAGTTCTGGCGGAGCTGGATGTAGAATAGAGATAGTAGAGCTCTGCTGAGCCTTTGAGGTAGTAACTAATCCTAGCTTTTATGTAATGGCTTTGTGATTTGTTGTGCTATTGTTTGGTTGGATTGTTGTCTTATATGTTATGTCTGAAGCTCTGCTATAATGCTATGATCATATGTTATTAAGCATGGAAGCACGCGGCATACTTATCTGTACATAATCACAAGCAAGCACTGTCACTCTGCATTACATATATTGTTATGGTTGTTGCTACTGAGATTCCCCCGAATCTCATCCCAATAAGTAAACCATTACAGGGGAGGTTATGTCAAAATGAATTCTGGGAATTTTAAGAGACGTCGTTATGCTGCCGAAATTATGACAAGATAAGGAAAGCAGCTGATACGTACTATGTACGTAGGTACTGTCTAAGGAGGCTGGAAGTGAGTGGACCTAGCCGGTTTATCCAGTCTTTACTGGGTACTTACGTTGAATGGTAGTTCTCACGGGAATTACCGAATCGGTACAAGATCAGTTACTTCCTGAAGATGAAGCGTAGCGGTTGTGCTGCCGGATTTCGGGCAGAAAAAGATGTAATAGAGATATGGGAAATTTTGTACATACCCAGATTGTAAAACAACTTATTAATTAATAATAAGTGTTGTTTGGCATGTTGGACTGATGTATGATGGATGTATGCATATGTATGCAAAGTAGAAATGCTGAAATTTACCACTGTAAACAGTAACACGTGGTGATCTAGTCATGTTTGATAAATGATTAAAAATAGTAAATGGATGAATAAATGTATGGAATTTTTATGGTAAATAGTAGACATACCAAGCTTCGATTTTATATATAGAATGTATCATTTGTATGTCTACACATGAAGATATAAATTATCAAAGTTGGGACCAGAATGCTGGATTCAGGAGAAAAACGTGGGATGAACAGTAAAGTTGACACGTTGACTGAAGTTGACTTGGTCAATTAATGGTCAACTAGTTATTTTTCCCTGAAATATAATTGAGTTAGCTTCATTTATAAATTGGAACCACTTCATTTAGATTTTTCTAGAATTAGTTATGATTTTTCGAAGTCAGGTCACTCATCTGGAATTTTCATAGTGAACAGTACTCGATAAGAGTAAAACTCCAGATTGAGATATTGGACTTCAATGACCTTGAAAGTGGTTCTAAATGCTACTAAATGGTCCCTAAGACATATGAAAGGAAGGATGTTTCATCAGGTACCTTATTGGGCCTCTGGGATGCCATTTTGGGCCTTTGTCTAGGTCCATTAACTTTATGGCACAATTCCCTAGGAACTGCTCCCGTAGCTATTTATCGGGTATTTTATTCCACTGTGAATTCCTTTAAAAATTCTATAGGATTCCTTTTCTAATCCTGTCAATTTTATAAATTCTTGTATTAATTATAGGAATTTACTGTAAGGTCTCATCTGATTCTGAGATCCGAAAAATACTGTAATAATTTCATCTGACTTCAGAAATTTATATCAATTTTTCAGGACCTCAAATCAAAATTATGTGCTGCGTCAAACTAACCGGAATTTTCTCTATCTACTGGTAAAATTTGGGTCTGATATGACTCTGGCCATTTTTGGCCTGTTTTCGGTCCAAATTCTTCATAATTATACTTTTGCCCCTTGACTTTTCATAAATTACACTTATGTCCTCACATTTGGCTAAAATTATACTTAAAGACCCCACATTTTTGTCTACTCTCTCTCTTGGCCTTAAAACTTTTATAATTTCACTCAAGTCCTTGCATTTCTTCCTTTTTCAATTCAATCCCTTTCTTTACATAAATGGCCACATTTTTCTTAGAAAATCTCACATATATTACGTACAAACTGTACATACAAATAAGTACAGAAAATTAGGGATATTACACTTTTCCTTACTCTTTCCTTCTTGCCTTGCAGTCCTCTTTATCACAAATATCAAATCCTAATTATAGCATAATAATACATACATCACAAACAACTCTATCAAGTTTAAGACGTAGTTCAATTCCTAAACTAACAAGCCCTTAACTTTCTCTATTTTTGGTTAATGGTCTTGCACTTTGAATTAATTTGTGCCTTAACTATTTCCCATACAATTTTGCCCAAAGAATCCAATTATGGAATGAGAATTGGAAAATTCCAACTCCCCCTTGAATCTGGATAGAGGCTGAGAGTCACAAGGAATTTGTCAAAAATTCAACTTATGATTTTATTACTTCCAACTCTTGTTCTTTAGTCCAATGAAACATCCTCATTTTCCTAGCTTCATCTTCTCCAAACTGGTACCCTGTTATGTTTGGAAAATGTAGGGGTGAGATTTCAGGGGAAATCTCAGTAGCAAACGATACCATTTAATGCATACAAGATGAATGCAAGTGCATGACATGTGTTTCCTTTATCTTCCTTTAACTTCCATTTGCATACTTTCTGAAGGGAATTTGAAGACACGCAGCGAAAATTAACTTAAAAATTTTTTTATTCCCTGCCAGGATCTAACGAATGTGTTTAAGTCAAGTAGAAAGAAGTGTTACCTTCGGTATTCGAACTATGGTCGCGACCTCCGTATCCACTGGTCGCGACTTGTCGGCTCTGGAGTTTTCAGTCGCGACTTCCTCAACTTCTCGTCGCGACAAGTAGTCTCTGGAGTTGTTAGTCATGACGTCCTCAGCTTCTCGCTGCGACGGGTAGTCTCTTTTCGACTTTCTGACATTCAGGATGCCATATGGTTGCGACCTGAGCGTTTCTGGAGTTATCAGATGCGACGTTCACAACTTCTCTTCGCGGCTAGTGGTCAATTTTCGATCGCAACAAGTCGACGACTCAGATCGGCTTCCTCTACTGGTATCCACACGAACAGCGTTCCAACCACGAACGGCGTGCTAGCGCCTCTTGTCCCTCCAGGGTTTTCTCAAGAACCCGTCCTCATCGTCTCTATTTTGGCAGTTTCTTATCTGCAAATGTTTTGCACCCTCCTTGTCCCCTCTTGTCAAAAACCCTAGCCCTTAATATCAAATATATAGGATGCTATCGGTGTTCTGACTCAGTTGGATTTTAGAATTAATCTTATATTAATTCTGAAATTAATACAATATTATATATTGCATAATTTGATAAGAAACTAATTAAATAAATATGGTTTATATTAAATCCGTCCCACAGATTTAATTCACCTATTCATTTAATTTAAACTAAAGATAAGACAGAATTCTATTTGATTTATTCTCATAAATCAAATTTGAGATATCATATCAATTTGAATTTTAAATTCAAAAGTGATAGAGATTTAATTTATCCTTATAAATTAAATCTTGCAAATATCTCTTATATTATATATAATATATATACGAATTTATATATATAAATATATATAAATATATACATCCACCCTAGATTATTCATTGAATCTACACATATCTTAGATTCAATGAATCTGGACATCATAGCACGTGTTGGGCTGTTTTGTGTGCAACCCTATAGGCCCATATGAAGTTGGTAGTGGGCCAGTTACTATACTGACCCACAAGTCGTAAACGGTCTCTAGCAAGACATCACGATTACCCAAATCATATAAGGATCGATGAACGATGTTACCTTTCATACAACCATATCACGTCCCTTTTGTCACATGATATTTTGGTCATGGATGAGGCATGGAGAACGTCATCCTCCTGTTCCTGACCGTTAATTTCTCGATCCCTGAGTAGTCTGACTATAGAAATGGAACTACCTTTCCATTACAGTATGGCCATACATTTCTCAAACTCACTCATCGAGGGGCCCAGTAATATCTCTCTACGAATGTGAGGGACAAATTCCATCTTGACCATTCACATTCCTCTGTATAAAAAATCACCAAGCCCGAACATAGTCTTTATGATCACTCTGTCAAAAGTGACTTTTGACTAGGTCAAAGCTGAGCGTTTGTCATGTAGGAATCCATGATGATCTCAGGTCAAAGGGCGTAGTGACATGGTTTGTATATGAGAGAAGCTTATGACTTAACCCATGCAACTCTCTCATAGCGGGTCGGTCTAACACCTTGTACTCTTACATGTGCCTATGACTTTGATTTATATCTCTATACATCTTCAAAGTCATACTGGTCTTATTTTATCTCTGCTCCCGCATAGATGACTGACCAGGGACATTTAGGATAAGATCATGAGTTATCCAAGGATGGTCATCATAGTAAACATGCAAATAATATGATAACACAATTAAGAAATTCATAAATCAACAATGTTCAAAATACAATGATTGGCCCCTATGGCATAATTTCCAACACTTTCATGTTCCATGCCTATCACTATTATGCATAACATCAACTCATAAAAGGGGAGAGCATATATCATTCATCATCACATATCATAATCATATTAACACACAAGCATATACATCAAGCATACAAGAATGGGTAAGTTCACTACCTGGCATGCAACCTCTCTTAACCTTAATCTTTGCTTGAACAATCCTCTGACTGTCTCTCTATCCAGAGCTAACCTTAGAAAAAGGAAGACATTTCTCTATCTTAACTACTAAGAACAATCCTCTACTATATTAGAGCAGGGACTAGAATAACTTACTTACCTTATTCCCAAGCTCTTTAGACTGCTCCTAGCTTGATCAGAACTTCTGCCTTCTTTCTTTCTTCCGTTCTCTCTTCTGCTCTCTTCATCTCTTTCTCCTTCTCTCTCTTCCTCTTGCTCCACCGAATTATGAAATGGAATGGAGGGGGAGTGCCTCTATTTATAGTGGAGGCAAAGTGGAATAGATGGTCTAGATCAAATCACGATGAATGGCCAGAACACTTGCTTCCTCAAGAAGCTTTGCTTATATCATCATGATGACATCACCATCCCTAATGACTCATCACTTATGACATCATCCTAGGGACACCTCACATGCCTAGGTGGCATCTTGGTGGAGCCCTGAAGACACCTCGTATGCTAACTCAGTGCTTCTAGAGAATTCCAGAGTCTTTTCCTGGAATGAACGGCTGAGATCGTGCCACGTATCCTTTACTTTTTCTAACTTTTCCTCTTTCCTTTAACTCAATGCCATGTGGCCTCTTGTGGGTCCCATGAGGACACCTTTTCATGTCACCTCATGGTTCTGGATAAGCCTTTACTTTATCTTATCCTTTTCCCAGTTCTATCTCTAACCGGGTAACTATACTTTATTAAAATATCATTTCAATCTCTCTTGGACCCTCCTGACTCTTGGCTCACTTGGTTCCATACGTCTTAACATCTTTTCATTACACAGTCGCGACCTAACTATCGTCCCATCGTAACTAACACCTTTTATGTTCATTAGTCGTGACCTCAACTTCATTTAGTCGTGACCTCATAACTTTTTAGTCGCGGCCAGACTCACTTTGTCTATTAGTCGTGACCCACACATCTTCCAGTCGCGTCTAAACCTTTCTATAAAACATAGTTACGACCAAAATACTTTCTTGTCATGACCAAAGTGGTCATCCCTTAACTCTCCAACCTTTAACCTTTATATTTTCCAAAATGACCATTCTACCCCTTGGGACTTTCACTATTTACAATATGTCCCTATACCTTTGCTTACTCGCAGTTTAGTTCCTGAAAATCCTCTGTATGTCTCTGGGACTTTTGCCCAAAAAGGGGTCTGGTAGCCTCTCAATTTTAGGCTACTTTCTGCGTCTCTAGGCCCAAAAATTGGGATGTTACATCCAACCCTACACAAATTCATCTTTTGGACTCAATGAAAGCATTAAAATCATCAAAGCTCTTCTCCCTTGCCTAGTTTTAGACTTGGCTGAGAGGCCTCATTGTGTGAAAGTCAAAGATTGCACAATTAATTTAAGGTATAAATATCAATCTAAGCTTGTCTAGATCTCAATTACATAATCATAACTATGTTTACCCTTCCCCCTTTATCACATATTTTTGTCCAACAAGGTACCAAGAGCATTTCTCACATTTTCTTCCATTAAAATCCTAGGTTCAAGCTCCAATATTGAAGTAATATAAGCTAGGATCAGTTACTTACCTTGGTTCCTAGCTAGATTGATCACCTAGGCCCATGGTTCTTGCCTTTTTTTGTGTTTAGGTGGAATTTGTGTAGAGTTTCACTTTTACTCTTGGTTGCACAAAATTCTAAAGTGTGTTTGGGAGTATTTATAGCAAAACATTGGGGTTGGAGGGACTAATATGTCCTTGAAGTTGCTAATTATTACAACCCTGTAAGCTGGCTCTTGATTGGTTTGCTTTTCCCTTAAGTACGATTATTAAACTTTCTTAACATTATTTTATTTTTAATGTGTAGTTTATAATTCCTTCTCCTTGAGCTCATGACATGTGTCACCACGTGTGGGTATGATAAGACACAATTTGTGTATGATTTCTACAATATTTTTAAGGGTTTTGTAACAACTTTACCATTCATTTTATGCCTAAAATTGTGCTTTTGTGGTAATACATGATTGTGCTTGGCAATATGTTGTTTTAATTGTAAAATGGTAAATTAACTCCTCCAAACTGCATATATGTTATTCTTTTACTGGTGGGACTTTTACAGCAAGCTTTGATTTTGAATTGCAAGTACTCTGGAGGAGAACCAAGGACTAATGTGAGT
The DNA here is from genome assembly GCA_037074615.1 of Leucaena leucocephala. Lineage (NCBI taxonomy): Eukaryota > Viridiplantae > Streptophyta > Magnoliopsida > Fabales > Fabaceae > Leucaena > Leucaena leucocephala. The sequence goes on from CM073518.1 coordinate 10,744,645, forward strand.
AGAAAAGAAATCACAAGAGAGAATCAAATCAAGGAAGGAGCTTCTGTGTCTTTCAGTCATGACCAAAGTGTCCACAGGTCGCGACCTAATTGCTCTTGGGAAGTTTTCTATGTTTACAGATCACGACCAGAATATGGATCTGGTCGTGACCAAAGAAGACAGTCATAAAGCTGCGCATTTTTTATTAGGTCAACCTACTGTTAAAAGGAGAGGGGAACCGCAAACACAAGGGAGGCTGGTTTTTTACCTGATTAAGCTAAAAAGTAGTACTCGAACTCTCTCTACACTCTCTCCATTACCTACACACATCTTCCGTCATTCATCTCTCTATCTCGCTTTATGCTTTCTTCATGACACATATTTAGACAGCGATTGCAACACAGTAGGAGTCATGAGAGGCTAAATCTTTAGTCTCTTGGTAATGGATATCGTATGTTGAGCTCATGGACTACACTGGGGAGTTCTCTATTTTAATCTGCACCTATTTCATGTTTTGATGCTTCTAGATCTAAGGTTTTTCATTATATAAACAAGGAATTGAGTGTCAATTGATTACTCTCAGATTAGACAATTGTAATTGGCTTTGGATGCTTTGAATGTCAGTTTTAATATAATATTTCAGTTTCAATTTTAAGATAGTTGACCGTTATCAACGATCGTTGCTAATTAATTCAATTGCTTGAAATCTAGAGTTTGTCGATCGACGACCATTTGAGGGCATTTTCATCATCTGATTTAAATTACACACTAAGTGGTTTTTAAAAGTTCATTAAGAGTTTTTAAACTAGCTTTGATCAAAGGAGTTTAAGAAATATTAATGCTCTAAACTCAATCGATCGATTGAGGTTTTGTTTAAGACTTAGTGATTTTAAAAACTCCCATATCAAATTAAGAGCAAGGATAGACACGTTTTCATCATCAAGAGTCTGTCATAACATATTTCTTTCTCAAGCCAACTCATTTTCATCTTAATCAAAAATACAAAAATATTTACTTTACTGCACCCTTATTTTATTGCATCAAAAATCAATCAAACCCCTAAACCCATTTTACTTTCACTCAGGTTTTCAATGGTTTTGTCACCAATATACTAGGTCTCCAATAGAAAAGCTCCTCGAAACTCTTATAGGGTGCAAACATCATTATTTTGATGGATCGAAAGACGACAATCTGACCTGCTCATCAGGGTCCCACAGGGACATGCCACATGGTGACTTACACCTTCTGGAAGCTTCCAGAGGGTTCCTACAAAGTTCTATCCAATTTCGACCAATCTTGTACCATATTGAGAGATTTTTCTAAATTATTATATTATACTTTAGTCCTATAATTTTTATGCGTTATAATGGTATTATTTGTCAGTATTCCCCTAAATAAAATAATACTAATAAAAATCCCTTTATCAAATCAATTTTCCAATTATAACTATAACCTGTAACTATACATTTCCTAAATATTACTAAAATATTATTTTATTGTACTTGGGACTTCCTAACTTTGTCCCCATATTTTTGGGGCTCTTGGGATGTTACTTGGGCCTTTATTCTAGCTCATATCATATGTTGGCCCAAATTCCAAAAAATAATCCCCTAAAGCCTCCAACAGGTGCCCTAATTCACCTTAAATTCCATTATAAATTTCACAGGGCTCCTTTAAGGGTTCTGTTACTTTCATAAATTCTTATAATTATTAAAATAATTTCATGTAATTTTTTATCCAATTATGTGGTCCAGAAGCTCTTGTAAAAATTCTACGTAATTTTCCAGAATTAGGAAATTAATATCAATTTTTCAGAACCTCAAATCAAAATTTCGTGTTGCGTTAAACGACTCTAAATATTTTTCTCTATTTCTTGGGGAAATATGGGGACTCTAATGCTTCAGGGAAGCTTTTGGATACTTTTGGCTCAATTTTCTTAAAATTACACTTTTGCCCCTAGAAACTTTTAAAATTTTCATTTAAGTCCCTTTTGCATTTTCTACCTTCATATTTACTAACTTAACCTTTTTGAATAACTTAAACCTCTTCTATCTATTATCTTTTCTTCTGGTTAATGTCACGATCCCTTTCTAACATTTTCTCTCATATGTCTGCCTTATACATACAGGGAAAAAAATGAGATGTGACAAGGAGTATGGTGAACAAATCTGGGAGCTTCACCTATCTCTGACACAAGAGGATTACTTGCTATTGACTAGGATCATTAGTGGAGAGAAACTTAACATTGGGGCCTTGATTTACACTGAGATGAGGAACTTGTATTTTAACATATCTAAGGCTACTCTAATTCTTTATGCTCAGACTTCTCAGACTCATGCTCTTGATCCAATTCCTCTATCTGCATCATTGGCCTCTGACCCAGTTGCTGCTCCTGAATAAGTCTAACCTTCATCAGATCCAATTCTTCCTTCCTTCACAAAATAAGTTCCTCTACCTAATCCCACTTTAGCCTCCACTCCTCTAGCTGCTTTCGATCCTTCATCTGAACATCTTCCTTTTCCTCCTGAGGAAAATCCTCCTCCAATAAATTTATTATAATTGTTAGAGAAAATGAGCGAGATGATTATAATTGTACAGTAACATAAGCCCTCTCTCTATACTGATTATAATTGTTAGAGATGATGAGAGAAGCTAAAAGAGCGAGAAAACCCCTAAGACTTCTAATATAAATTGAGTAAAGTATAGAATCGGGATAGTCTTTTTCCAAACGAAAGCAGTAGAGGCTAGATTGAGGCTTGTTTAGAGACCTGCCTAGCATACGGTCTAAGGGAAAAGACGTAATGATGAATAGACAGAGATTTTATATTTCTGAAATGGAGGAATTCCATCACAGAGGAACTAATGACTCAGTGGACCCAGAATAAAATGATATCTAGTTATGGAAGCACAAACTGCCTACAGTTGAAGGAACATTCAAAGATCTCCAAAATGTTGAAATACCCCTCTTAATGGAAGGTGTATTTTTTCATTTACAAATTAGGGGAAAATGTTAAGAAATAGTAAAGGACACATAAGTTGCCCTATAGGAAAAGAATAACCTGCCCAACTGGGAAGTATAACTTAAACAGTTTTATGAAAAGTATTTACCTCAGTCAAATAGAGATGAGCATGAGGCTAAGTTTAAGTGATAAGACATGGTGAGAAAATAGACCCTTTGATGGATACTTAGCCACGTTCATCCACATGAATGATGAGAGATGTACAACTGAGTAGGTGCTTTACGAACTAAGTTTCGTGTTTTAGGAAAAGAGTCTTCCCAAGTTGTTACAAAGGTTTAATGGAAAGGTAGGGGCATGCAATATTTTAGAAAGAAGTTTACAATGCCCAAAAAAATGTAAAGGTTAGAGGTTGAGAAGAGGTAATAAATTAAGAAGTTCAAACATGCAATCAGTACCTAAGGGATACGAGATATGTAGTAGAGACCATGGAGATAAGATTTATTTAACAAGTCGAGGAAGTTGCTACAGATATGGCAAGCCAGGACATGTTGCTAGAGAATGTCTACAGAATACAACAGGTAAGAATCCCTAGACAAATAAAAGAGTTTTGCCCTTATTAGAGAAGAGTTAGGGAAGTCGCCTAAGATAAATTAAGAGATAGTATGGATTAATGATCGCTAAGTATATACGATATGTGACTCAGGTACTAGTCATTCGTTTATAACGATGACTGTAAAGGGCAACTGGATCTTCCTGTTAGTATTCTATCATATGCTAAATATGTTCCTTTTCCCACTGGCTTAAGGGTGGTAGTACCCTATGTATGTTTAAACAGTAATGTCTGGCATGCACACTGTTAAGCTACTTTAGATATGATATATTTGTATTTACATGTTAGAGATGGATGATATAATTAGCTCCAGTTAATCTTCAACGATTAAAGTCAAGATTAGAATGAGGGCTTGAGGTAAGATAATGATAATTGGTTTAGAACAAAGGAGATAATAGAATATGTTTATTATGGTTATACAGATAAATGATATTGGCATACCAATGGACATATGATTACAGTACTCAGGACGTGTCATTTAATAATGATTAGATATATGAATGATGAGCTATGAACATGACATAGATGATACAAAATGAAATGAGATATAGTTATGAAAATGATGATGTAGCTCTCAGAGAGCAGTGTCTATGTAATGAAAATAAATGATCTCACAATAGGGCTAGATTATTCTTACGGTAGAGTCAGATTGCTCGAGATAGAGCAAGTTCAAGGAAATAGACAGTGTAGCTGATGTTAAACCCATGTTCACTAGATGAGCTGAGAAATTCTTTAGCAATTCTGCACAGAACCATAATAAGAAAGATAAGATGTATAGTTTATAGTAGTAAGTGCATGGTAGAGCCAGTGCAACTCTCTGCATTATTACACATATTTAAGGCATATTTTGAAATGAAAGATGAGAATGGTATGAGAAATTCCTGAGTGAAAGAGGAAATGAGTAAAGTCTTAATGAAAAAATATTGTTAAAAAGATTTCTTTTGGGAAATTCTCAGTTAAGTTACCAACTAAGTGGAAGTGGTTAACCTTGTAATTTAGTCCGTTAGTTTTAGGTCCTCTAGAGAAGTATGACATCATACAACAGAATCGTAGGAGATTTTAGAGGATCACAGTTAGATCCTAGCAAGGCTTATACAGAGTTCCAGGGTCATAGTTAGATCTTGAAGAGGCTTACGGAAGATGGCAATAGATCTCGATGGTTGCAGTAGACCTAGCCTTAGGAAAGGAATGAGCATTAAGTTATGAGTACAGTATAGTATTTGTCTAGGAAGACGATTACCAAGGACAAGGTTAAAGAAGGGAAGCCTCTCAAATTGGTTAACTCATATAGAGAGAGTACCCACAACATTTAATTTTCAGATGATTTTATTATATAGACTGAACTTAGAATCCTCTTAACGAATAAGGAATTAAAGTCAACATAGTTAAAGTTTATAGTCCTGAGTACAAGGTATCAATAAATCTGTAGGGAGAGTATCTAACAAAGAGAAGAAGAGTACTCCACATGAAATAAGAAGAGTTCAACTCTAAGCAGATAAGTTTTTAAGATGAAATTAAAGAGAATAAGAGCTAGATAAGCCCAAGAGAGACAATATGAGAAGGGTCTAAGACAAAGAAGTACCAGAGTAGGTGCCTGTTAGCACCAGTGCTTCAGATTTTCATTGACACTTTTAAGTTAAGTGTGCTTATGCCAGAGTAGCCCAATGATGGGTGACTCCCTGGGAAGTGATGAAAAATGGTGCAAATGCCACACATGTTTGGCATAGATTCACAAAGTATGTAAGATGATAAGGAAAGACAAGAAGAGTTAGAAAAAGTTATGAAAAGTAAGAGAGTAGAACCCCTTATGTTAGATCGAAAGAGATGATCTAAAAGGAAAGATTCAGATTACAACTTTGTTTGAGGAGAAAGAAAGGCAAAAGAGCAATATTCTCTCGAGAGGCTAGTAAAGTTGTAAGTCAAAGAAAATGTTAGACTTATGATATCTCAAGATAGACTTTTGATATCTCTAGATATATAAAGAGAAACTTGTAATGAGATAAGAAGTATGATGAAAAACAGAAACATCAGAATTTTATAAAATTTTTGAAGGGTTTTGTATGAAAGAAATGGATACTACTCACAAGACCAGTATGGTGAGTAGTCCATAAATAAATGAATGAATGACCAATGAAAAAAAAATAATAGAAAGAAGCAAACTTTGACTCAAATTGACGGAACTAGAAAAGGAGTATGATAATATAAGAAGGATGTAAAGCTCTGCAGATACTAAGAAAATTCTGCCAGATGCTAAGACAAGAGATGCTATTTCGTAAAAGTACCCCCGAATCTTAGTCATGAAACAAAGAAGAGTATAAGAGTGATATATTCAAAATGGTTTGACTAAGATACGAGTTAAATTTCAAGGACAAAATTTATTTAAGGGAGAAATGTCACATCCTGATTTTTCCCTATTTGTATGGAACAGACAGTAGAACCTGTAAGGGATAGATAGAGGAACGAGTTTTGAAGGGATTATGATGATGATCCAAAGAAATGATAAAGGTTAGATGAGTTTTGAAGAAAGAAAGAGACTAAACTGAAAAGTCTAAGTTCCATGGTGCAAAATGGAAGTAGATATAAGTTATGGGACATTAAGTGTAATTATGAAAAGTTGAGGGACTAAAGTGCAATTTTTAAAAGTTTAGGGGCAAAAGGGTATTTATGAAAAGTTAAGCCATAAAAGGGCCAAAACTGTTCCGAAGCATTTCAGTCCCAAATTTTACTAATAAATAGAAAAATTTACTTTGATCAATTGATAGAAAAATTTACTAATAAATAGAAAAATTTACTAATAAACAGAAAAATTTACGAAATTTTGATTTGAGGTCCCGATAAATTGATATGAATTTATGAACTTTACAAAATTAGTACAGCATCTTCTAGACCTTAGAATTAGATAAAATTTTACAATAAATTCTTATAATTTATATAAGAATTTATAAAACTATCAAAACTTAAAAAGGAGTTATGTTAAATTTATAATAGAATTTATAGTAGAATAAAACACTCGATAAATACTTTTCGGGAAATTTCTTAGGAATTGAGCCCATGAAGGAAAGGGACCAGGTTAAAGGCCCAAAATGGTGCTTAATAGACCCAATAATACTTTTAGATAGGTATGTGGGCCAGTGTTAATAAAGACCCTAAAAAATATAAAATTACAAAAATGCCATTATGTTATGCAAAATTACGAAAATGACCCTTTGTTTTAATACTGAACAAGAAATGAGTAGAGGCCATTTTGGTCATTTGGACAAGGTTAAAATGCTAAGGCAGATACAAGAATGATTAATGAAAGTCAGTATATGTCCTTATAAGGTGTAAAGAGCTATGAAATGATAATTATGCCCTTAAGGCTAATATATTGTAAGACAGTGAACCAAGGGCATTTCAGTCATTTTCCTAGGGATGATAAGCAAATAGAATACCCAGTCCAACAATATTAATGGTAGAAAAAATCTGGATACTGGATTTAAGATCAAAGAATATAGTTTGTAATCTTAGAAAAATTAAAGTTATTAAACAATCTAGTTTTTGTAAAATTTGACCAGGTTGGTACCGGATTGGACTGAAATTTTTTCAATAAGATCCTAGCCCTAAATTGCACCAAACAAGGACCTAAATGATGTCATGGAAAATGTCATAAAGTGGTTTCTAGGGCAAGCTTGGTACAAGAATGAATATGGACCATTGGATCAAATAGTGAAGATTAAATCCTAGCCATCCATTTTCACCCAAACTTTTCTATATATACCCCTTCATTTCTGCATATTCACACCAAGCATTGGGAACCATGGGGAGGTGCTTCCTATCACATCTTTATTTTCATACATCTTAGGGACCATTTGGTAGCATCTGGAACCACTTTCAAGGTCATTGAAGTCAAATTTCTCAATTTTAAGTTTTACTCTGTAAATTACTGTTCACTGTGTAAATTCCAGACAAGTGACTTGACTTCAAAAAATCATAACTAATTCTAAAAAAATTTAAATAAAGTGGTTCAAGTTGATAAATGAAGATAAATTAATCTTTTTCAGGGAAAAATAAGTCGTTGACCACTCATTGACCAAGTCAACATCAGTCAACGCTACAATTTTACTGTTCATCCAACGTTTCCCCCCTAAATCCAGCATTTTGGTCCCAACTTTGAAAAATTATATCTCCATGTGTAGACATTAAAATAAGACGTTCTATATATCAAATTGAATCTTTGTATTCCTAATATTTACTGTAAAAATATCATACATTTATTCAACCATTTACTTTTTTTAATTACAGATCAAAGGTGACTACTTTACCACGAGTTACTATTCATGGTGGCAAATTCTAGCAACTAACTTTACATACATACATCAATCACATATCAATCATGTTAAATAATTCTTAATTTATCTTCATGAATCCTCATCCCCTCCATCTTGAGAAGACCTGCTGTAATTGGATTGATATGGAAGGGTAAGATTTCAGGGAAAATCTCAGTAGTAAACGGAAACCATACAATGTATGCAACTATATGCTTGATGTTACTATGTGTGTACTTAATGATCATGCTTGCATAATGATAACTTACATGCTTCATGTCCCTTAATCATACCATATGGTCATAGTATAAAAAGAAACAGAGCATCATTTAATCATGCTTGCTTCACATCATCAAAGTAAGTAAATATCACATAAAACATTCAAGCAACATAAGCATACAAGTAGGTAAGTTCACTACCTAGCGCGTAGCCCTTCCTTTAGTCATTAGCATCTACTGTAAAGTTCCTTCTTTTCATAGGTCAGAGCCTATACAGAGCATAATAATATTTTATTATTGTCTTATCTAGCATAACTCTACTTAATTTAGGCTTATCCTGAGGCAATACCCCTATTCTAACAATCCCCTAGTTTTCTTTCTATCCATGGCTAACCTTATACAGAGAGATATTTCTCTATTCTAACTATCTAATTTATAAGAACAATCCTCTAATTTATTAGAGCATGGATTAGAATAAATTACTTACCTTATTCCTAAGCTTGCCGAGTCCCTAAACTCCTTGGATTGCTCCTAGCTCAGCCAGAACTCCTTCTTTCTCTTTCTTTCTTTCTTTCTCTCTCTCTCTCTTCCTTTCTCTTCTCCTTGCTATGGATTGTATGAAATGGCAAGGGGTGGGTGCCTATTTATAGGGGGAGGAAGTTCGCTTGAACGATCGAGGTAGAATCACAATGAACGGCTCAGATCGCTTAGCTTTCTCAAGAAGCTTCGCCTGCATCATCGTGATGACATCATCCTCCATAATGACTCATCAAAAGTGACATCATCAAGGGACACCTCACATGCTTAGGTGCCACAATAGTGGGGCCCTCGGGACACCTCACCAGCTGACTCAGCGCTTCCAGAGAATTCCAGAGTCTTATCCCGGAATAAACGGTTGAGATCGTGTCACGTGTCCTTATCTTTTTCTTCTTTCCTTATACTCATGCCATGTGGTACATTATGGGTACCTTTCATGCCACCTCATGGCTTCCAAATAAGTCTAAAGCTTTATCTGATCAATTCCCCAGTTATCTCTTCAACCGGGTAAGTTTACTTTATTGAAAAGCCACTAAAATATTATTTTAATGCCATTTTAACCCACATATTCCTTGAGCTACATTTTTGAGCTTTTGGAATTCTATCTTGGGTCTCTGATCAAGCTCAAGCACTCTGATGGCCCAATTCCGAAGAAACATCCCTTGGCAAATTACCAAAATGCCCTTGGTTCCTCTTTATTTACTTTAATGAGTCTAGGGGCATTATTGTCTTTACACATCTTACCGGAGTATTCCCTGACCCTGGTCAACTATCCAGATAACCTTCCTTGACTTTCTAACCTTAGTCAAATGACCAAAATACCCTTCACTCATTCTTTAACTATTTTATAACACAGGGGTATTTTCGTCATTTCTCTTATCTCCTGCATATTTCTGGACACTGGCCCCTTTTACCGTTAAACTGATATCATGGGCCTGGGCCTCCCTTGGCATCATCATGGGCCTCTATGTGATGTCATTTGTGCTCATTCAGTCCCAATTTGCTTACCAATTAATTTCCCAATCGAATATAGGGCGTTCACGAACTCCCGTCAAAATTCACTAATATGTTAATAACTTTTTCTACAGAACTCCTTTCCGGGATTCTGTCAGTTCGCTGACCTCTGGCTTCACAGGATGCATATTCCTATAACTTTTCACTCATATCTAAGTTCCAGGAGATTTGATAAAAATTTCAGATAACTTTCAGATGATCAGATAAATTTTAGCTATCTGAAACTCTAATGAAATTTATGTATTAGGCTAGATTAATCAGCACAAATTTCTCTATCTACTGATGAAATTTGGGACTGAAATACTTCTGGGCAGTTCTAAGACATTTCCGGCTCAACTTTCTATAATTACCATTTTACCCCTATAAACTTTTCCTCTTTTCAATTAAGTCCCTTAACTTTTCATAATTATATTTAATGGCCCACAACTTGTGTCTACTTTCATCTCTGCACTATAAAAATTTTAGACTTTCACTTTAGTCCCTTTTTTTCTAAAATGACCATTATTTATAACATCCCGATTTTTTGGTCTAGGAACACTGGGAGGTAGTCTGATATGGGCAGGTTGCTAAACCCGTAGTCCCAGGGTAGTAATCTGATATAGGCGGATCACTTACCTATATTTGGTAGGAATCCGAGGGATGAGCTAAGTTCCTCAGGATTTAAAGATGAGTTAAGTCTTTGACCTACAAAATAGGGACAGTTCACCTAGGTTCAAAAAGAGGAATGTAAGGAATATCCTAAGTCTTAAGCCTAGGAATTCTGCAGGTAGCTAGATATGGGCTGGCTCCTAAGTAAGATAACCTGATATGGGCGGGTTTTCGAGCCTTTCAATTAATGATGACTCCCAAAGAGTTCAGGGGATGAGTTGTTGGAAGAGAATTTCAAGAACTTAAGATGAAGGATAAGAAGATAAGTAAAGATGCCAGAAAATAGAGAAAATTATGCTGAACTGTGAAATATGCATATGAGGTCTCTCTGAGTAGGAAAAAATTAGAAAAATAACCGAGGTCATTTTGGTCATTTCACAATGGATGGATATCAGATGAAATTTGATAGTAAATTATTATAATTAATATGAGAATTTATGGGGTTGACAGAAGTCAAAAAGGAGTCCTGTAGAATTAATTATGGAATTTACGGTGAAAAAGGACACCGATAAAGGGTTAAAGGAAATGTATATAATTTTTATCAGGACTTCTGGGTCTCAAAAAATTATGAAACTTTGTAGAGAATTCATTTTATATTAGAATAAATTTCTAAAAATATTAGAACAATTAAAAGAGGTGTTTAGCATTTAGTCTAAGATCAGGGTAATTTAAGGATATCGGTATAAGGAAAGTACATTGGGATTTGTGCCAATTAGCTATTGGACCTAAAAGAGGCCCAACATTTCGTTCTAGGCCAGCCCAATAAGGCCCAAAAGTTATCTTAGGGACCAAGTCCAATATTGAATAATTTATGGATTTTTTGAAAAGAAAGAAAAAGGGAATAAAGTAAGAATTAGGTGTTGCACATGGTGGGACCCATAAGGACTTCAAAATGGCACCCAAAAAGAGGAAGGGTTAGGTGTACCAAGAGAGGCCATGCTAGTGATGTCATGGTGGTAAGGCCATGCTAGTGATGTAATGGTGGTAAGGTCATGAGTGAAAAGTGAAAAGACATTCCAAGATCAAACCTTTAACCATTAGATCAAATAGTTCCCAAGGTGATCTTGGCCTTCAAATGGCACATGACTTTTGCTATAAATACCCCCCCCATTTGCAAGCTCAAAACCATGGAGCAAGAACCTTAGGAAGCTCTTGAAAAATTCTCTCTCAAGCAAGGAAAAAGCAAGGATCTTGGAGAAGCTTGTAAGGTAAGTTGCTCCCTTGCTTCTAGAATTTGTTCTTATGATTTCTTCTTGAGTTTAAGTTGGTTTTGAGGATTGAATCTTGGGGAAATGCTGCTGGAATTTCTATGTATATGTGAGAGGAACATGAGTTTTATGTCATAGATAGTTTAGACAAGCTTAAACAAGCTAGTTGCATGGTTGGTTGTTGGATTAAGTTGATGTTCTTGACTTTACCATAGAAGAACATTTCGGTTGCACTGTTCATGCACTGTTCATGATAGAAAGAGATGGAATTTCAATGATTTAATACTTCCATTGAGTTTATATGATGATTTTGTGTAGTATTGGAAAGGTTTTGAACCTTGGAAACCATTGGAATTAAAGGTTGTAATGTTGAAAATTCCTTTTGGTACTGTTCACTCGCATGAACAGTGATTTGAATTTCATGATTTTGATACTTCCAATGGTCTTAAAATGAGATTTTGTGTGGGGGGAAAGTGGAGGAACAAGTATGGGAAGCATTGGAATCAAAATGAGAATTTTTGAAAGAATTATGCATGCTTTTCAAATCTGTCCGGAACAGTGGATAGTTGCTGGAATTTGGTTGTTTTGAGTTCATAAATGGATTCAAAAGGCCAAATTGTGTAGGGTAAGGTCAAGACATCAATTGATTCAAAGTCCAAGTCAATTGGTAAAGATTAAAGGAAGTTATGTTACTTAAAGTAAGCTTAGTGTCAAGAGAAGTTAGATTGTAATGGTTGGATGGTAATATGATGTTAGGATTTGCTTGGTGTGCTCAAAAGAGGTCAGCCACATAACAAGGAAAAGTAAGAAGGAAGAAGCAAAGTTAAAGTGGAAAGAAGTAAAGCAATAATGTAGTAAACTTACCCTAAACTTGTATGTATTGAATGTTATGCTTGATTGTGCTATGACTTTGTTGAATTGTGTGCATATGTGTATATGATTGAAGCTCTGTTCCTATGATTACCTTGGCCAATTGTATTTCATATGTTACATGGAAGCATGCACGTTACACAATGTTTACACTTTCACAAGCAAGCACAAGTATTTACTTTAATGCATGCATTGTTTTGTACCGTTTGCTACTGAGATTTCCCCAGAAATCTCACCCCATCCATGTAATCCCAATCCCACAGGTTTATGATGAGTAAAGAAGATAAAGAGGCATGAAGAGAGGTTGGGAATTGGAAGATTTGAATATTATGTAATAAATGTGCGAATTGTTGCATGTAATGTTGTTATATGACAAGTTAGAGCAACAATGTTCATGATGAAAAGGAAAAATAGTAAATGATGAAATAAATGTATCAAATAATTATGGCATAACCCCATAATGTATATGAATGTATGAAAGTCCAAAGAGATTGGTTATGTGTGCTGGAACAATTAATGGAAAATTCATGTTTTTGAGGTTAAGGTTAAGGTTAAGATTCAAAGATATTTTCTAGAAAATGCCGTTGTGCTAGTAGAATATACAAAGTACTGTGTACGTAGGTGCTGTCTAAGGAGGCTGGAAGTGAGTGGACCTAGCCAGTTCATCCAGTATTTCCTGGGTACTTACGTAGAATGGTAGCTCTCATGGGGAATTACCGAATCAGTACAGTTATTTTCTGCCAGGATTATTGGCAGGAGAGAATTAATAAAGTTAAGATTGCTTCTGTAAGTGTACTCTGAAGGGTCTAAGGAAGGATGTTTCATTATGCCCCTAGGAACTTTTACTATTAACACATAAGTCCCTGTACTTTCACTTATTTGCAGTTTAGTCCCTAAAAACCTTCTATATGTTTCTGGGACTTCTGCTCAAAGGGGTCTAGTAGCCTATCTATTTTAGGCTACTTTCTGAGTCTCTAGGCCTGAAAATTGGGATATTACACTGCCAAAATGGAATTCAAGCAAGAAGAAGAGGGAAATCAAGTAGCTAAACAAGCAAGGATCCAAGGTAACTTCTTCCTCCTATCTTTGTATTATGTTATAAGAAGATTTCTCTAAGATTTGAATGGTTGAAACACCATTTTTCTCTCCATGTGAGCTGTTAGACGTTCTGTCTTGATGGGGAAAAAGATGAATATTGAGTTATAAAATGTTTAGATAAGATTAAACAAGATAGAATTAAGTAGTTTGAGCTTAGAAAGTCATGTAATCTTTAAACCCTTTCTATCACTATTCATGCACCTAGGAAGGAGTTAGAATTTCATTATTTTGATGCTTCAAATGGTTTTAAAATGGAAAATTGTGTAGGATAAAGTAGAGAAATAAGTATTGGAAGTATTGGAATTAAAATGAGAATTTTTGGAACTTAGGAAGGTGATGTACGTTTCTGGACAGGTTTCATAGGAGGAGTTTGATTTTCATAATTCCAAGATCATATTTGGATTTCTTGGAAAAAATTATGTAAGATGGGCCTAAGGAAATAATTATTACAAAGCTAAACCACTAACTCCAAGATTTAAGTAGAGTTAGGGGTTTTAAGGAATTTAGTGTGCATGGATTATGTAATGGCTCTAATAAGTTGTATACACCATGTAATTATATTTAGGACCTTGAGATATCCAAGAGGATGTTGGGAAGTGGTTGACTGAGAGTATGCATGGTTGGAAGCTTATGGAGCAAGTGCAAGAACAAGAGAAAAAGCTTATGTTTAAGGTAGTGGACTTACCTCTTTATGTGATTGATGTGGTATGTATATATGTTGACATATAGATGATGATTGAATGATGTTGTCACATGATGAATGATGTTAAATATGTTATGAATAACATGTTTACCATGGCCATCACTAGTGGAAAATTGGCATTCTAAATCCCCATTTTTAAACCGGTCAATGCAAAGACGGTTTTAAAAAAATGACTGGTGGCATTTTTGTAAATAATATGAAATATTTACACCGTATTTACTTGTGACCGATGTGGAAAAATTTAGTCCGATTTAGATGTTTACTTTCTACAGCCAATGTTTTTGTGACCGATGTGGAAATATTTAGTCCAGTTTAGATGAACTTCGTCTGTATCCTTTCCCGCCATTTTATGTCAAGTCTTCTCAGACATACGCAGTAGTTCATCATGATCACCCTTCTCTGATATTTGTTTTATATTCATTTCTTCTATTCTTACAAAATAGACTTTCTAAAGTCCCATATTTAAATTGTCAACGCGGAGACAATCTAAAAAAAGTGACCGGTGGCATTTTTTGTAATTAAGATGAACTATTTACAGCGGTTGTTTTTTTACACCAATTGGAATTATGTCGGTTTAGTAAGTGATATTTTTACAACGGTTGTCTTTTTTTACATCGGTTGGAATTATGTCCAGTTTAGTAAGTGATATTTTTACAGCAGTTGTGTTTTTTTTACACCGGTTGGAATTATGTCCGGTTTAGTAAGTGATATTTTTATAGCGGTTGTCTTTAGGTCCGGTTTAGATCACTACTACAAAATAAACATTCTAAAGCCCCATTTTTAAACTAGTTCTGGTGGAAACGATTTAAAAAAATGACCGATGACATTTTTATAAATAAAGGTACAATATTTACACCTGATATAAATAAAGGTAAAATATTCACAAATCACATCGTCATCCATGGAGAAAACCAAACAATGGAGAACACATGGTGACAGGAAGCTCCCGTCTTCGTAACACACCGTCTAAAGCTCACTGAAGAAGATCTAGATATACGATGACCCATACATGTGCTCTTTGTTCTCTGTTGTTGAAGTCTACCGTTCTCGCCTTTAAAAGTTCACCAAAGAAGAGGACCCAGATTTGCGATGGTGAGTGCCTATTTTTTTGTTTCTTTCTTTCTGAGTTTTGTTTAAATATATTTTTGTTCACTTTTGACTAGGCAAGTCGAAGGAATTGTGACGGCATTTCTGTTATGTCTTCAATTAGGTGACGACATTTCTAGGTTTTTGTTTCATTCATTTCTGGGTTTTGTTTAAATATATTTCTGTTTGCTTTTGAGCAGGTAACCAAAAGGAATTATGACGATATTTTTGTGATGTCTTCAATTAGGTGACGACGTTTATAGTTTTTCATTTCTGTGTATATATCTGAGTTTTTGTTTCTTTTGTTATGGGTTTTCTAGCTTTTTCTTTCTTCCTCTTTTTGTTCTCTACTTGCATTTTATAGGTGGGTATTCTTCTTCATCACTCTCCTCATCCTTCAGATTTGTGACGAAGAAGGAAATAATTTTAGTACTTTAATAGGAAAACTGGTTTAGGAGCTTCTCTAATTTGAATATGGATTCAATTCTAGATTTTTTTTATTTTTACATTACTTTTTAAACCGGTTGTATGGAATAACAGGTTTAAAAAAGCTAATTTTTTACACTGGTCGTATACAAACGGTGTAGAATATCAAAGTTTTTACACGGGCTGTTTCTACAACGGACCAAGATCCAGTGTACAAGCCCATTTTTAACAGGTTTAAAAGGCCTATTTTCTAGCTGTGCATGTATCTTTATACAAAGCATATAGCATGATGGCATGTCACTAAATGAAGAAAGTTTAATGAAATTACATATCATGCATTAGCATCCATCTTGCATATAGCATGATGGCATGTCACTAAATGAAGAAAGTTTAATAATTTTTCTATAATTAGTTATGAATTTTTGAAGTTATACTGTAAATCTATGCTTCCGCTAGTTAAATACGCTTCTGAATAAGTACTCTAGAAGTTAAAAGTATTACGTTTCTAGGCCTGTACAAAATGGGTGTGGTATTGAATTGGGTCGGCATAATAGGGGTTGAACAAGGTGCAAGCTAAATATTAATGTCCTCAACAATAATATTATAAATTACCTTATGATAATTAACTAATGTACTTTTGTTTCCAAAATTGAGGTAAATGTGTCTATAGAACACTCTTTCCATATATGATGCATATTTTGAACCCATATACCTCATACTCTCCCTAATAGTAAACAGGAGAAATTTGAAAAAGGAAAATACTATTACTAAGTACCATTGGATGTAATAAATGAGAGATTTTAAAAAGAATACCCACTATATTTCTGCGAAATGGACTAGTTAGTTGTTAGTAGCACTGGATACTGGTAGATAGAAAAAAGACCCTCTAATCTCAGTAACATACGCAATTTTGTCCGTCCATTAGAATTTTTCACAAATGACGTATAAGTTGAATCCGCCTTAAGAAAAAAAACATATATATTACGGTCATAATGAAATGAAATGTATTAGTTGAAACGGTAAATCATAAAATGGAAGGAATGAACCAAAATGTGTTACATAATTGTGGTAAACATGAACCTTCGCATCAGCAAGAATGGCATAGAATGTTGTGTTATACTCCTATGATCTTTTGAAGGAAAACACAATAAGCACCCTAATGAGCTTGAGTTGTCCGCGTTCGATCCATTAAAAATAATAATTACACCCGATAATATAGTATAAGGCATAACCCTATCATTCTTCTCAAGGAGACATTTTTATTGGAGTCCTAGCAAATTGGGTGACAAAACCATTGAAAACCTGAGTGAAAATAACATGGGTTTTGGGTTTGATTGATCTTTGATGTAAAAAAATAAGCGTAGAGTAACATAAATATTTTTGTATTTTTTATTAAGAGAAAAATGAGTTAGATTGTGAAAGAAATATGTTGAGAAAGACTCTTGATGATGAAAATATATCTATACTTGCTCTTAATTTGATATGGGAGTTTTGAAATAACTAAGTCTAAAATAAAAAATTCTTAATCAATCAATTGAGTCCAGAGCATTAATAGTTATTGAACTCCTTTGATCAAAGCTAGTTTAAAAACTTTTAATGCACTGTTAAAAACCACTTAGTGTGTAATTAAATTAGATGATGAAAATGCCCTCAAATGATCATCGATCGACAACTATAGACTTCAAGCAATTGAATTAAATTCAACAATCGTTGATAATAGTCCAACTATCCATAAATTAAAACTAAAAGATTCATATTAAAATTCAACATCCACATCATCCAATGTCAATTACAAATATCTAATATGAGAATAATCAATCGACATTCTATCCCTACTCATACAATAAAATCCCTAAATCTAGAAATTTCAGAACATGAAACAGGTGCAGATTAAGATAGAAAACTCCCCAGTGCAATCCATGATCTCAAGATATACGATCTATCACCAAGAGACTAAAGGTTTAGCCTCTCATAACTCCTACTGTGCTGCTATCGCTTCCCAGAAGTGATGCCATGAAAAAAGTAGAACAAGGTGATGGATAGGTCAACAAAAAGGTGGTGAAAGTAGATTAATCAGTGTGGAAAGGTAAAAATATGTGAAAAGATCAAGAAAGATGGAAGATGTGTGTGTTGGTTGTAAAGAGAGTGTTGAGTACCGCTTCTTAGCCAAATTAGGTAAAAACTAACTTCCTCTTTTGTCTGTGGCTCCCCCATCCTCTTAATTCCAGAATGACCTAATCCAAAATGTCCAGCTTCACTAAGTGTCTCCTTTGGTCATGACCAGATCCATGTTTTGGTCGTGACCTGTAAACGCAGGAAAGCTTCCCAGAAGAAATAAGGTCATGACCTGTTGACACTTTTGGTCGCGACTAAAGAGCACAGAAGCTGCCTTCCTTATTTGATTCTCTTTGTCTTGTGATTTCTTTTTCTGCTCACATAACTCCTTAGTTCTCCTCTAAAGTACCTACAATTTAAAATCAAAGCTGTAAAAGACACCAACAAAAGAACAACATATATACAGTTTTGAGAAGTTAATTTACCATTTTACCCTTTAATCAACACATTGCCAAGCACAATCATGTATTACCATAAAAGCACAAATACAGGAATAAAATAAATGGTAAAGTTGTCACAAAACCCTTAAAATATCATAGAAACCATACACAATTTGTATCCTATCAATTCCCCCACACTTGAACCTTTATACTCCTGGACAAAGAAATGAATTACACCTCAGCTAACGCTATTAAATCCAAGATAACAACATAATCCACAGTGTAACCTTAAGACAATTAATTCACCATCTTTTAGGAATGCATAAATGATAATATGAGCAATGCCAAGTAATCAAGTACTAAATGAAATCAACCTTAACTGTATGAGCGCAATAGATTCTCTATAAGGATGTAAGTGTTTAGCTCTCTATATCCTTTCATTGTCAGGGTTCTTTCACTCAAATTCAAATTAGAAAACATCCTGCCATATGCTTGTAATGACTTTAAATCTCATCAACTACACAACACTTATGTAGAGAATCAAGAGATCTTTTAAGGGTGAAATGATGGAGATATGGAGGGAAGGAAGAGGAAAAAAATTGAGTGTCTAAATTAAAGAGGAATACCTAAAACCACATCCTTCTATTACAAATGAATACTTATTTCTCCTTTATTCTTTTGCCATAGCTTCTTGACAATGCTACAACTCTTTTCGTTTTTCTTTTTTTTTTTTTTTATCAAAACTAAACCAGCTTATATAGAATACTTCTACAAGCTCCTTGAAGGTTATATGGGTTCAAGTAAATAGATGAATTTGACTTAATTTTAATGCAATTTAGACTCAAGCAAAAATGGATAACAATGGAATAACAATGAAGGTCCAATGGGTAAACAATGGATCAAAATTTATGGCTTGTGTTTAGGCCCAAGGGTTTAGAAATGAATGCCTCTATCATATTCAATAACATAAATGCGCAAGTAATTTTCAACTCAGAGCTAAGACAAGTTCTAGAGAATATAAACCAATTCAATAACCAATCAATATAGAAATTAAGGTTGAGAATCCTTCCAACCAAGGTTTTCATCTATATTGATCACAAGCTAAAGTCTCAAACAATGTTCATCATTCACTAGGCATTACAACACTTATCACAACTGAAAATCCTCTTAAATGATGATTTAAAAGGTCCAAAGTAATCACTCAGAATCACGTAATAATCCCAAATCTAATAGTAAAATCTTAAGTGCTTCCAATTCAATTTCCATTTTCAAAAATTCAAGTGTGACAATGGTTTCTATAAATTATTTATGCAAAAGGTTGAAAACAAGAAGGCAATGAATCATTTATAAAGCACCTTAGTAACTCAAAAGGAATCCTTCTGTACAGTATTGCACAAAGTAAAGAGAAGGTAAATAGACATTTTCGCATTCAGGTTGTGACAAAAAATAGTGGAGGTCGTGACGAATTTCACAGTAAGTGCTTACTCTGAACTCACAACATTTAGTCATGACCATGGACGATTACGGTCGCGACAAAATACACAGAGGGGTACGGTCGTGACCAAATGTACTCACGTCATGACTGATTTTCACAAAGAGCCTACAATCACCAACTTCCAAACCAGGTCGCGACCATATAACACATATGTCACGACCAGTTTTCACAGAGACTACCAATTGATAGTTTTCAAAGCCTAAAACATCGTTTACACTAAAACCTTTTTTTTAGCTAACCATAAAATAGTTTAAAATAGGGATCCAATTTTCAGCAATTCATTACACATTAAGATAAAAAACCCAAGACTTTGTGATGGAAGATTGGATTAATCGAAAACAATCTTATTCATTGGCACTGAAACAAAAACATCTCTCCCACACTTAAACTTGACAGTATCCTCACTGTCAGCAACATTATAAAAACTAATCATAATAGTGAAGCACTGAGAATTAAGGCATATATATTAAGCAAGACCAATAACAAGGATAAGTCCAGTCATCAACATCCATCTCAATTACAACATCATCCAAATACAAGCAAAGAAAAATACAAAACAAAAATGCTTCCAGACTACACAACCTTCTTCTCTGCAGTGCCTTCAGGAGCACGGGCTTCCTTATTCATCCCAGCAGCTACCCCATCTTCTTCTCTAGTATCTACAGATCTTGCCCCTGAAGATTCCCCTGGTCCCTCTTGAAAGAAAATAGAGGCAGGAATATTACTCTTGAAAAATGCTTCTTCAAACCATGGAGACAAGGCTATATGAAGTGACTGAGCAATCTTAAGAACCAATGGATCAATAAACTGCTGTATTCTAAATTCCTGGTTCATAATGACTGCTCTCTACTCTTGCAGCTGAGAAGTAATTTCAACTAACTGATCAGATATGGCTGTAAGCTGCCCACGCAAACTAGAGTCACTCCAGCAGCTTCCTCTTGAATTGGCTCCTCCTCCAAATTCCCTTCAGCTGCCCTTTTTCCATTTTTTACACTGCTCAACTCACCAACCTTCTTATTGGCCTTCGAAACACTATAACATTTGGTGGTAGATGAAACATCCTTACTTTCGTACATCTTACAGACCATTTGGTAGCATTTAGAACTACTTTCAAGGTCATTGAAGTCCAATTTCTCAATCTGGAGTTTTACTCTTATCGAGAACTGTTCACTGTGTAAATTCCAGATGAGTGACCTGACTTCGAAAAATCATAACTAATTCTAGAAAAATCGAAATGAAGTGGTTCAAATTGCTACATGAATATAACTTAATTATATTTCATGGAAAAATAACTTGTTGACCACTACTTGACCAAGTCAACGTAGGTCAACATTACAACTTTACTGTTCATCCAGCGTTTTTCACCTGAATCCAGCATTTCGGTCCCAACTTTGATAATTTATATCTCCATGTGTAGACATACAAATTAGGCATTCCATATATCAAATCGAAGCTTGGTATGTATACTACTTACCATAAAAATATCATATATTTATTCATCAATTTACTATTTTTAATTATAGATCAAACATAGTTAAGTCACCACAAGTTACTGTTCATAGTGGCAAATTCCAGCACTCAACTTTACATACATATGCATACATCTATCACATATTAGTCAAGCATGCCAAACAATACCTATTATTAAATAATAAGTTGTTATACATAAGGGAATGTACAAAATCCTCATATTTCTATTACATCTTTTCCTGCCTGAAATCTGGCAGCATTATCGCTACGCTTCATCTTTAGAAAGTAACTGATCTTGTACTGATTCGGTAATTACCGTGAGAACTACCATTCAACGTAAGTACCCAGGAAAGACTGGATGAACCGGCTAGGTCCACTCACTTCCAGTCTCCTTAGACAGTACCTACGTACACAGTACGTATCAGCTCCTTTCTTCATTACTGCCACTTTGCCATAATTTCGGCAGCATAACGGCGTCTTTCAACATTCTTAAATTTCACTTTGACATAACCTCCCTGTAATGGGTTACATATGGGGATGAGATTCGGGGGAATCTCAGTAGTAATAATCATAACAATATATGTAATACAGTGTGATAGTGCTTGCTTGTGATTGTGTACAGATAAGTATGCTGCGTGCTTCCATACTCAATAACATATGACCATAGCATTGTAATAAAGCTTCAAGCATAACATATAAGACAACAATCCAACCAAACAATAGCACAACAAATCACGAAGCCATTACATAAAAGCTAGGATTAGTTACTACCTCAAAAGCTTAGCAGAACTCTAGAATCTCTATACTGCTTCCAGCTCCGCCAGAACTTCCTTTCTTTCTTTCTTCCTTTCACTTCCTCTCTCTAGAACTCACTTCTCTCTCTTATTCTTGCCTTGAGCCATGAATACAAATGAAGGGGGGAGGGGGTATTTATAGTTTTCATGGATGGCATTTCTGTAATTCTTAAGAACTCTGAACTTGTGGCCACCATTTTTTCTGGAATTTCCTATTTTCTTTTCCATTTATGACATCATCACCATGACATCATCCAAGGGACACCTCATGGGACATCTAATCTCTCACATGGTGAAAATGAAGGTCCAAGAAGCCTCTGGAGAAATTCCAGTCTAATCCGGTACCGGCCCGCTCCGATTCCTCAAAAACTGGACTGTTTTCTGAATCTAATTTTTCTGAAAATCCATATTATGTCTTCTAACCTTAAATTTAGTATCTGGGTCCTTTATATCATTAAAATTTTTATACTGGGTCTAAACTTAATTACAAATCCCTTGCGAAATAACCAAAATGCCCTTGGTGCCCTTTCTTGCACTATCTTAACCCTAAGGGTAAAATCATCATTTTACACATCTCTGTACCCTGTCAGGGCATATACTGACTCTGGTTAACCTCACCTGTGTATGCCTTGGCGTTTTGGCCTATCTAGAATCACCAAAATACCCTCCATTCATGTATTACTCTTTAGTACAACACAGGGGCATTTTCGTAATTTTATACTTTTTTGGGGTTCCACCGGACACTGGCCCATCTATCAGTCCAAAGGTCTTACTGGGCCTTTGATGGCGCCATTCTTGGGCCTCCTAGGGTCCATTACCTTTATGGCATGTATCACGAGGAATCTTCCCCGGCAATGTTCATCGGGTATTTTCGCCGTTATACACCGTTTATACACATGTCCGGACACTGGCTCCTTTTATCATATACACTGGCCTACTGTGTCTAGGCATCCCTTTGGGTCATAACAGGCATCTGACTGATGTCATCTGACCTCATTCAGTCTCAGTTCAAATACCGATAAATCTCCCTATCGGATACCCGGAGGCCACACACTCCCGTCTGAATTTACTAATTTGTGAAGAACTTTTTCTGCAGACCTACTATCGGTATCCTGTCAGTTTCCTGACATCCGCCTCAACAGGACGCATCATCCTATAATTTCTCACTTATATTTGAGATCTAGGATATCCGGTAGAAATTTTTTATACTTTTAGACTATCAGATCAATTTTAGCTATCTGGAGTCCTGAGAAAATTCCTGTATTAAGCTGGATTACCCAGCATCACTTGCTCTATCTACTGGTGAAATATGGGGCTGATCTGAATACGATCACTATTTTTGCCTGTTTCTGGTCCAGGTTTTTATAATTACACTTTTGCCCCGGAAACTTTTCTTCTTTTCAATTAAGTCCCTTTATTTGGCTAAAATTACACTTAAAGACCCCACATTTTTGTCTACTTTTCCTTTTTAGCCTTAAACTTTTCATAATTGCACTTAAGTCCTTACATTTTCTTTCTTTTTCAATTTAATCCCTTTCTTTACATAAATGGCCGCATCGTTTTCCTGAAAAATAACTCATATATTTTATTCAATATGTACATACAAATTAGTACAAAAAATTAGGGATATTAAAGTAGAAGGGTCAAGGAAAAAGTTATTTTTTAGGGTAAGGACCATGTGCTTCTTACACTAGTCAGTAATAAAATGAGGAAAGATAAAGAGAGTTGTTGCATAATTGACATAATGGTAAATGGAGTTATAAATAATATGGGGAAGGTCAACTGGCTGCTGAGTCATCAAAATAAAGCAGAATGGCTCTCTCTTCATTAATATCTAAAATGTGAACTTGAGGCATCACATTATAGGTCATAAAGTTAAGCCAACTTCTAGCTTCATTATTCATCACATTATAGTCCATTTAGCTTCTTCCCCTCCTAAGATGGCTAACACCATATCCCAAGGGACCTCATCCAAATGATTTTTCAAATAATGAAATCAACATTCAGAAAGAGTGGGCAGTTTGTAAAAAGCTTTAATGTCAAAAATCAGTAATGAAAAATCCCTTCTCTCTAAATTCAATCCCCAAGGAATCCTCTAAGGCAGATGTGATGTAGAATTCCCTTACTAAAGTAACATTAACCTTAGACTGCTTTTTCAGCAAATCCTTAAATCCTCACTCTAAGGCTAACTTATAAAAATCAAACTCATCCATTACTAGAAATTCCTTTTCTTGGACTATACCTTTGGTGTTGAACAAAGCTTAAGCTATCTTCCGATTTAACTTGGCAGGGGCTTTTGAGCAGGATGTTTTGCTCATTTCAGGATTCTTTGTATGAACCATCTTATCACACATATCAAATAATACTAATTAATACAAGGCCATCCCCAAATCTTTGAAAAGAAAATCCCTCTAGCAAAGAGTAATGGTACATTGCTGATTTTTGTACAAAATGAGTTCAAAATAGAGGTTGGAAATGTTTAGTCATGATCCAAAGGCTCATTTGTCATGACCATATGTCTTTGTAACTTGTGGTCATGACAAAAGGACTTTAGGGTCGCGACCAGAACATAGAACTTTTTAAATCATCAAAACTTATTAGCAATGTCTCATAAACTCAACCAGACCCGCCAAAACTCAGCCTAAAACATATATGAAATCTTAAAAAGCACTACCCTATGCTACACATCTAAGTTCCCAAATGTCCCTCAAAATAAAACTAACTAAAACCTAGAATCTATATACAATAATAGGACAACTAAAAGAAAACAAAATGGGAACAAAGAACTACCTTTAGTTTCTACAGTAAAAGAGTGGAAGGTTTGAACTTCTGTCAGAAAAGAAATAGAAGACTGCTAGGGTACAGAAATGGACATGCAGAACTTGATGCCAGAGGAAGGAGATAAAAAATGCTTCGAGAACAAAGAGAATGGCGCTGGGAGGAGAGAAGAAGAAATGCAAAGCAAACTGAAGCAGAGAGAACGAGACAGAAGCACGCTGTGAAAGAAAGAAAATTGAAGGGAAGAAGGCAGGAGCGGTGTCATATCCTAATTTTTCCCTATCTGCATAATACTGATAGAGAAAAGAGGTTTGGAAAGGATTGTGATGATGAATGGAAAAGAAAAGAATGATTAGATGAAGGTTTAAAGAAGAGGGACTAAATTGAAAAGTATAAAAGTTCCATGGTGCAAAATGTAAAGTAGACATAAACTTTGAGCCATTAAGTGTAATTATGAAAAGTTGAGAGCCACCTAGGAGAACTAAGCAGGTGGTTGATTCTGTTAGCATTTAGTAGTGGATGACAAAGTTCTGTAAACATAATCCTCCAATATTTGAGGGGGCGTTTGATGCTCAACTAGCTGAAGACTGGATCAGTAGGCTAGAGAAGATTTTTAAAGTGCTAAATTGTCCCTCCGAAAGTAAGGCTCAAATGGCCATTTATCAATTAGAGAAAGATGCGGATAGATGGTAGAAGAATATTGAATTGCTATTGCAAGGAAGGAACATTCCTATCACCTGGGAAGTGTTTCTTGAACACTTTTATGAAAAGTATTTTCCCCAGTCAGTTCGTGATGAAAGGGAGGCTGAATTCCTTGTGTTACGACAAGGAGTTTAATGAGTATTTAGCTAAGTTCATTCGTTTCTCCCCGTATTCCACTTATCTCTGACAAGTGGATGACGAGCGTTAGATGACAGAAAGGATGATCAAGGGATTAAATGTTACGTTGAAAGAAAAGATGACTCCCCAGCAGTACAGCCAATTTAACAAGGCAGTGTAGGCATTATGAATAATTGAGAATAGTTTAAATCATCAGATGTTACTCAAGCCTGTGAGTAAGGGAAATGTAACTCCTGAAAAGGCAAATAAGAATCGAGATGCTGCCAGCGGTAGTGGCTACAGAAAGCAAAAAAAGCAATGGCAAAACAAAAGGTCCAATCGGAGGAATTTTCGAGGTAATACTAGTATCCGGGACCCAAGGTTATGAGTCTGCAACAAATATGGAAAGAATCATGGAGACAGACCGTGTCTAATGGGCCAGAATATCTGTTATACATGTGGAAAGCCTGAACATTATTCTAAGGAGTATATTCAAGCAGTAAATATTCAAAGGCCGCGCACTCAAGGTCGCGTGTTTACGCTAACAAGGGAAGATTCTCATAAGTCACCCGAAATGATTCAGGGTACTATTTATCTCAATGGTCACTATGTGATTGATATGTTTGATTCGGGTGCAAGTCATTCCTTTATTTTTTATGAATGTGCTAAGCGCCTAGGCCTTATGATTAGCAAGTTGCATTATGCCATATGTGTGACAACTCCTACAAATGCTAGAGTAGTTACATCTAATGTTTGCCTAAATAGTATTGTCCAATATAAACATTGTTGCACTACTCTAGACTTGATATGTATGCCTTTTTGGGAAATTGATGTCATAATTGGATTGAATTAGTTATCTTCTAATAACGTGATGCTGGAATGTAAGAACAAGACCCTAGTTCTTGGTCCAAAGGTAGCAGATTTGAGTTCAGAAGTAAGGCTGAATTTTATGATAGAGGCTCAGGAAGATAAATGTTTACAAAAAGGATGTCAAGGGTATATGATCTTCTTTTCACTTCAAACAGAACTAGAAGAAGGGATTGAGGAAATCCCCTTAGTCAAGGAATTTCCTGAAGTTTTTCCAAAAGAAATTCAAGGATTACCCCCTGAGCGAGAGGTGGAGTTTGCAATTGATATTATACCTGGAGCTGGACCAATATCCAAAGCCCTATATCGTATGGCTCCTGATGAGATGATCGAGTTAAAGAAGCAGATTGAGGAGCTCTTAGAGAAGGGTTTCATTCAACCCAGTGTTTCACTATGGGGTGCTCCAGTGTTATTCGTTAAGAAGAAGGATGACAGTCTAAGATTATGTATCAATTATAGGGAGTTGAATAAGATTACTGTTAAAAATAAGTACCCTCTTCCCAAAATTGATTACCTGCTAGACCAGTTGGTTGGAGCAAGTTTGTTCTCCAAGATTGATTTGAGATTAGGCTACCACCAACTCAGGATTAAATCAGATGATATCTCAAAGACTGCTTTCAGGACTCGTTATGGTCATTTTGAATTTCTAGTGATACCTTTGGTCTAACAAATACGCCTGCAATTTTTATGGATTACATGAACAGAATTTTTAGGCCCTACCTAGATCAATTTATTGTGGTCTTCATTGATGATATTCTAGTATATTCTAAATCTACTGAAGAGCATGAGAGGCACTTGAGAATTGTTCTTAGTATCCTTAAAGAAAAATGACTATATGCTTAGCTTAGTAAATGTGAGTTTTGGCTGCAAGAAGTCAAATTTCTCGGTCATGTCATATCCCATAAAGGGGTAGCTGTAGATCCTAGCAAAGTTGAAGCGGTATTAAGCTGGGAATAGCCAAGGACAGTTACAGAGATTAGAAGTTTTCTGGGCTTAGCAGGATATTATAGAAGGCTTATTAAGGACTTTTCTCAAATTGCCTTGCCGTTAAGCAAGTTAACCAGAAAGAATCAACAGTTCTAGTGGGATAAGAAGTGCGAGGCTAGTTTTCAAGAATTGAAGCAGAGATTAACCACTACTCCTGTGCTGATTATTCCCGACCCAACTCATACCTGTATAGTCTAAACTGATGCTAGTAAGTAGGGGTTAGGATGTGTGCTAATGCAGCAAGGTCGAGTAGTAGCCGACGCCTCTCGACAGTTAAAGCCACATGAAGAAAATTATCCTACTCATTATTTAGAACTTGCAGCAGTAGTCTATGCTCTCAAGATATAGAGACACTACTTGTATGGAGCTACCATAGAGTTGTAGTGTAACCACAAAAGCCTGAAGTATCTGCATGATCAAAAAGAGTTGAATATGAGGTAACGGCGATGGATGGAATTGTTGAAGGATTATGATTTCCAGATTAAATACCATCTAGGAAAAGCCAATCTGGTGGCTGATGCTTTAAGTAGAAAAGTGGCGCAGGTGGCAAGTCTGATGATCAAAGAATTGAAATTGTTTGAAGATGTTAGAGATTGGAGTCCTTTATACCAAATACAGATGATAGAAAGTGCTTATGGAGGAGTACAGGTCAGAGCTTTCAGTGAAGATGAGATAAAAGAAGCACAGAAGCATGATAAGATCGCAACAATTTTTAAAGATAAGTTTAGAAGAGGGGAAACTAAAAATTTTGAAGTTTCTAGGGACGGATTGCTATGGCTTAAAGGAAGACCGTATATTCCTAATGCTATGGGATTAAAAGAGAAAATTTTAGATGAAGCATATAAAAGCCAATATACAGTACATCCAGGTATGACCAAGATGTTTCATGATGTTAAAAGTTTGTTTTGGTGGCCTGGATTAAAGAAAGATATTGTGGCTTATGTATCAAAGTGCTTGACATGTTAAAAAGTAAAGATTGAACATCAGAAGCCAGCAGGAAAGTTGCAACTTTTAGATATTCCTAAGTGGAAATGGGATAGTATTGCCATGGATTTTGTTGAAGGACTACCCATGACTCTAACTAAGCATGATGCAATATGGGTAATTATTGATCGATTGATAAAGTCAACTCATTTCCTGGCAATAAATAAGAGAGATTCTCTAGAGAAGCTGGAGAAGTTGCATATAAAGGAGATTGTTAGGTTGCATGGTGTCCCAAGTAGTATTGTGTCAGACAGAGACCCTAGATTTACATCGAATTTTTGGAGAGCTTTACATAAAGAAATGGACACTACTCTCAAATTTAGCACACCCTACCATCCTTAAACGGATGGTTAGTCTGAGAGAACAATCCAGACACTAGAAGATATGCTAAGAGCTTGTGTTTTGGATTTCAAAGGAAGTTGGGATGTTCATCTGGCACTAGTAGAATTTGCTTATAACAATAATTATCAAACTAGTATTCAGATGGCCCTATTTGAAGCACTATATGGACGTAAGTGTAGATCTCCATTATGCTGGCTAGAGTTGAGCGAGAGGAGAATCTTTGGTCCTGATATAGTAGATCAAACTGCAGTGCAGATTGACATGATCAGAAAAAGATTGTTGATGGCCTAGAGTAGATAGAAAAGTTATGCAGACGTCAGAAGAAAACCATTGGAGTTTGAAGAAGGAGAGCATGTATTCCTTAAGTTGACTCTAACTACGGGAGCCGGACGATCAATCAAAGTGAAAAAGTTACATCCTAAGTACATAGGACCATTTCAGATTCTTTCAAAGATAGGATCAGTGCACTTTTGACGGTAGTTTTTACACAACATATTTTCACATGAAATTTGGCATGAAAATAGTTAAGATCCATAGCTTTAAATGGACACCAAGAATGCCTCAATTGGTTAAGTATTTGAATTGTTATGATTTTTCAAAGTTGGGAAAAAAATTGGAGCAAGATAAAATGTGCAACCAGAGGCTGAGGTTCATACGCGAATTTCAAATAGTAAATGAATGGTTTTTTCCATGAAATTTATGAGCTTAAAGTAGACATATGGATCTTTAAATCCATATATAATACGTCTCATTTGGATAAGTGAACAAGGAGAAATGAATTTTTGAAAATAAGGTAAGGAAACTGGAACTTCCAGATTTACCAAATGAATAGTATTTTTCAACGAATAAATTGATTTCATTAGGACAAGGAAACCTCATTTTAATATTTTTCCTTCAAAGTTCAATAAAAGAGATTTCATTAGGAATTGGAACCAGCCTATTTCTATTTTTCAAGATTTAAATATGAATTTTCAAAATTCAGGCTGTATTCTGGATTACCAAATGAACAGTAACCGATAACCCTTTTCTTGAAAATTCATGTTTCTAAGCTAAAGAGGTAATCAATTGGTTCGAGATACTTCCAATTGAGTATATGTATAGGTAAAATTAAGGATAAGACAAGTGGCGCACGATGGATAGGTATGTAGGGTATGTGGGCCAATGAGGTTTAAAAGGTCCGAGGAGCAAAACGCAACGCTGAATACTTTAATGAAGTCGCGACAACAAATGTTTCACGTCACAATGAAAATACTCAGAAAAGTATTGTTGCGACTATAGTTTTCTCACGTCACGACCAAAGTACACAGAGAGCTTCATTCTTCCTAGAATTACTTTATTCACGACCAAATGTAAATAGTCGTGACCAGTTTATAATATCACTCCCTAATGGACTCTAAACCTCTTCCTAATTCTCCCAAATCATCCTAAATCTCTCCCACAACAAACTAATACACAACTCAATACAGATTCAGCAGTGAAGCACACAGTCATATTCAAATCATACATCGTAATACAAGGAAAGCAAAGATGACAAGATGTGTAAACTATAGCATGCAATTGAGTCTGTAAACACCTTAGATAATCAACAATGAGTAAACAACACATGGACAACAAATGAGTGTTATTCAAAATAGAAATAAAATAAAAATAAACACTATCCTACTGAATCATCCCTTTCTAATCATCAAACCAACATATCAAACATATATCATATTAGAAAAACTTATAAAAGGTAAGAGATAGGAAAGGGACAACCTGGCCTCAACACGGTAAAGCAGATTCCGCATAAAGTTTCAAGAGGTGGCCACTTGCCTGGAAGATTTTTCCTGTCACATCCTCTTTCAACTCTATCATCCCAAATTCTTAGACTTTAACAACTGTGTAAGGGCCATCCCAGCTAGTTTTGAATTTATCATGTTTGAACTTGAATCGAGCTTGGTACCTTAACATTCTATCACCCTCTTTAAACCTCTTCCTTAGAATATGAGCATCATGGTTTAATTTTGTCTTTAGTTTATAAATTTCAGAACTACTGTAGGCATCTAATCTAATCTCTTCTAGCTCTTGAATTTGTAACAACTATCTGAACTAGGTTCTACAAGGTCCTCATTGCAAGCTAAAACTGCCTAAAATATCTTGTGCTCTATTTCCATAGGCATATGACAAGCTTTCCCAAAAATTGTCCTATAAGGGGACATGCCTTGAGGGGTTTTAAAAGCTGTTCTATACACCCATTAGAAACCTCTGTTAGACCATTAGTTTGAGTGTGGTACGTGGTTGAGACTTTATGAGTTACACCATATTTTGCCAATAAGCTATTGATTAACTTATTGCAAAAATGGGTGCCTTGATCACTGATTAATGCTTTCGGTACTCCAAATCTGCTAAAGATATGAGACCTTAGAAACTTGGAGACTATTTGGGCATATATAGTCTTGTAGGGATGGCCTCTACCCACCTAGATAAATAGTCTACAGCCAATAAAATGTAATGAAATCTAACTGAAGGAGGAAAAGGTCCCATGAAATCTATTCCCCATACATAAAAAACCTCACAAAACAAAATAGGTTGTTATAGCATCTCATGCCTTTTACTAATCACCCTAAATCTTTGGTATCTATTGTAACACCCCAATTTTTAGGCCTAGAGATGCCAGAAGGAGAATTCAAGGGCATAATCGTAATTATGGGAAGATTGGGCTGGTAGCCGATGAGTACCATATTTTGCCAGAAAATAGAGAAAATTATGCTGATCATTTCACTAAACTGTGAAATGTGCATATGTGGTCTCTATGTGTATGAAAGAATTAGAAATGTGACCAAGGGTAAAATGGTCATTTTTGAAAAGTGTGCGCGGGAGCATACTTTCAGGCAAAAATAGCCCGGTCCGGATAAAATATCTAAAAATACCAGGAGATAGAGAAAAGGATTCTGGGTTGAATGACGTAACACAGAATTTTGATTTGAGGTCCCAATTTTTCTGTAAAAGTTCCTGAAGATGGGAATTTACAGTTATAATCGGTAAAGGAAAGGCAGTCCGAATAGAGATGATCGGACTATGGCCAGAGGCCATATAGTGGTTGTTAAGGCCCACAGTGACACCAGGGAAGGCCCGAGCCCATAATATCGGTTCAGGGGTAAGAGGGGCCAGTGTTCGGAAAAAAGGTGCAAAATGACAAAAATGCCCTTATGTTATGGAATAACTGAAGAATGAGTAAAGGGTATTTTGATCATTTGGCTAAGGTTAGACAGTCAAGAAAGGGTATCTGGATAGTTGACCAGGGTCAGAGAATACTCTGGTAAGATATGAAAAGACAATAATGCCCCTAGACCTAGTAAAGTAAAGAAAAGAAAAGGAAGGGACTTAGATGCAATTATGAAAAAGTGCAAGGCCAAAAAGAAAAGTAGACAAAAATGTGGGGTCCTTAAGTATAATTTTAGCCAAGTAAAAAGGGACTTAAATGAAAAGAAGAAAAGTTCCCTGGGGCTAAATTGTAATTAAAGAAAGTCAGGCCGGAAGTGGTTTGGACTGCCCGAAAGCATTTCAGTCCCAGATTTCACCGGTAGAGAGAGCAAGTGACGCTCGATAATCTGGCTTAATACAGGAATTTTTCAAGACTCCAGATAGCCAGAATTGATCTGATAGTCCAAAAGTTATAAAAATTCCTACCGGATATCCTAAATTTCAGATCTAAGTGAGAAAATACAGGATGATATGTCCTTATGGGACGGATGTCAGGAAACTGACAGAATACCAATAGGAGGCCTGTAGAAAAAGTTATTCGTAAATTAGAAAATCTAGACAGGAGTGTGAGGCCTCTGGGTATCCGATGGGGAGATTTATCAATATTTGAAAAGGGACTGAATGAGTTCGGATGACCTCAGTCAGATGACTGATATGACTCACAGGGATGCCTGAACACCGCAGGCCAGTGTATCGGACAGAAGGAGCCGGTGTCCGGATATGTGTATAAACGGTGAATAATAGATGAAATATTCAATAATCATGGGCAGTGGAAGATTCCTCGTAATACGTGCCATGAAGGTAATGGACCCTGAAAGGCCCAATAATTGCGCCATCAAAGGCCCAATAAGACACTTGGACTTATAGGTGGGCCAGTGTCAGGCAGAACCCCGAAAAAGTGCAAAATTACAAAAATGCCCCTGTGTTGTATTAAAGGGTAATAGAGGAATGAAGGGCATTTTGGTCATTCTGGACAATCCCAGGAGCCAAGGCACATACACATAAAGTTACTCAGAGTCAGTATATGCCCTGACAGAGTACAGAAGGGTGTAAAATGAAGATTTTACCCTTAGGATTAAAATAGTGCAAGAAATGGCACCCAAGGGTATTTTGGTAAATTGCCAAGGGATGTTTCTTAGGAATTGAGCCATCAGAGTACTTGAGCTTGATCAGGATCCAACATAACATTCCCAGAGCCCAAAAACGTAGGCCCAGTGATATGTGGGAAAAAGTGGCATAAAATACTATTTTAATGTTGTTTCAATAAAGTAAAGTTACTCGGACGACACGATAACCGAGGAGGTGATCAGATAGAGTCCTGGACTTATATGGATAGCATTAGAAGGAGTGAAAGGTCCCTTCTAGATGCCACATGGTGTCATCTTAGAGGGAGAAGAAAAGTTAAGGACATGTGGCACAATCTTAGCCGGTGAGTCCAGTTTGTGGGAAATCGGACCGGACCGGTACTGGATTGGACTGGAGATGCTGAGTCAGCTGATGAGGTGTCCAGGAATTGTGACATGTGAAGAATGTGGCGATGAGGTGTCCCATGAGGTGGCCTTGAGATGATGTCATGCATGATGCAGTAAAAGGAAGAAAGAAAAATAGGAAATTCTGGAAAAACCAGGACCACAGGATCAGATGGCTTCAAAATTATGAAAATGCCATTGACCAAAACTATAAATACCCCCCTTGCTCTTCATTATGCACGGCCCAAGCAAGTTTAAGAGAGAGGAGGAAGTGCTAGAGAGAGAAAGTGAGAGGAAGAAAGAAAGAAAGGAAGTTCTGGCGGAGCTGAAAGCAGAATAGAGATAGTAGAGTTCTGCTAAGCCTTTGAGGTAGTAACTAATCCTAGCTTTTATGTAATGGCTTTGTGATTTGTTATGTCTAAAGCTCTGCTGTAATGCTATGATCATATGTTATTAAGCATCGAAGCACGCATCATACTTATCTGTACACAATCACAAGTAAGCACTGTCACTCTGCATTACATATATTGTTATGATTGTTGCTACTGAGATTCCCTCGAATCTCATCCCAATAAATAACTATTACAGGGGAGGTTATGTCAAAGTAAATTTTGGGAATTTTAAGAGACGTCGTTATGCTGCCGAAATTATGACAAGATGGCAATAGTAGAGAGAGGAGCTGATACGTACTGTGTACGTAGGTACTGTCTAAGGAGGCTGGAAGTGAGTGGACCTAGCCGGTTCATCCAGTCTTTCCTGGGTACTTACGTAGAATGGTAGTTTTTACGGGAATTACCGAATCAGTACAAGATCAGTTACTTTCTGGAGATGAAGCGTAGCGGTTATGCTGCCGGATTTCAGGCAGGAAAAGATATAATAGAAGTATGAGAATTTTTGTACATACCCAGATGTAAAACAACTTATTAATTAATAATAAGTGTTGTTTGGCATGTTTGACTGATATATGATGGATGTATGCATATGTTTGCAAAGTAGAAATGCTGAAATTTACCACTGTGAACAGTAACACGTGGTGACAAGTCATGTTTGATAAATGATTAAAAATAGTAAATGGATGAATAAATGTATGAAATTTTTATGGAAAATAGTATACATACCAAGCTTTAATTTTACATATAAACGTCTCATTTGGATGTCTACACATGGAGTTATAAATTATCAAAGTTGGGACCAGAATGCTGGATTCAGGAGAAAAATGTTGGATGAACAGTAAAGTTGTGACAATGACTGATGTTGACTCGATCAATGAATGGTCAACGAGTTATTTTTTCCTGAAATATAATTGAGTTAGATTCATGTAGCAATTGGAACCACTTCATTACAATTTTTCTAGAATTAGTTATGATTTTTTGAAGTCAGGTCACTCATCTGGAATTTACATAGTGAACAGTACTCGATAAGAGTAAAACTCCAGATTGAGAAATTGGACTTCAATGACCTTGAAAGTGGTTCTAAATGCTACCAAATGGTCCTTAAGACGTATGAAAGTAAGGATGTTTCATCTATCACAAGCTCTACAGAACTCAAAAGTATCTTTAAAAAGGGAAGGCCAGTAGAAACTAGATTCAACGACCCTTCGTGTAGTCCTTTTCCCCCTAAAATGACCCCCACAAACCCATGAATGGTAGGCTTCTAAAATTGATTTGTGATCTTCGTCTGGGACACATCGTCTTAATACTTGATCTGAGCATAACTTCCATAGAAAAGGTTTATCCCAAATAAAGTATTTAGATTCACTCTTGAGCTTTTGGGCCTAAAATTTAGATAAATGGGATGGGATTAGGCTAGTTTTAATGAAATTAATTAAATGAGCATACCAAGGTTCTACAATAGTAACTAAACAAAGAGGTTGATCAGAGAAAGAATCATAAATAAGATCAAAAGTAAGTACTCCCCTTGTCTCTGTTGGTAATCTGCTTAGGTGATCTGCAACGTGGTTCACATTTCCAGCTTGATCCCTCACTTCTATATCAAACTCTTAGAGCAGTAGCATTATAACACCCCAATTTGCAGGCCAGAGACTTAGGAAGTAGCCTGAAATAGATATATCCCTTTGAGCAGAAGTCCCCGAAACATACAGAGAGTTTTTAGGGACTAAACTGCAAATAAGTGAAAGTCCAGGGACTTATATGTAAATAGTGGAAGTCCCTAGGGATATGATGGCCATTTATGCAAAGAAAGGGATTAAATTGCAAAAGAAAGAGAATGAAGGGGCTTAAGTGCAATTATGGAAAGTTTAAGGCTAAAAAGGAAAAGTAGACAAAAAGGTGGGGTCCTTAAGTGTAATTTTAGCCAAATAAAAAGGGACTTAATTGAAAAGAAGAAACGTTCCTTGGGGCTAAAGTATAATTAAAGAAAGTCAGGCCGGAAGTGGTTTGGACTGTCCGAAAGTATTTCAGTCCCAGATTTCATCAGTAGATAGAGCAAGTGATGCTCGGTAATTTGGCTTAATACAGGAATTTTTCAAGACTCCAGATAGCCAGAATTGATCTGATAGTCTAAAAGTTATAAAAATTCCTACCGGATATCCTAGATTTCAGATATAAGTGAGAAATTACAGGATGATGCGTCCTGATAGGGCGGATGTCGGGAAACTGACAGAATACCGATAGGAGGCCTGTAGAAAAAAGTTATTCGCAAATTAGAAAATCCATACGGGAGTGTGAGGCCTCCGGGTATCCGATAGGGAGATTTATCGGTATTTAAAAAGGGATTGAATGAGTTCGGATGACCTCAGTCAGATGAGAGTTATGACCCACAGGGATGCTAGAACACAGTAGGCCAGTGTATCTGGTAAAAGGACCCGGTATCCGGAGATGTGTATAAACGGTGCATAATAGTTAAAGTACTCGATGACTATGGGCAGGGGAAGATTCCTCGTAATACGTGCCATGAAGGTAATGGACCCTGACAGGCCCAATAATGGTGCCATCAAAGGCCCAATAAGACCCTTGGACTGATAGGTGGGCCAGTGTCCGGCAGAACCCCAGAAAAGTGTGAAATTACAAAAATGCCCCTGTGTTGTACTAAAGGGGTAGTAGATGTATGAAGGGCATTTTGGTCATTCTGGACAGGCCCAGAAGCCAAGGCACATACAGATATAAAGTTACTCAGAGTCAATATATGCCCTGACAGGGTACAGAAATGTGTAAAATGATAATTTTACCCTTAGGGTTAAGATAGTACAAGAAAGGGCACCCAAGGGCATTTTGGTAATTTGCCAAGGAATATTTCTTGGGAATCGAGCCATTAGAGTACTTGAGCCTGATCAGGATCCAAGATGACATTCCTAAGCCTAAAAACATAGGCCCAGTGATATGTGGGAAAAAGTGGCATTAAAATACTATTTTAATACTGTTTCAATAAAGTAAAGTTACTCAGTCGGCACGATAACCGAGGAGATGATCAGATAAAGTCCTGGACTTATCTGGATAGCATTGGATGGCGTGACAGGTGCCAGTAAGATGCCACATGGTGCCAACATAGAGGAGGAAGAAAAAGTTAAGGACATGTGGCATAATCTTAGCCGGTGAGTCCAGTTTGTGGGAAATCGGACCGGACCGGTACTGGATTGGACTAGAAATGCTGAGTCAGCTGATGAGGTGTCCTGGGTGATGCAGTAAAAGAGAATAAAAGAAAATAGAAAAAACTAGGACCACAAGTTCATATGGCTTCAAAATTACAAGAATGCCATTGAAGGAAACTATAAATACCCCCACATTCATTTGCATCCCACGGCTCAAGCATGAGAAAGAGAGAGAAAGAAGAGAGAAAGGGAGAAGGAAAGAAAGAGAGAAAGGAAGAAAGGAAGAAAGGAAGTTCTGGTGGAGCTGGAAGCAGAATAGAGATAGTAGAGTTCTACTAAGCCTTTGAGGTAGTAACTAATCCTAGCTTTTATGTAATGGCTTTGTGATTTATTGTGCTATTGTTTAGTTGGATTGTTATCTTATATGTTATGCTTGAAGCTCTACTGCAATGCTATGATCATATGTTATTGAGTATGGAAGCACGCAACATACTTATCTGTACACAATCACAAGCAAGGACTGTCACTCTGCATTACATATATTGTTATGATTGTTGCTACTGAGATTCCCCCGAATCTCATCCCAATAAGTAACCCATTACAGGGGAGGTTATGTCAAAGTAAATTTTGGAAATTTTAAGAGGCACCGTTATGCTGCCGAAATTATGACAAGATAAGGAAAGCAGCTGATACGTACTATGTACGTAGGTACTGTCTAAGGAGGCTGGAAGTGAGTGGACCTAGCCAGTTCATCCAGTCTTTCCTGGGTACTTACGTAGAATGGTAGTTCTCACGGGAATTACCGAATCGGTACAAGATCAGTTACTTTCTAAAGATGAAGTGTAGCGGTTATACTACCGGATTTTAGGCAGGAAAAGATGTAATAGAGATATGGGAAATTTTGTACATAACCAGATGTAAAACAACTTATTAATTAGTAATAAGTGTTGTTTGTCATGTTTGACTGATATATGATGGATGTATGCATATGTTTGCAAAGTTGAATGCTGGAATTGGCCACTGTAAACAGTAACACTTAGTGACATGATAATGTTTGACAAATAATTAAAAATAGTAAATGGATGAATAAATGTATGAAAGTTTTAAGGTAAATAGTATACATACCAAGATTCAATTTGATATATAGTATGACTCATTTGGATGTCTACACAAGGAGATATAAATTATCAAAGTTGGGACCAGAATGCTGGATTCAGGAGAAAAATGTTGAATGAACAGTAAAGTTGTGATGTTGACTGACAATGAATGGTCAACGAGTTATTTTTTCCTGAAATATAATTGAGTTATCTTCACGTATAAATTTGAAACACTTTATTTTGATTTTTCTAGAATTAGTTATGATTTTTCAAAGTCAGGTCACTCGTCTGGAATTTTCATAGTGAACAGTAATCGATAAGAGTAAAACTCCAGATTGAGAAATTGGACTTCAATGACCTTGAAGTGGTTCTAAATGCTACCAAATGGTCCCTAAGACGGATGAAAGGAAGGATGTTTCATTTTGGTATCAAAG
Organism: Leucaena leucocephala; assembly: GCA_037074615.1. NCBI lineage: Eukaryota > Viridiplantae > Streptophyta > Magnoliopsida > Fabales > Fabaceae > Leucaena > Leucaena leucocephala. The sequence continues at coordinate 10,783,127 of CM073518.1, forward strand.
CAGAAGGTTCTGGCATAGACCAGAAAGGGCTGTGGTTCAGAGCATAAGATTCTGGCACAGAACAGAAGGTTCTGGCTCAGTGATGCTCTAAAATAGTTAAGATGTGTGGTATGTGGTATAGGTTATCCTAAATATTTTACATGTGTGCATATATTGTTGTGTATATATATGACTGTATTTCCCAATTCTAGAAAAAGAAGTGGAAGTCATGGTTAATACAAGAAGAACGGTTAGACCCGAAGTGGTAGAGCCTCGGGATGAGGGTACTAATAATCAGATAAACCCTATGCAAGTTATTCTAGATAGGTTGGAACAGCAACAACATGTAATAGATGAGATGCGGGCAGCCTAGGCTCGCCAAGATCAAGAACGAGATTCTGTTATCGCTACGGCAGTTGCTGCTGCTGTTGCAAGATTACAACAGTCTGAGAAGGAGGTGGTAAGCCAGACAGTACAAAGGTACTGAGATACGAAAGATCAGTTTAAGACAATGTGTAAAAGTAGATCCTCTATGTGATAACTAAGAGTAGATCTACGTTACAGGGGTTTTATTCAGCTAATCCGAATAGAAGACCTAAAAGCTAGAATGAGATTTGCCCAGGAATGATCCTAGTACATGGCCTAATGGTAAAGACGTGATGGGTAATAGATAAAGAGCTAAATGTTCCCTGAGCAGAGGAATTCCATCACAGAGAAGTAGTAGACCTAGGGTACTCTCCCCTAGAGAACAGAAGTAATAGTGAGAAATGATGAATGAGATCCATGAGGATTAAGGATCAAGAGAAAGACCAATAAGTAACCATAGTCCGGTCAAGAATAGACTGGGACTAATGGATAAATAGAAGAAGTTAAGAGATAGTAAAGAGGTAGCCACAGTTAAGAGATAAAGTGACTCCCCTATATCCTATATGAGATAGAGTAATGAAGGGTTGAGTCTATACCCTGGCAAGAGGGTAGCGTGGCAGCCTAAGTAAAATAAATAGTTGTTTCAGGAAGAATGATCAGGATATGATAGGCAATATGATAAAGGAAATATGTTTTGAGGCTTACTTAGATTATTACAATGTCTGATGGATGGTTGAGCAAAATATGATGATGATATGGCTTATGTTGCCATAAGTTATGATAGTTGCATCTCCTTGCAGTTGTCATATGATGACATGTATGTTAGAGTATGTTATGATGAATGGATACTCCCCTTTTTACAGTGCATGCAGGGTAGAGTATATATGAGTACATGTATGAGATGAGAAAATTATGAGAAAGTATGTTGCTCCCATACCATACGACATGTATTGAGGATGATAGATAGTCTCAGTTTATGGGACGATAAGTAATGATATGATATTCAGATATGATTTATGATTAAGGTTACTCAGGTATTTCTATAGGCTTGTGAATACAGTACTCAGGGCCATTTCTATTGAAAGAAATGGTATACAGCAAGAGAAGCAGATAACAGTAAAGGGATTGTTTCTAGATCACTCTTCAGATAAGAGTTGAATCTGAAACAGGTGGCTCTCAGATAGAGCTAGATTCATATGAGTACAGATCACTCTTCAGATAAGAGTTGGATCTGGTACAGATGGCTCGCAGTTAGAGCATAGTTCAAATGGCTCGCAGTTAGAGTACATGTTGAAAGATGAGGAGGAACTCCTGAGTAAGAGAGGAAATAAGTAAAGTCTGGGTAAATAATATGAGGCTATAAAATTTTTTAAAATTTTTATTTATTGAGTTATCAACAGGTGGAATCAGTTAACCTTATAACTTAGTCTGTTGGTTTAAGATCTTCCGGAGATATACAGTATAACAGAATCGCAGTTAGATTCTGGAGGGTCGCAGTTAGATCCTAGCATGGCTCCAGGGTCGCAGTTAGATCCTAAGAGCTTCAGAGTTGCAGTTAGATTCTGAAGAGGCTAACGGTTGATCGCAGTTAGATCCCGAGGTCGCAGTTAGACCTAACCTGAGAAAAGTAATGAGCCATGAGATATGAGTACAATGTAGTATCTCTTTGGAAAGATGAATGCCAAAGATGAAGTTAAGGTAAGGAAGCTTCACTAGTTGATAAACTCATCCAGAAAAATTCTTTTATAATGGTTTTCCTCAGATAGCCTCTATTATATACAGACTAAACTTAGTTTTTCCTTAAATGAAGACAGAGTCCAAGTTTAAATCTGAGTACTGATATTCAAAGTTTTGTAGAAGTATGCTTGAGAACCAAAGAACAGAATCCCCTATGTGTTGAGAATAGAAAAGTATGAGCAGATAGATTCCCCAGATGAGGGTGAAGAGATTAAAAGGCCAGAAAGACCTAGAGAAGTGGGTCTGAGGCCAGAAAGTCCTTGACCTGCACTAGAATATCCTCAAGAGTTCACTTAGGATACCTAATTGATCTATCAGCCAATTGGAGCACTACACTTTTATCTCTAAGATTATTAATACCTAAAGCTAAGTATACAAACTAAGGCATGACATTAATGGTTGCCCCTAGATCTAATAACGCTCCCTTAACATGAACCTTTCCTATGGTGCATGGATTGTGTAAGATCCTGGGTATTGGCACTTAATTGGTAATTCAGCCTTAAAAAGTAAGGACACATTAGCACTCACCTGAATTCTCTCAAGAGGCCTAAACTTCTTCTTATCACCATACAATTCTTTTAAAAATTTAGCATATTTGGGATTTCTCTTGAGGAATTCAACCATAGGAATGTTTATTTCTAACTTATTGAAAAGAGTGTAAGCATATTTTGCAAATTCAGGGTGAATCTTTTTCTTTCTAGCAAAATAAGCTTTAGGAAAAGGAAGATCCTTTATACTTATCCCACTACCTGTATGCGCGGAGGCTCCTTGCTTGCTTGATTCTGCCTTCTCCTCAATTTGCTTTCTTTTGTATATTGGACTTGGCATTATCACTTCCTCTCCTTGCATCTCTTGTATTTCCTCTTGTGCTTGTGAGTTTTCCTCTTGGGTTGCCTTCTTAATCATAAGCTGCTATTCTTTAATACTTTCTGATTTCCCAATCTTCATCTGTGACAATGATGAATTTTCAACTTCAAAATATTCCATATCCTCCTTTAGTGTATCATCTCCTTAAAATGCACTTTTTTCCTACTTTTGAGTGATATGACATTCAAACCCTTCGGATTAATGATAGTGTTCGAAGGTATGCTGCCACTGCTCTTTGTTTGGATGTCACTCACTGTATTGGATACTAGAGTTAAATGACTTGTAATATCCGTATTCTTAGAACTTTACTCCTCAAGTTTCCTGTGCACATCTGTATTATCCTTCTGCATACTTTGAAGAATTAAAGCTATGGAGGTGAATTGACCATCATTCTCTTTAGCCTATTATCTATATTGGTCATTCTACCGTCCATGTTATTCATTTGTGCCGCCATACTCTTCAACAATTGAGAAGTCTCATCTGGTCTTGATGCCACTAAAGTATTAGGGTGAGTTGGAACCATAGACCTTGCATTACTTTGGTAGTTACTTGAGGAAGCGCCACCTCCCTAGAATTGATTAGGCCTATTTTCCTAACTCCCCCACCTAAAATTTGGGTGGCTACTCCAGCCAAGATTGTATGTGTTGGAGTATGGGTCTCTCTTCTGGTATTGATTGTGTCTCTCTTGATACATTGCTGCTACGTTTTTATACTGTCTATCACATGTACTTGTAGCATTCATCATTCAACCGCATGACTCACATCCTGTAACTAGTGCTTGTGACGTTCCCACTGCATGAACTTGCTTTGCAGAATGCACCTCTCTTTCAATTAAATTCATCCTTTTTTCCATTCGGTTTCCTAGAGCTTCTATTTTTGGTAAAATCTCATTTGAATTACCCGAAGATGATATGAGCATTCTCCTTTGATCCTCAGTCTGATGGTTTTCATTAGCCATTTTCCGGAATAACTCCTAGCTTGCTTGTGGAGTTTTATCTCTCAAATACATATTTGCTGCTGCATTCAAGGACACTTTGTTGTGAGGAAGTAGACTATCAAATAAAATGTCTTCTAAATCAGCCTTAGTAATGTTGTGATGCATACATCGAGCCAACAAATTGATAAATCTCGTCCAATATTCATGTAATGACTCTCTATCCTATTACAAAATATTTGTAATCTCCTTCTTCATCCGAGTAGTCTTAGAGTCCAAGAAGAACTGTTCTAATGTTGATTTCAACTGGTCCTATGTAAGAGTTGAGAAATGAGTTGGCAGGTTGTATAACCACTCCTTAGCCTTCCCTTCCATAGTGAAATGGAAACACCTCCTTAAGATGTCATCCAATGCAATCATTGGAGGCTTCATCGAAGAGCATATCATCTGAATGGTTTATAAGTGGTGATGTGGACATTCTCTTACAAAACCATGAAATTTAGGTAAGGATGCAATCAAAGCTCCTTTAATTTAAAAATTAGCCTCTTCAATGCAGAAACTATAAGGATAATAATTCACATGCGAATGATTTATTTCCCTCACACTTCTATTATCTTCTACATTCATTGGTATTTCATTTTCTCCTTGTCTATTATGCCTATTATGCCAATTATGATTAATCTTAGCCATATTAGAAGTTTCTAATGGAATCTCTTAATTAAGTTCAATTTTAGATCCTGAACACTAGAGGATGAACTAGATTCTGTTGATCTCACCTCTTCTTCAGCTATAACTCTACCAATTCCTTCTTCTCTAAATTCTCTCCTTAGTTTCCTAAGTTGTCTTTCAATTTTAGGTTCAAAAGGCACTAATAGATTAGTTCTTCTACATATACAACACAGAAACAATCAAGAATGGCCAAGCAAACAATCAAAATCAGACACAAAAGTTTCACAACAAAAAATTTTAACTAGTTGAGACTTAAGGATGTTCAGGTCATGACCCCTAAACACAGAGAGCAAAAGTTCAAAAAATGTATTTAAGGTCCCGACACAAAAGGACTCACATCGTGACTGGATTTCACAGAGAGTAATTACATACCATAGCAATACGGTCGTGACACAAATGAGGTTTAGTCACGACTCAAAGGTACAAAGAGTAATTTTGTAGAAATTTAGAAAAATGCATAATGCTATGCACTGAAAACAACTAAAACTAAAATTCAAACAAAAAAATGACTCAGGTAAATAATAGAATTGACAACCAATTACTTGGCTCCGCGGCAAGGTGCCATTGATGAGCTCAAATTGTCGTCGTTCGATCCATCAAAAATAATAATTGTACCCGATAATATAGTATAAGGCACAGTCCTATCGTTCTTCTCAAGGAGCTATTTTTATTGGAGTCCTAGCAAATTGGGTGACAAAACCATTGAAAACCTGAGTGAAAATAACATGGGTTTTGGGTTTGATTGATCTTTGATGCAATAAAATAAGAGTGCAGTAACATAAATATTTTTGTATTTTTAATTAAGAGAAAAATGAGTTAGATTGTGAAAGAAATATGTTGAGAAAGACTCTTGATGATGAAAACATATCTATCCTTGCTCTTAACTTGATATGGGAGTTTTGAAATCATTAAGTCAGAAATAAAAAAAAAAAAACTCAATCAATCGATTGAGTCTAGAGCATTAATAGTTCTTGAACTCCTTTGATCAAAGCTAGTTTAAAAACTTTTAATGCACTGTTAAAAACCACTTAGTGTGTAATTAAATTAGATGATGAAAATGCCCTCAAATGATCATCGATCGACAACCATAGACTTCAAGTAATTGAATTAAATATCAACAATCGTTGATAATAGTCCAACTATCTAGAAATCAAAAATGAAAGATTCATATTAAAATTCAACATCCACATCATCCAATGTCAATTACGAATATCTAATATGAGAATAATCAATCGACATTCTATCCCTACTCATATAATAAAATCCCTAAATCTAGAAATTTTAGAACATGAAACAGGTGCAGATTAAGATAGAAAACTCCCCAGTGCAATCCATGAGCTCAAGATATGTGATCCATCACCATGGGATCTAGCCTCTCATAACTCCTACTGTGCTATTATTGCTGCCCAGAAGTGATGCCATGAAGAAAGTAGAACAAGGTGATGGATAGGTCAAGAGAAAGGTGGTGGAAGTAGATTAATCGGTGTGGAAAAGTAAAAATCTGTGAAAAGATCAAGCAAGATGGAAGATGTGTGTGTAGGTTGTAAAGAGAGTGTTAAGAGAGAATTGAGTACTGCTTCTTAGCCAAATTAGGTAAAAGACAGCCTCCTCTTTCGTCCGCGGCTCCCCCTTCCTTTTAATTCTAGAATGACCTAATCCAAAAAGCGCAGCTTCACTAACTGTCTCATTTGATCGCAACCAGATTCATGTTATGGTCACGACCTATAAATGTAGAAAAACTTTCCAGAAGAAATGAGGTCATGACCTGTTGACACTTTTGGTCGCAACTAAAGAGCACGAAAGCTGCCTTCCTTATTTGATTCTCTTTGTCTTGTGATTTCTTTTCTTGCTCACATAAGTCCTTAGTTATCCTCCAAAGTACCTGCAATTTAAAATCAAAGCTCACTGTAAAAGTCCCACCAACAAAAGAACAACTTATATGCAGATTGGAGAAGTTAATTTACCATTTTACCCTTTAATCAGCACATTGCCAAGCACAATCATGTATTACTACAAAAGCACAAATATAGGCATAAAATGAATGATAAAGTTATCACAAAACCCTTAAAATATCACAGAAACTATACACAATTTGTATTCTATCACACCCAAAGCTCATCCCATCTGAACTATCTAGATGAGATCTGGACGGTCGAGATGTAATTTTATTTTTATCTTTATTTGTTTAAAAAATTATTTGAAAGATATAGAATCTAAAATAAAAATAATCTTAACTATCATTTTTTCAAAAATAATATTTTTTTTATTGAAAAAATGTCACTTGAAAAAAATATTAAATCTATATTGTGCAAATCAAATATGAACAGTCCAAATGGGATGAGCTTTGGGTGCTACCAAACCAGTTATGAAATCATCCAGGTCGTGTGGGTATGGTTTATCTGCATCGGGGATGAAACTTCAGTATGGACTCAAGATTTACAGTGCTTGTTATAAGTACGAAACAACATTGAGAATGAAAACTGGTATAAGTGGTACTTAAGGAATGAACATGATGAATGGATAATTGGAACGTCAAGTTTGAAATGTGAAGCATGCAATAAAAAGATGCTTCGGTCGTGATATTATTAATATATATTAGTGATAAATTACTATTGGATACAATTAATTCAAATTTTAAGAAAGGATACCATCTAATCTCTGGACCCCCAAAACATGGTGACATGAGTGATTATGTGGCTAGGAGAGGTAGTAGAGAAGAAATTTTTTTGAATTAATCACTACTACACGAATGGCTTTCCATGTAGCCTTTTTAACGTCGTTTATTTGTACAACTGAGGAGAAAAAACGGCGGTCACACTTTAATATTATGAATATTTTTTACATTAGTTATTTAAAGAAACGACATGGTATTCTTCAAGTAAAAAACGGTCAAAATATTTTATATTCCTTATCGGTTGTCTTAATGGTAGTGATTAATAATGGTGACATGAGGGATTTTGTGGGACCAATGGTAGTGATTAAAAATTTTGATATTAGGGATTGAGTAGCCCAATGATACAGAGGCTAGAAGATTTAGAGAAAAAAATTGATGCTTGATAGATAGCAGTAGTAATAATACTGATAATTAATTAAATTATTTAAATTTTTTAATATATCCAAAAGTCAATTAGATGTTATAATCATCAGGATATTTGATTTATGATCGTTTATGAATATAGAGTTTTGCTTTACATATCGCAATGTATAGTGCGATTCATGATTAACATCATGATGTTCCCTTGACTTGTAATTAGAAAGGAAATGACAAAAAACCTCACGCGGCCGTTAAATTAAGGTCTGCGCAAGCGCTTGTTTAAATTCCAACACGATGTTTCTTTGCTTTACATGCAAAATAATTTCATTGCTCTAGAAACTCCAAACTGATGTTTTTTAAATATTCCAAGTGATACCTTGATTGCTTCAAAGTCAACACGAAAACGAGACGTACGTCGTCATGAGGTGGAGCTCTTTCTTGTTAATTATAAACGAAATAAAATAGAAAATTGAATTAAATAAATTGATATTTAAAAAATATATTATAAATATGTACAATATGCCTATAGTCTTGTAGCCTAATGACATGAAAATTTCTCTTTAAGTGAGAAGGCGTAGGTTTTATCCCAATTATAACTCTAAGTTTTAGCTTGCCCTATAATTTTATAAAAAAATTATATATACAATATTGGTGGGCTAGATTCAAGCATTATCTCTTATTGGTCAATTGATTTTAAAAAAAAATTGATAATTTTTACTTCATTTAAGTTTGAATGATTTCGATTTAAAACACATATCTTTTGAAGTTTGATCTTTTTTAAGAAAATATGCGAGGTTCTTTTTTATTATATTTTCATTCCTTTTATTTTTTCATATAGTAAAAAGATATTTATTTATTCAAATTTAGAATTATTTATATTAATTGAAAAGCATAATCTTTTTTGCTTGGTGCTATGATATAGTCTATCCTTCTTGTTGGTTTATTTTCTTTGTTCAACTTTTATTCGTAGAGTTTGTTTTCATTTGTTGAATTGTTTCTATCCTTCATTTATATTTTACTCCTCTAATCTTTAATATAGAATATATTTACCTAATTTAATTAGATTAAAAAAATTAATTAAATTAGTCAATATAAAATATATTTAACTAATTTGAAAAAAAAAATTGATAGATATAAGAATACGTATTATATTTATGATAAATATCAACTCCCTAATTAGATCATATATTAAGTATTTGAGTAGTACATGTTATATAAAGTGATATATCATGTGCTATATGAAATTATAATATTTTAGTTTTTGAAATATTTAGGTTTGTAATAATTAATAATTTGGCTTTTTAAGTAGGCCCTGATATAGCTTAAAGCCTATTTAAGGTTTTTAAAACTTTTACCCCTGCCCAACATTGATATCACCTAGGAGGCAGAGAGATATCACCTTGCCTTTGGATCGTGAGTGAGGCCAGCTTTTTTTCAAAAAAATTAGTATAAAAAATAATAATTAAAGACCTATTTAAAAAAGTATACCTTTAAATAGGCTTTTAGGTTAGGCTATTTGTTTAAGAAATCTCCCACTGTATTTAAAGCTCGAAATATATATATGTATGCTTCTTCTACTCATTATAATACAATAATGTTTATATAGTAATGTTTGGCACCTAATCACATTTTTATGAAATTGTGTGTGGACTCAAATGAAAAAAAAATAGTGTAGTGATTTCATATACAGTACATTTTTTTTTTCATTAACAACACTTAAATTCAAGATAATAATGAATAAATATAAAGTTTCTTTCATTCAAACAGCCACCATATAATTCTTTTGTAAAGTGATTTTATAGTTTAAAAAATGTTCATTTATATTATTAAACACATATTATAAAATAGAATAATTATTGCTAATTAACTAATAATATTTATAGAAAATGACACATTTTGTATTAGTAATAGTTTGGTAATTGAGTACAAGCAACTTAGAAGCTCAATAAGAGTTTTCAATTTTGAATCTTACAAATAAAAAAAAATCCGAGAGAGCTTTGACACTTATTTAGAGCTCAAAGCGTATTAAATTCAAATTTGCAAGTAGTATCGGATTCCAAGTATTTTTTAAAACTATTATCTTATTTTTTTGTGGAAATAAAAGAAATACCCTCGTATGTTTGTTACTGTTGGAACATGGGTTAGTTCACCCATGGTGGATTAGGCCCAAATCCTTATGTGAGGAAATAATGGAGGGAAATGAAGGGGACAGTTTTTCCCCTGCCTTATGCAAGGAGAAAAATGTAGGAGTGGGAAGTTATATGTTAATCCCACTCATCCCACCATGCACAAATGTGATATAAGCATGAACACAGAGAGAAATTGTGAGTGTGCATTCGGTTTTATTCTCTCTTCTATTCCTCTGCGTCTGAAACTCTGCTTTTTCTTCCTTGGTATCATTTACTGTGTAACGTGACTTTGAGCTTGCTCAAAGTGCTCCAGTTTCATGTGAATATTCAGTGAGCCAAATGAGGATTTCAAGTACGCCCGAAAACTTATATTGGTATCAAAGCAAGGTTTTATGCTTCCGTTTGCTTCTCTGCTTCTGTTCGTTTTCTGGTAGCATGCTGTTCTTGTCTTTATTTTTGTTTAATGCATTTGTTTTATGCTAAGATAAATAGAGCATGCATTTAAGCCATAAAATATAAGGTAACACACCGTTGACCGAACAAAGCATCTTTGTTTCAAAATTGTGTCACTAGAAATATGTATTTTAGGCTTTAAAAGTAGTCCTATTACATAGAGCACGAAAAAATGAAGAAAAGACACCAAGAATATCAAAATCGGATGGATAAGTTACAGCCAAAAAACTAGTCGGGTCCGATGGACCCGACCCATGTTCCAGTCAGGTCTGTACGACCCGGCTGGAGGTTAGGGATGATCAAAATGGTGCATTTTGATTATTCCCAAAACAGCGTCATTTTGAGATGCTTACAAAAAAAAGCAGAAGAGAAAATTTATGTTTCTGTGGACTAGGCTACAGACTGGGCTGCGCCCGGCCCAGTCCAGCAGAAAATTAAAAAGAAATACAATTTTTTGCTTGGGCTACAACTGGGCTGAGCCTATCCAAAAAACAATTGGGTTATAGGAGTATAGGTTGGGTTTGATCAGTTGATCCAACTTGGACCCACAATTAAATTTAAATTTTTCTTTAAGTAATTTAAAAAAAAAAAGGAAAACTTTGGTGGCTGACACGTGGCAGCACCAGACTGGCACATGTAGTGAAAGAGAGTGGACTTTGTTCAATTTTTTAATTTTTTTTGAATTTTTCCTTCTTGGGGCGCGTGAAAGAGTGTGAGACCTCCGATTGAGGTGTGATTTATTCTTAAAAATCTCTAAAATCAATATCTTTATTTTGATATATAATTTGCCTAATTTTGGGGGCAATTTTGGACCTATTTGTGATTATTCAGTGTATTTTCTGCTATTTTTTAGTGTTTAAAAATTATAAAAAATTATGATAATTAATATTTTTTATTATTTAGGTAAAACTGACTTCATCTATCAGTACTAAATCCCTGGGATATGGCTTATATGATGATATCTCATACCTGGATGATGTCATTGACCTAGAGGAGAACCTTTAAGAGGACCTCGAGGGGAACCTGAAAAGGATCCAGAACTAGAACTTGATGAATTTTCTGAAGAAGACCTAAAGGAGTTGATGGAGGAAGTTCCACAAGAGGAACCTAAAGTAATATATGATTCAGGACCGAGGTCAAAAATTTTATTCCCCATCAAACCTCTTCCTAAGCAGCCTTTCATGGTTTCTTCAGACTCAAACTCCAAGTCAGTGCCCTACTCTTTATGATAAATTTCCAGTTGAGGATGGAGAGGAAGTGAACCAACCTCTTACCCCTGCTTTGGCTATAAGCATAGCTGAAAGAGATGCAGCCAAACTAACAAATATAAAAGTCATTAATGAAGTGCTTACCGAATACATTTGATTCATGACAGATAAGGAGAATATTGAATTCTACGTAAAAGTCATAATTGAACATATAAGAGCAACTAGGGTTAGAGGCAAGCCCAAGGGAACCCCCATAAGGAAAATGTATTGACTTAAAGCTATAGAATTTGTATCTAACTGTAACAAGCTACCTCATAAGCTTAAGAAGCTAAGAAAAGCGTTGTTAGAATACTATCATACTCATATCAAATGATGTACATTTGTATTTGATTTCTATTACTTTGCTTTGTTAAGGACATATTTTATTACTCTTTCTTTCTAAAGACTTGCCATTTATTACATGCCTTATATGCAAGAGAAACATGTTTCATTTTATTTTTTTAGTTATGATTCATGTATAATTTTTTATAAGTGGGAGCCTTTTAGATAATGAGTCTTCTAAACACAAAGTTTGATGAGAATAGTGCGTATATTAATTTTGATAAGAAGTAATGGCGTTGCTAGTGCCTATGTAATGGGAGGTACAAATATATTATCCTGATCATTGGTCTAGTGATGTTATTACTTTCTGATCAAAAATGACAAAAGTACATGACATTGTATACTTTACATGTGCTATATACATAAATTCACTTAAATGTTCTATGGTTCAATAAATTGACGTGGGATAGGTTTGTCTTATAACCAATATAGAATAATGGCATCAAAGAACATTATTGCTGAATTAAACAAAGGGAAAAACTCAACAGGGATAACTGGGATATTTGGTACCGAAAGGTCAAATATATTCTAGAAGAACAAGATGCAATTGAGCTATTAACAATGGCAATGGTAGAACCTGAGACTGAAAATATGGTCCAGTACATGAGAGACCAAGAAGCATACCTATCATAGAAAAGGAAGAATAACATAGCAAGAATTACACTGCTGAGTGCAATGGATCATAAATTGATGTGTAAGTTTGAGACACACATAATGGCACAAGCTATGTGGATTGCCTTAAAGGATAAGTTTGGTGGAGTTTCCACTACTAAGCTTAGAAGGTTAACGATTAAATTTGATACCTATAAGCTAAATCCAAATAATCCTATGAGGCAACATTTAAGAGAAATGTCCAACATAATTTGAAAATTGAAGGAGGCTGGACATAATCTATCTGACGAGTAGCAAGTGCAGGCTGTCATCAGGTCACTACCTACCAGTTGGGAGCACATGAAAGTTAATCTGACCTATAATGAAAATATCATCACTTTCAATGATGTAACTAAGCATTTGAAGCTAGTGGATGAACGTCTAGAGGCTTATAAGGCCACTGGACAAGCCTATTTGACTAAAGGTGCTGGTCCTTCCCAATCAAAGTCTGAATTCAAAAAGGGCAAGAAATTTTAGAAAAATGGGAAGAAAGGCGGTCCTCCACCCAAGAGAAGAAGGGAAAGAAAGCTGGCAAGAAAAAGCTAGACCTAAAGAAGGTCAAATGCTTTGCCTACCACAATATGGGATATTTCGCACGTGACTTTTCTAAACAGGTCGAGAGCAGAAAGGTAACAGTGAATTATGTGAATTCATATGTCTCATTTATTTCTAGTACTATTTTTCTGACAGAACTTGTTTCCTTTTCTTAGATTGTTGACTCAGGCTCTACAGACCACATAAGTCGAGATCGAGGATCTTTCATGGAATACTGTCGATTACTGTTTTAAAGCATGTGGCTTTACATTGGCAATAATACAATAATCGAGGTTCGAGTCATTGTCACCTGTAAACTTGTTTTGCGTGGTGGAAAGGCCTTGATGATGAGTGATGTGCTTCATGCTCCTGACATCTAATTGAATTTAGTTTTTGTTATTTGCTTGTTAGACTTTGGGTTTAATATAAACTTTCATGGTAAAGTTGCAGACATTTATAGCAACTCAATATTTTATGGTTCAACTTTTTGATTTCAAAAGTTCTTTATTTTGGATCTCACTGGTGATTTTAATGCTCATGATTGATTTGTTATTACTTCGAATAATCCTTATATGAATATCTGGTATGCTAGATTATGACATATTAATCAAAATAGAATGATTAAATTGGCAAAAGAAGGCATGCTCGGGTAATCCTTAACATGGATATGTCATTATGGGAAGGTGTCTAGATGGAAAAGTTACTAGAAAGCCATTCGGTAAGGGAACACGAACCAAAAATCTGTTGCAATTAATCCATTTTGATATTTACGATTTAATGAGTGTGAGGGTGAGACACGAAACTCGGTATTTCATAATATGGTCCTGTCCATTTGATCTCATATAAGTCTGAGGCACTAGAGTGCTTTAGACGATACATAAATGAAGTATATAATCAAATGGACAATAAAATCAAGGCATTATACACTGATCGAGGTCATGAATACCTTTCAGATCAATTCAAACAGCTCTGTGAAGAAAAAAGGATTATTAGGAAACTAACTATACCTGGCATACCTCAAGAATGGGGTTGCCGAAAGAAGAAATAGAACTCTTCTAAATATGGTTAGGTCTATAATGGCACAGGCAAACCTTCCAATTTCACATTGGGGTGATGCTCTATTGACGATAAGCTTCATACTTAACCTTGTGCCTTCAAAGTCAGTCACTTCCATGGCCTATGAGTTATGGACTAAACGCCAACTAGATCTAAGCATCCTTAGACCTTGGGGCTTGGCGGCCTATATCCATGATAGTTCTCATAGACATGGGAAACTAGTTCCTAGAGGGAAGAAATATATTTTCATAAGGTACTCTGAACCCTCAAAAGGATATGTATTCATAAGTAAAATTAAAGATAGGACAGTGACTGGGACAGTGACTGAAATAGAATCAAGAGATGATGTATTCATTGAGATAGAATTTTTCAGTAGGGGAGATGTTGACCGCACTGTATCTCTTTATGAGACTCAGAAACAGAACATTCCCAAACAGATTGATAGACCAGAATCCTCTAGGTATGTCAATATGAGTGGGAGCCAAGAATGGTCAACACAAAGATTGAGACAAATGAGAAAAGATAAACAAGTAGATCCTGTCATAAGGAGTAATAGGGAAAGTATTCCAAAGAGACACTTCCAAATAGAAGTTGAAGCACTCTTAGTTACTCCAAAAGGATATGATGAACCCCTCTCTATTCATGAAGCCTTGGCAGGTCCTGCTAAGGAGGAATGGAAGAAAACAATGAAAGAGGAAATGGACTCAATGATGAAAAACTAAGATTAGGAATTGGTTGAGCTGCCAAAAGGGCGTAAAGCCATTTGGGAATAAGTGGGTTCTCAAAATCAAGAGAAAGGTGAATCGATCAATTGACAAATTCAAAGCCCGATTGGTTACAAAGTGGCATACGCAATAGGAAAGTATAGATTTTGGCAATAGTAAACAGTTTAAATCTAGAGTTACATCAGATGGATGTAAAAACTGTATTCCTGTATGGTATCTGGATGAAAAAATCTATATGGAACAACTAATAGGTTTCAATGAAAAAAGGTTTGAACATAAGAAGTGTAAACTCAAAAGATATATTTGTGGATTAAAACAGGCATCCAGATAGTGGTACTTGAGGTTTCATAAGGCGATAACCTCATATAACTTTCGAATAATATAGGAAGACCACTGGGTCTACGTTAAGCGATTTAAGGGTAACTTTGTAATATTGTCCTTATACGTAGATAACATACTCTTAGCCAGAAATAGTCTTGACTCTGTGATAGCTATTAAAGAATGGCTTTCATCGAATTTTGAGATGAAAGACGTGGGTGAAGCAGAATATATACTTGGAGTCAAGATTAGAAGGAATCTCTAAGAAAATCCTCCCTCTTTCATAAGAGAATTATATCAAGAAGATACTTAAGTGATTCAATATGAGTGACTACAATCCCATGGATATCCCTGTAGCTACTAGAGTGGCCTTGAGTTCTAACATATGTTCCAAAACTAAATTAGACAAAAAGCAAATGCGAAAAGTTCCATATGCTAGTGTTGTTGGTAGCCTAATCTATGCGATAATGTGTACAAGACCAGATATTTGTTATGCCATGGGGCTGGTTAGTAGATTCCAGTCTAACCCCGATGGGAAACACTAGAAAGTAGTGAAGATGATCTTGAGATACTTAAAGGGCACCACTGACTATGCGTTGTGTTATCAAGGAAGCGATTTGCGCCTAGTCAGATATTTTGATGCTGATATAGGCGGTGAAGAAGAAGAGCGAAAAACGCTTTAGGATACACCTTCTTGCTTAACAACGGTGCCATATGTTGGAGTAGCAAGAAGCAGATGTGTATTGCCTTACACTTTATGGAAACTGAGTTTGTGGCATGTATTGCAGTAGTGTAAGAGGCTATTTGGCTAAAGTGATTTATCGAACACCTACGATTTGGGAACGAGAGTATCAATCCGGTGTTGATACACTGTGACAATACTGTAGCCATAGCCTATACCAAAGACCCTAAGTATCACAGAAGACCAAACACATTGATATCAAGTATAACTTTGTGAAGGATTATATAGTACAGGAAATTGTAACTGTACAATATATTTCAACCAAATGTATAGTTGTAGACCCCCTGACTAAGCCAATAGGCAAAGAAACATTTGATAAACATGTAAAAGTCATTGGCATGCGTAAAATGTAAAATTACAGACTGTATGTAATATTCTATTTTCATTAATGATATCATGTCATTTATTATTACTTATATGTCTGGGTAAAAGTATACAATATCTAGTATGTTATACAAGTTGAAAAGGTTAGCTTTCTCACACGAGCAACCGCCTTTGATGCTAGAGAAGCATTCAAAGATGAGACATAAGTTCATCAGTAAAGCAGCAAGAGTGCTGATATGGTAGAGAAGAAACACAATAAATGTTGCCTTGGCTTAAAAAGTGTAATAAGTCGAGATGAGATCCATAATTATGGATATGGATCGAACTATGGGTACCCACATTCATGAAACCTGTTGCCAGATAACAAATTCTTCAAAATTGATGTCATATTATGTGAATAGAATTGAAGAGTTTGGGTTTAGATACTATAAGTGTCTGGACTTAAGTCTGTACGGTGTAATTGATAGAATTAAAACAACGTATACTCTTATAGGATAAGAGGAACACCGTAACATATGATTCATACCACATGTGCTAAAGAACTGTAAAAGGAAAGCAAGTGAGTCAAACCCTACTTCATTATTGTGTGAGTTCCAGAAAGATATCATCATTTCATTAATGTCCTTTAACTTTGACAGTATTATAGAGGTATGTTTTAGCGATTGCTACTTTAGTATATGTCCTATGGTTAAATTATTTATGAACCAAAGGTAGGAAAGCGGTTGATTCATATTAAAATGATATATGGGCAAAAGAAAGATTGCTAGAATATACATATCCATGCTAGTGTTTGTGACCGGTCCCTTGTGATATTGTTTTTGTTAATTTTATAAGTGTTAAAACTATGCATAAGTGGAGGCTATCTGAGTTATATGCTGACTCAAGAAGGATTAGATTAGCCATAAGAAAAGTGTATATGGGTAAATGTAGGACATTCAAGGCACTATAAAATATTTGAACGAGCTGCACTAAAGGGTTGCTTTGTGCTGGTCTCTATAAAAGGGATTTATAGTACAAATGAATGGTGATGTCATGCCTACGCGATCACGGCAAAGCACCTAGTATGAAAGAAGGAAAAAAATGATATTGGAGTCACGACATCTAATCCACCAAGTGTGAGTGGGAGATATTGGAACATGGGCTAGTTCACCCATGGTAGATTAGGCCCAGATCCTTATGTTAGAAAATAATGGAGAGAAATGGAGGGAACAGTTTTTTCCTTGTTTTTCGAAAGGAGAAAAATGTGAGAGTCGGAAGTTATATGTTAATCTAACTCCCCCAACCATGCACAGATGTGATATACGCATGAACACAAAGAGAAATTGTGAGTGTGCATTCGGTTTTATTCTCTCTTCTGTTCCTCTCCCTATGTGTCTGAAACTCTGTTTTTTCTTCCTTGGTGTCATTTGTTGTGTAACATGACTGTGAGCCTGCTCAAAGTGCTTCGGTTTAGTGTAGATATTCAGTGAGTCAAACGAGGATTCCAAGTACGCCCGAAAACTTATAGTTACTAATTAAAAAATACTCATTAATGAATAATAATTTTGTTTTGCATGCAAAGGTACCATCAAGACACATGATTAATATGATGATGGTCGTTTCACTTGTAATGAGAAAGTAAACGACACAAATCATGTGGTCCTTTATATTAAAGTATTTGTATGGCCAAAGAAAAAAAGAAAGAAGTTAGTCATGCGTACACGGTTATTGATAGAAACTTGAGAGTTATATTTCTTAAATTCCTTATGATGCCTTGATCGCTTCAAAGTCAACACAAATGAATGAAGACGTTCTTGAAGGAGAAAATAATAACAAATGTAATACACCAATTGAACTAATTAAATTTTTTAATTAATTCAATTATAGTTTTTAACATTATTTAATTTTAATTAGTTCGATTCTATTTGAATCAATACAATTAATTTTATTCTATTCCAAATAAACTCACATAATATACAGATGTCCTTTTGCTGTCATTTTCTATTTATTATTTTTAAATAAATAGTGCTTTTTTTTTTTTTTGAGAAAATGAAAGAGAAAAAGTCTATGAAAAATAATAAATTTTAAATCAGATCTGTTACCAATAATAAATCAAGTATTACCAATATAATGTCTTAATTTGGTATTTATTATTTTTTAAAGTTTATTTTCTATCATTTTCCTATTTTTTTAAAAAAAATACATCTAGCTTCTTGATAAAGAATTCGAACACGGAGTTAGTCTAGCAGTATAAGATCTCTATATTTTTTAGGTCTCGAGTTCGAATTCTAAAAGAGACACTTGCACTAGAAGCGAGGCAACTATGAACTCTAAATAAACTAGATTAATTGGTTGCTCAATAATACCTAATAGTAAGATAAAAAAATGCTAAATACCAGTTGATTGTATAAAAAAGAAGAAGAAAAACCACTATTTGAATTAGGATTATTTATACTAAAAGTTTTTCAAATTCAAAAGGCAAAAGTACATATTTTGATCTTTTTAACTTTTTATCATGTTTTATTTTGATCTCTTAATTTTACAAATTATCTTTTTAAATTCTCTAATCCTAACAAATAGTTCATTAATAAAAATTGCCCATTTAAAATTTTAAATATTGATAAGATATTAAAAATATTGATAAATTTTAATTTTTTTAAAATAAAAATAATTATATTGATCAAAAAATACCATAAACTAATGTGATTAATGTTAGAGGACTGAAAAGATACTCAAAGCAAAAATCTCGTATATATACTTTTGTAAATTCACAATTATTTTTCTGTCATTAGGATTTTATAAATGTATTTCTCAGTTTGATTCAAGATAATATTAAGCTAACTGCTTTAGATTGATTCCGACCAAAAAGTAATGATAAAGAAAAAAAAAGAACAAACGCCAAAAGCAAGACTGCGCGAGGGTTGGAGCCCACAGGGTTTTTGACTCGGAGAGAAATGAGCGTGTTGGTTGAAAGCTTCTCCACGTACATACTACAAATAAAAAATGTGGCTCAAAGTTAAAGACTTCTTTATCCCTTTTTTGGTTTTATTTGTTCTTTTTTCTTTTTTCATATTAATAATAATGTTTCATTTTCTAATTCTATAGGCTCTAAGTTCCGTCAACACAGTAACAACGATGGAACCAATTAGTCATCAATTAGGACTCATTCAAAGTCCGCAGCCTCGCCTCAGATTTCCACGAAAACTCTCCTTCGTCACCACTCATATCTTCCCTTCATATATATATATATATATAATAAGCACTTGCGATCTTCAAACATAAATTTATTGCTCGACGATCTCCCACTCATCATCAAACAACTTCAAGGGTTATTATTATATTGTGTCTGTGTTTCAGAAACTCAATCATCATGCATAGGTTCTGCAGTACTCTCAGACCAGCTTCCAAGCTTTTCCTTTCTTCTTCTTCAACGTCTTCGTCTTCTTCTTCTGTAATTCCAAAGAGGTTCTTCCATAGTTCTCTCAGTGCCATTCCTCATGGTATGTATGCATTTTAGGGTAAATATTTGATTATTCACCGATTCTAGCTATGAGTATGTATGTATCTATATATATATGTAGGATTATCTTTTTAAAGTTGTAGTTAAGTTAACGTTTTGGGTTGTGAATATTTACTTGTTTAGGCTGCGAGGAGAGTGAAATTGTAGTGTCAAGGTCATGTGTGAAGAAGGAGAAAATAATGGAAAGAAAAGGTATTAATGGATTGCTGGATGGAGTGGAGGATCAACATGGAGGGGTTATCGTAAACATGAACAAGCCTATGGA
Organism: Leucaena leucocephala; assembly: GCA_037074615.1. NCBI lineage: Eukaryota > Viridiplantae > Streptophyta > Magnoliopsida > Fabales > Fabaceae > Leucaena > Leucaena leucocephala. The sequence continues at coordinate 10,803,058 of CM073518.1, forward strand.
TTCCAAAGTATTTTCTTCTATGTTACACGCTTCAATCTCACACTGGAGACAACAGGTACAAATTCTCTCTCTCTCTCTATATATATATATATTCAACTATACGAAACTATGATGTGTTGTGAGAAGAGAGGTAGAAAGAAGCTAAAACTTGTACTGGTCAGGGGGGTCTCCGATTTGGTTTTTTAATACATTCATAATAAAAATGTAATTTAATGATGATATGTTATGCCAGATACAAATACTCCTCCAGTCTTAAATGTAGAAGTTAGTTGAGAGGTTGATTTTGGTTCTAAACTGATATCTAATATAATAATACACAAAAATATTATAGGGAGTTTCATAACACATCTAATTAATTAATTTATCTAATTTAATTGATCTCCCTAAATTAGTTAAATAACTCTCATAATTTAACTTTTTTTTCATATATATTGTTTTCCTTTCTTAATGATAGACCTTATAAACTATATATATAATTAATTAATTCATGCATTCTAAATGTGATTTGGTAGGGTAAGAAAGGAGTGTGGATGAAGTTGCCTATAGAATCCTCAAATCTTGTTGAGACTGCTACCAAGGTAATAATCTTAATTAAGAATGAAATCATATCAACCTTAATGGTCTTTATTTTATTTTTATATTTAATTTAAATGTATCATATATTTAATACAAGTTAACTGAAAATATAAATGCAGGCAGGATTTAGGTATCACCATGCAGAACCTGATTATCTTATGCTTGTACGTTGGATTCCAAATGCTCCTGATATTCTTCCTGCTAATGCTTCCCATCGTGTTAGCATTGGTGCTTTTGTTGTCAACTCCAAAAGAGAGGTTGGTATATATATCCCTTTAGGAAATACTTAATCATGTCTTAAATGTAATACCAAAGAACCAACAGAAAGAAATTAAAAAAATTAATTAAATTAATTATTTATAAAAAAAATGTATATTAGTTTCTCTAAAATATCCACTTCAATAGTTTAATACATTGGAAATTACCTTGTTGATAAAAATCTTCCGTTCATATATACAATTAATAAGAATATTTAAAAAAATTATAAATTTAAGAGATAAAATAAATTAAGATTATTATATTTATAACTAAAGCAAATTCCTCAACTAATTATTATATTTAGGACTAGAGGAAATATATTTTGGATGCTTCCTAAAATTTTAGACCTGAATTAATAATCTTCTACGTACACTGATAATTTATTTGGGAAAATATTCCTTTTATTTTTATAAGTGCTTGTGGTTCAGGAGAGATATGGCAGATTCAGCGGAATAGGACTATGGAAGTTGCCCACTGGAGCTGTTGATGAAGTGAGCATCTATTATAATCCTTACTTCCATAATATATAATATATTTAATTAATTAAATTAAATTTAAAAAGTTATTTAAATTAGTTAATATCACATATATTTTTTAAAATTTCATAATCATCTTTCTTAATTAATTCTCTCCCTCCCTCCCTCTCTTAATTATTATTGAATGAGTATGAAATGGGGTAATTTAAAAAAAAATTAATAAATATAAAAAATAAGTCTTATATTAAAGATTAAAATTAACTACCTAATTAAGTTATATATTAAGGATAAGAGGAATAATATAAATATATATTGATGAATAATTAAAATTCTGAATTTGAATCTTATAAACTATATCCTTTTACAGGGTGAGGACATATGTACTGCTGCAACTAGAGAAGTCAAAGAAGAAACAGGGGTAATTAAGCAGAATAAATCAAATATATGTATTGCTTTCTTTCGGTTCCTAGTTTTGTAGCCTTTCATTCAAAGTCTAAAACCAATGTTTTTTTTTTTTTTTTTCCAGATAGACACAGATTTTGTTGAGGTTCTAGCATTCAGGTATATATGTTTGAATGAAGTTATTTCTGATGTAGATGTTTATATATGTTTGTTTAACTGTACATTAAATTTATATTTACTGCTAAAAACATTGATGTTGAAGTAATATAAATTTAGGTTAAAATTAATTTAAATAATGTCTAAATGTTTTCTAAATTTCTAAAATTAATATAAATTTCTTCTAAAATTCGCTATAACTAGTTAAATTCTACTATTGTTTTAAAAACTGCACAGACTTTTTTGAAAGCAAATGGTTAATTACCAAGAACTCCCTTAAATATAGTTGAAATTACAAATATTTGTTTAATTTTATAATATACACGAGCTTCATATTAAAGTTGAAGTAATGTCTTTACAATTTGAATGAAATATAGATAATTCAATATAATTGAATTTTTGTTTTAAGGGAAGGTCTATATGGGCTTCCGAAATATAAAATATGTGGAATTTAAAAAGTACGTAAAAAAAAAAAATTGTTTGCTTATTTTATTTTAATTTAAAAACGGTTGGATGCGAATTTCATAAAAATAAATTTTAGTTTATGACTAAAAACTATTCATATATCAAAAGCTAAACAATAATATTATTACATGGTATGATATATTAAAAGTTTTTTTTGATAAATATATGAAAAGTTAAAAATATTTTTAAGTATGGGACATTAGTTAAATGATTCACACACACAAAACAAAATGAATCTTTTACTTCGTCTGACAACTTGTATTTATGATATCAGGCAAGGTCACAAGTCCTTCTTTCAAAAATCTGATTTGTTCTTTATTTGCATGTTGCAACCACGTTCCTTTGACATCCAGAAGCAAGCTTCTGAAATTGACGCAGCTCAGGTGTGTGTATATATATATCCATCTATATAATTAATATATATTTGTTAAATTCATTATTCACTCCTTATAATTTTGGTAAAAGTGCATATCTCTAGTTCTCTAACTTTACTAATGTTTTATTTTTGTCCCTTAAATTTTCTAAGGGTCTTTTTGATCTCTAATCTTATAGTTGTTAATAAAAAATATTGACATTAAAATTTTAAATTTTGACATATTAAATTTAATTTTTAAAATTAATAATGATTCACACCAAAAAAAAATATCATTTGATACTAATGATATTAGAATTATAGAACTAAAAAAATATTTTATAAAATTAAGATATTAAATTGAAATCGTATATAAAGATATATGATCAAATGCGTATTTTTGCCTATAATTTGTATTCAGAATCTTTTTCATATTAGAGTACAACCAAGAAATATTAATTTGGACAAAAATTAAAATGGTGGGGGTTAATTTGGTTTTTGTTTTGGACAGTGGATGCCAATTGAGGAATACGCAGCCCAACGTCTTGTGGGAGGAAATGAACTTTTCGATTTGATTACAAAAGTTTGTTTAGCAAAGTTGGATCGAAACTACAATGGCTTCTCTTCTCAACTCACTACTTCTTATTCTGGCAAACAGTCTTTTCTCTACTTCAATCCTCATTATTCTTTAGCTTCAAATTTGTCAAAAACAAAATAATTAAGATGATGTTGCTCACTCAAGAGCCGTTAGTATTATTTAACAATTTATTTTTGACTTGTTTAGCTTGGATAGGTCATTTTTATGTTCAAAATTACTTTTGTAAAATAAGAATAATGATGTCTATTTATTATTATTCATTCATTATTTGCAGCTTTGGAGTTGCCGTATTTAGATCAAATTATGAGTTAATATAATTTTTAATTTTTTAAGTTTATTTTTATTTTTATTTTAGCCCCTCAAATTTTAAGTTATAGATTTTGATTATTAAATTTCTTTTCGTCTAGAATATTGATCTCTATAATTTAATAAAAATTAGACTATTTTTTTCTTTGAGAAATAAAAACCTATAATTTAAAACTTGAGGGACTAAAACTAAAATTCATATAAATTTAAAAAACTAAAACTAAAATTTATATAAATTTGAGGACAACAAATTCTACCTTAAATTAAACACTTGATATAACATAGCGTCTTTATGAGAAATTCACAACCACACAAAATTGTTTTAACATTGTCAATTTTACATCCGTAGTTACAAATATCAACACCAACGTATAAAAATACGTGGTGGCATTTTTAAATAAATAAATAAAATTTAAATTTAATTTTTTAGTCAGTAATTTTTGTTATTAACATAACATGTGAAATATGGGTAGGAGATAATAAAATATAAGATAAAATATTAAATAATTATATATTAATTTATTTTTAGGCTTAAACAACAAAAGGATTAACGACCTCAAATAGTTTAAATTTAAAGAACTAAAACTTATAATTTAAAAGTTAAATAATTAAAATAAAAATAAAGACAAAATTAAAAGACTAAAAATTGTATTAACTTTTATTTTTTTAACATATATCTTATATTTTTAGTACACATCTATCATATTTTAAGTATTAAAAGGAAACTTTTGTAAATGAATAATGACTATGTAAATGCTACAACATCTCTCATATATATATTTTGGTTCTTTGACTTAGGGGATATAGGTAGGGTCTCACCCTCACAGGTCTTACTCTGGGTTCCAACTCAATTTGGTGTTCATGTCCCCACCGAGGGGGAAACCATGGCTTGTTGAATACGGAAGTGGACACTCTCATAATCCCTCCCTCTCGGCGTCCCATTATTCACCATGAGATTAATCTAAGGAAGCTCATGATGTGCCATGAATATTTAAAAGTGTGTCCAATACCATAAGATTTCAAATGGCTAAAAAATACTTATAAATATTTAAAATCAAGCAAAAATAACAAAACAGTTAAAGTAACTTAACATCCATCTATTACAATACGAAAATACCAAAATACTCAGTAACTCAAAAAAGCTCTCCCTCTTAGGTCCCAGCCTCTCGGTTCATCTCACTTTCAGAAATCAAAATTCAGAAGATCAAACTAACAAACAATCAAACTCAGATTTGAAACCCAAAATAATCTTTGAGATTTGGTTAGTTCTAGAATTGAAATCAGACTCAAAAAATAAACTAAGAAATATTCAAACTCAGATATGAAACTCGAAGTAATCTTTGATATTCAGCTAGATCTAGAACTAGAAAAATAAGGGCTTGGATGACGCTGTCGCTTTGTGCCTACCTCGACATCTTCAAGAAGAAGTACCTGGGTTGAGGGTACCGCAGGCATGGTCATGACATATCGTGTTCAAGATCGAAGGTGCAGGCAACGACGATGTAGCCGTCAAACCAAGATCGAAGGCAACAAGACGAAATCTTGATTCTTCTTATCAGAACCAAGATTGAAGATTGAAGGCACCCATCGTGTTTTGGAACCCATCCTCCGCTCATTGCGTCGTGACGATAAGGAAGATGAGGAAGAAGAAGTCGAGCCTTCATGGTGCTTTATTTGCCACCGTCATTGACTGAGGCCTCCGCCGTCATCATCATCACCAACATCTAAGAAGAGGATGGGAAATGAAGGAAGGGAGAGAGAGAGAGAGAGTCGGGAGAGACGAATGAAAGATATGAGGGAAGGGTAGTAAAGTAAATTACAAAAGCTAGGTATTTTTTATTTTTTTAATAGTGTGGGCCACACCACAAAAAGTAACGGTAGTTAGCTTATTTTAACGACAATTTAGTTTTGCTTCGGTTTAATCATTCTTAGGTGTTTTTGCACCATTGAAAAGCCTACGGTATTGAGCTCAATTTTAGAAAAAGGGTACGGACATTTTTTACCTTAACTCAAAATAAATTAGTCTTTTTTCAGTCCTAAATATAAGACATAGTCAGAAGAGTATAAAATTATTGAAGAGCTTAGTTTTTTATATTAATTTATTTTTAATTTTTAATAGTATAATGAGTGGTACAATATGAGCTCTTAGATTTAGTACTGGAAAAAATGCCTATAACGGCAGTTAAAAGTAATATTTCATGGCAAGTTTTTTACTAATGTGAATTCTACTATCGTTTTAAGTCTATATTTTAATGGCAGTGAAAAAACCATCGTGAAATGTGACACTTTAACGACAGTTTTTTTTTTATTTTTAAAATCGCCGTTTACAGTTCAGAATGTTACAGTAGTTTCTAGTAAAACTGCCGTTACATGTTACATCTCTAATAGAGTTTTTCTGGTAACCGCCATTACAGTCTATACTTTTAATGGCCCCGTTTTCAAAAAAAAAATGTTGTTAAAGGCTTTGTTTTAATTTTTTTTTATTTTCCATGTTTCATTTAATTTGCCCTTCAATACCACTCTGCAAAGTATGAAGTAAACAATGCAAAAATCTAAATTAAATGTTAATAAATAGTAATAAAGTAATTCAAATTCTTAATCATGCATGCAATGAACCAAATATTGTACAATCATATATATACACGGATATTGTACAATCATATATACATGAAAATGGATTATTGATTAAGGCATGTTCAGAAGTATGGTTTTTGCCAAATCATCCATCATTGAGTGGATTAGCTCATGTTGTTCTCGAACAACTGCAAGTTAGAAGTAATAGATAAATATTCAAGATGTGAATAAATTAAAAAAGTCGCTAAATATTGATCACTTCATACCTCATGTAAGTTATCCGTGATCCTTATCTCAATAATGTCATGCATATAACAGAATTATATAATATTCGTACTCAACACTGCTAGGTTGACGGCGGTACTAACAAAATAGAAAACTAACTTTATACCTAATAAATTTATGAAAACTAAAACTTAATTATTTGAAAACTACTTACTTGAGGATAAATCTATGTAAGATTATTACTAAGTGGACACTACTAGAAAAAACACTTATCACGGAGAAAAAAATGCGGTGGCATATCTATAAATAAATCCGTATTTTAAAAACTTTTTATGGCATTTTTATACAATCACCGTTAAAAGTGGCACTGATAACTTATAACGGCAATTTTTAGGACAACCGCCGTTATAAGTCAATCCTACTACCTTCCCACCATCCCGCTCTCTGCAGAAATAAAGATTACCTCTCTTGCCTCTTCGGTTCCAAATGTCTATACCCATCTTGAGGGAAGACCAACATATACCTCTTATGAACCGTCTTTTCCTCAATGTTAAATACCCTTCCATTGTACTTTTTGTTCCACTTCTATTTCCTCTTGCATCATCATTGTCTTACTCTCTTTTTAGCTTTCTTAAAATGGCTTCCTCTTCAGGCTCTTCTCTTTCCCATTCACTGGAAAAAACGTGTGATGATTTTGAGGATAAGCATCCTCTCCCAGACCCGATACTTGCTTCACCATTTCCTGACCTCCTCAAATGTTTGGATATTGATAAACATAATAGATACATTGGAGAACTCGGTTAAAGAGCTCTCCCAGCAAGAAAGCATCAATCGTCTCCGTTCTAATCTCTACCGCTAACGTAACCATTAGTGCTTCTACCACCCTTCAGATGACCCAGATGACTCCCAAAACTCAGACGACTCTGCTTCATCATCTAGTTGAAAGGCTCCACACCTTTCGGCATCCATCTCATTTTTTTGATATTTTTTGGCACTTGGCATGAGGATGGAATAGATATTTGTAAAATGTAAAGAATAGTCTGATACAATACTTTGTAAGGAATAAGCAAAATATAATATTTTTTAGAGTTAGTTTATATATTGTTCTGATCAATTTTCTCAAAACTCAACAAATTAATACATTAATTTTACCTCAGACCATCAAAATGACGTTCAAGTCTCTAAGCATTATAACTTTATACTTTTCATGTCTTTCTTCAACTTAAAACTTATCTAACCATTATCATTTCTTCTGTTCATCATCATAGTCCTTTCCTTACCTCTTTACTCTATCAATCTTCTATAGATAGGGAAAAATTAGCTATCTACAGATAAGGAAAAAGCAGGATGTGACATGTAACACCTCACTTTTGTACATCTTAGGGACCATTCGGTAGCATTTAGAACCACTTAAACATCCATTGAAGTTTAATTACAAAATCTAGATTTTACTCTTTACGAGTACTTTTCATATGGTAATTCCAGAAACCCATATTATTTACCAAGACTTTACTTACTTCTTCTCTTACTCAGGAGTTCCTTCTCTGCTTTCTTACTCTATTATGGTTTACCATGGGCTATTGCCTTGGGCAATTATAGTCTAACCACCTACCATTGTATTCTACTGTTATGGCCATATCATAACTTCTTATTTCAATATGTGCTCTAACTGCGAGCAATCTGTATCTGAACTGGGCTCTTATCTGAAGAGCAATCTGTATCATATCTAACTCTTATATGAAGAGTGATCTAAAAATAATCTCTTTACTGTTATCTATTGTTCTTTCTGTATACCATTTCTTTTAATAGAGTTATAACACTTCCACCTTCTTGGTACTTGCTGTAACCTTAATATAAGAAATGGCCCTGAGTACTACATTTACAAGCTAGTAGAAATACCTGAGTAACCCTAATCATACTGTAACTGATTGTCTCAATTACTGAGACTGTCTATCATCCTGGGTACATTCCTATTGCATGTGGTATGGTATGGGAGTAACATAACTTTCTTATAACTTTCTCATCTTATATACTCTACCCTGCATGTACTGCGAAAGGGGAGTATTAATTCATCATAGCATACTCTAATATGCGTGTCATCATATGACAACTGCAAGGAGATGCGATTATTCATCATAACTTATAGCAATATAATGCCATAACATCATCACATAATTTGCTCAACCATCCATTATATGCACACTGCAATCAAACAATTAACTAAGTAAACTTTAAAGCATTCTTTTCTTTGTCACATTATTTGCCAAATCCTGACCATTTATTCAGGAACTTGAAATAACTACTTCATTCTATTGCTTTAGCCTTTACAAGGCCATATTTACTCATCTAGCTTAGGTTACCACATTACCCTCGTGCTAGGGTATAGACTCAACCCTTAATTGTTTTATCTAGCTCTTGCTTATTACTCTTTCTTAAATAGGGAAGTCTCTTTATCTTTGAACTATTGCTACCTTTCTCTTTCTATACATCATAAACTTCTTTTTCTAATGTAGACATCTACCTCTCTATTGAACTTCTACAACTATGATAAGCTCGAATTATCGTCGTCCGATCCATAAAAAATAATGATTGCACCCAATAACGTAGAATAAGACACAACCCTATTGTTCTTCTCAAGTAGCATTTTTATTGGAATCTTAGCATATTGGTGGCAAAGCCATTGAAAAATTGAGTAAAAATATGGGTTTTGGGTTTTATCAAATATTGATGCTATAAAATAAGGGTGCAGTATAGTAAATATTTTTGCATTTTTGATTTAAGATGAAAATGAGTTGGATTGTGAAAGAAATATGTTAAGAAAGACTCTTGATGATGAAAACATAACTATCCTTGCTCTTAATTTGATATGGGAGATTTGAAATCACTAAGTCTTAAATAAAACCTCAATCAATCGATTGAGTCTAGTGCAATAATAGTTCTTAAACTCCTTTTCTCAAAGCTAGCTTAAAAACTTCTTAATAAACTGTTAAAAATCACTTAGTGTGTAATTAAATCAGATGATGATAATGCCCTCAAATGATCATCAATCAACAACCATAGACTTCAAACAATTGAATTAAACATCAATAATCATTGATAATAGTCTAACTATCTAGAAATCAAAACTGAAATGTTTATATTAAAATGAATATCAATTACAAATATCTAATATGAGAATAATCAATCGATATTCAATCCCTATTCATACAATGAAATCCCTAAATCTAAAAATGTCAAAACAAGAAATAGGTGCAGATTAAGATAGAAAACTTCCCAGTACAATCCATGAGCTCAAGATATGCTATCCATCACCAAGAGACTAAAGTTCTAGCCTCTCATAGCTCCTACTGTGTTGCCATCGCTGCCCAGAAATGATGCCATGAAGAATGCAGGAAAAAAGTGATGGAAATATCAAGAGAAAGATGGTAGAGTGGATTAATCGGAGCAGAAATATAAAAATCTGTGGAAAGATCAATAAAAATGGAAGGTGAGAATGGAAGTTGTAGAGAGAATGTTGAAACATCCTACTTTTAACCTCTTAGAGTATGTATTCAGAAGCATATTTGATTAGCGGAAGCATTACGTTGGCCTAAAAAATAAAAATTTTAAAACTTACTCTTGGGTACTGTTTATTATGTAATTTTCAGATTGACAGTCCAACTTTAAAAATTCATAACTAATTGTAGAAAAATCGTATATAGGTGATCCAAATTTCTACTTGAAGCTATTTCATAAATATTTAAGAGAAAAATATAAATATGGACATTTACCTTGCCAATTGATACAGTTAAATCGTTACTTTTTACTCTTCATATGGCAAATTCTGGAAATTCCAGATTCTGTTTCTTAATTTTGGAAATTCGTTTCTATTGATATACACATCCAATTGAGGCATATTACCTATGTATTTGAAGATATGGATGTATACTACATGGTCACAAAATTTCGTGAATTAATTCCTTGATTTACTTGGTCAGACTGAAGCCAAAACAAAACTACTTCATGACCTACATTTTTACCATTTCAGTTTTCTTTCTTCAATTCTCAATAATTGTTCAAGCAGGCATAAACCTTCACTTTGCCTCCCATATATTCATATACATCATGAGGTTATTCCATAATTAATTCATACATATTCTTTACATATAATGGCATATTACATAACCTTACATACATGGAAATTCATGGCATCTACTAAGACATCCATTACTTCACTTCCTTTCTCCCATTCTTTAGCTCTTCTTCATGCATACATTTCCTTCATGCTTGACCTAAATTGGTTGGTTGTGGGAGGGTGAGATTCTAGGGAATCTCAGTAGCAAACATTACCACTTAAATATGCAAGATGGATGCTAATGCATGATATGTAATTTCATTAAACTTTCTTTAATTAGTGACATGCTATCATGCTATATACTTTTCATAAAAATGCATGGCCATGGGAAACATGTTATTCATAACATATTCAACATCATTTATCATGTCACAACATAATTCAATAATCATATACATATCAACACATAAGCATACCACATCAAGCACATAAAGAGATAAGTCCACTACCTTGAACTTAAGCTTTCTTCCTTATTCTTCCACTTGCTCCCTAAGCTTTCCAACCATGAAACCTTTCGGTCAACCACTTCTCAACATCTTTTTGGATGTTGTGAGGTCCTAAGTACATTCATATTCATCACATATTTCATTAGGACCATGAATTCAAGCATTATTCAAGACTATCTTTCTTGAACATTTACCTAACATAACTTCCTCTAACATTTACCAATTGCCTTGGCCTTTGAATCAATTGATGTCTTGGTCTTACCCTACACAATTTCACCTTTTGAATCCATTTATGATCTTAGAATAATTAAAATCCAGCTCTTATGCACAGTTCTGTACAGATTTGAAAAATATGCACAATTCTTCCAAAAATTCTCATCTTGATTCCAATGCTTCCCATACTTGTTTCTCTACTTTACCCCACACACATTTTCATTTTAAAACCATTGGATGCATCAAAATCATGAGATTCCAATCGCTGTTCATGCGAGTGAACAGTAATAGAGAAGCATTCCAAACATTACAACTTTCAATTCCAATGCTTCCAAGGCTCAAAACCTATCCAATCCTACACAAAATCATCATATAAACTCAATGGAAGCATTAGATCATTGAAATTCCATCTCCTTTATAATGAACAGTGCATGAACCGTGCAAACCGAACTGGTTCATCCATGGCAAAGTCAAGAACATCAACTTGATTCAACAACCAATCATCTAACTAGCTTGTTTAAGCTTTAATCTCATAATTCTAACTTTAATTTCTTCTTTCTCCTTTCATCTAAGGTTTTGAACAGCATATACACCTTAGAGAAAACTCAACTTTCTTCCATGAAAACCCTAAGTTCAAGCTCCCAAATCAAAGGAAAATAAGCTATGATATATTGCTTACCTTTAATATCTAGCTTGCTTGAACTTTGGCCTTTGAATTCTTCTTTATCTTGGCTTGAGTTTTCATTTTGCAAGAGGTTCCCCATGGTGTCTCAAGTCTTGCGTGAAGGTGCAGATTTGTGGGGGTATTTATAGAAAATTTCATGGAAAATGGATGGCCAAGATTGCACCTTGAATCTTGTCTTGCCCACCAAGAAATGATGACATCATCTCCATGACATCATAAAGGACACCTCATATGCCCATGTGGCGAAATTGTAGAGGGAGGAAGCTTCTGGAAAAATTCTAGTCCAATCCGGTACCGGCTCAGTCCGATTTCACAAAAACCAAGACTGTTTTCTAAATCTAATTTTTCTGAGATTCCATAATATGTTTTCTGACCTTAAATCCAGTATCCGGATTCTTCCTACCATTGACATTCTTGTACTGGGTCTAAACTTAATTACAGATCCCTTGAGAAATGACCAAAATACCCTTGGTGCCCTTTCTTGCACTATTTTAACCCGAAGGGTATAATTGTCATTTCACACCTCTTTGTACCTTATAAGAGCATATACTGACTCTGACTAACCCTTCATGTACCTGCCTTGTCATTTCTCTTACTCCTTGGTACAACACAGGGGCATTTTCGCAATTTCACACTTTTTCGAGGTTCATCTGGACAATGGCCCACATACTGCTCAGGTACCTTATTGGGCCTCTGGGATGCCATTTTGGGCCTTTCTCTAGGTCCATTACTTTTATGGCATAAATCCCAAGAAACCTCTCCCGAAGGTATTTTTCGGGTATTTTATTCTTCTGTAAATTCCATTAAAAATTCTACAGGATTCATTTTCTGATCCTGTCAGTTTTATAAATTCTCATATTAATTGTAGGAATTTACTGTAAAGTTTCATCTCTTTTTTTCGTATAATCATATTTCTCTTATCATCTTCAATAATTCAACATCATACAAAGAGAGGACTTATGCAGTTATTCTTTTCTCTACTTTACTATTAAGTAGGAGCACATACTCTAACATACAAAATGCCTGGCCAACATATTGCAGGACTGCATGCCTGCTCATGAATGCAAAGTTCTAACATCGGAGCTCAAGCATTCCTTTCCTGAATATGCGCAGTTCTAACACTCGGAGCTTTAGCATATTTTACAAATATAACATAGTGCCTGGCATTTCATGAAACATCCTCCCTTAGACCCCTCAGAGTACACTTACGGAAGCGATATTAGCTTGATTATATCTTAACTTAAGCCCAGAAATTCAAAATTTCACTCTTAAGTTCCTTATTCTGGACCTTTAATTTGAAAACTGATTAATCTCGTTCTACACATCCAAATAAGGCTTATTACCTATCCACGGAATTCCCCAGATGTGTACTACTGGCTCACCAAATTTCATAGCCAAACTCCTCCGTTTACTAGGTCAAACTGAGGTCAGAACACTGCTACCTCAAGACCTGCCAATTTCTCCCTTAATTCCCCATTCACAAATTGAACATGCCAAACAACATTTATTATTAAATAATAAAATGTCATACAACAAGGCATATAGCAAATTCTCATATTTCTATTACATCTTCTGCTGTCTAAAATTCGGCAGCATAACTGCTACATTCCTTCTGTAGAAAGTAACTGATCTTGTACCGATTCGATAATTCCCGTAGGAGCTACCATTCTACGTAAGTACCCAGGAAAGACTGGATGAACCGGCTAGGTCCACTCACTTCCAGCCTCCTTAGACAGCACCTACGTACATAGTACGTATCAGTTCCTTTCTTTGTCCTTGCTCTGTTGCCAGAATTTTGGCAGCCTAACGGCGTCTCTTAAAATTTCCAGATTTTATTTTGACATAACCTCCCCTGTAATGTTATATATGGGAATGAGATTCGGGGTAATCTCAGTAGTAATAATCATAACAATATATGTAATGCAGAGTGACGGTGCTTGCTTGTGATTGTGTATAGATAAGTATGCTGCGTGCTTCCATATTCAATAACATATGATCATAGCATTGTAATAGAGCTTCAAGCATAACATATAAGACAACAATCTAACCAAACAATAGCACAACAAATCACAAAGACATTACATAAGAGCTAGGATTAGTTACTACCTCAAAAGCAGAACTCCAGAACTTCTATACTGCTTCCAACTCTACCAGAACTTCCTTTCTTTCTTTCTTTCTCCTTCTCTCTCTTCTTTCTCTCTCTTTTCTTGCCAAAAACGTGGGATGCATAAAATGGGAGGGGAAGGGGGTATTTATAGCTTTAATGGATAGCATTTCTGTAATTTTGAAGCCATCTGAACATGTGGTCCTGATTTTTTCTATTTTTCTTTATTTCTTTTTACTGCATCATGCATGACATCATCCAGGACACCTCACCGGGACACCTCATCAGCTGACTCAGCAGTTCAGTCCAATCCAGTACCGGTCCAGAGTCTTGCACCATAATACGTGTCCTCAACTTTTCTTCTGCCTCTAAGGTTACGCCATGTGGCACCTGGAAGGGACCTTTCACGCCTTCCAATGCTATCCAGATAAGCCCCGGACTTTATCTGATCACCTCCTCGGTTATCGTGCCGACCGAGTAACTTTACTTTATTGAAACAGCATTAAAATAGTATTTTAATGCCACTTTTTCCCACATATCACTGGGCCTACGTTTTTGGGCTCTGGGAATGTTATCTTGGATCCTGATCAAGCCCAAGTACTCTGATGGCACGATTCCCAAGAAACACCCCTTGGCAAATTACCAAAATGCCCTTAGTCTCTCTTTCTTTACTTTATTAGGTCTAGGGGCATTATTGTCTTTTCCCATCTTACCAGAGTATTCTTTGACCTTGGTCAACTATCCAAATAACTTCCCTGGACTATCTAACCTTAGGCAAATGACCAAAATACCCTTTACTCATTCTTCAGCGTTTCTATAATATAGGGGCATTTTCGTCATTTCGCACCTTTTTCCCGGACACCGGCCCCTTTTACCACTGAACTGCTATTATGGGCCTGGGCCTTCCCTGGTGTCACTATGGGCCTTAGAAAACACTGTATGGCCTCTGGCCACAGTCCGATCATCTCTATTCGGACTGCCTTTCCTTTACCGATTATAACTGTAAATTCCTATCTTTAGGAATTTTTACAGAAAAATCGGGACCTCAAATCAAAATTCTGTGTTACGTCGTTCAACCCGGAATTCTTTTCTCTATCTTCCGGTATTTTCAGATATTTTATCCGGGCCGGGCTGTTTTGGCCTGAAAGTACGCTCCCGCGCACACTTTTCAGAAATGACCATTTTACCCTTGGTCACATTTCTAATTCTTTCATATACATAGAGACCTCATATACACATTTCACAGTTCAGTGAAATGATCAGCATAATTTTCTCTATTTTCTGGCAAAATATGGTACTCATGGGCTACAGCCCGATATTTCCCATAATTACGATTATGCCCTTGCATTCTCTTTCTAGCATCTTTACTCACCTTCTTATCCTTCATCTTAAGTTCTAGAAATTCTCTTTCAATAACTTATCCCTTAAACTCTTCAGGAGTCATCGTTACTTGAAAGGCTCGACAACCCGCCCATATCAGGTTATCTTACACAAGAGCCAGCCCATATCAAGCTACCTGCAGAATTCCTAGGCTTAAGACTTAGGATATTCCTCACATTCCTCATTTTGAACCTAGGTGAACTGTCCCGATTGTGTAGATTAAAGACTTAACTCATCTTTAAATCCTGAAGGACTTAGCTCATCCCTCGGATTCCTACAAAATACAGGTAAGTGATCCGCCCATATCAGATTACTACCCTGGGACTACGGGTTTAGCAGCCTGCCCATATCAGACTTCTTCCCAGTTCTCCTAGACCAAAAATCGGGATGTTACATTTCATACAAGGAGTGAAAGCTCACACTTTCGTCTGTTACATAACATTCAACCATCTTATCCCTTTCAAAAGGGAGCCTCTCCATCTATTTATAAAGTTACTTCTCAGCACATATTTCTCATTATGTATCTCATTAGATACTTCTCATGCTGTATCATGGCATATCTAGCTATATCATGGTGTGTCTCGCTCTTTCATGACTTATCTTGCCTTATCATTACATATCGTGAGATACCATAAGTCTAATATTCTCTTTAACTTATGACTTTATCAGCCTCTCAGGAGAATATTGCTCTTTTGCTTCTCTTTCTCCTGAACAAAGTTACAATTGAAATATTTCATTTCAAATCCACTCTATTTGGCATATCTAGCTATATCATGGTGTGTCTCGCTCTTTCATGACTTATCTTGCCTTATCATTACATATCGTGAGATACCATAAGTCTAATATTCTCTTTAACTTATGACTTTATCAGCCTCTCAGGAGAATATTGCTCTTTTGCTTCTCTTTCTCCTGAACAAAGTTACAATTGAAATATTTCATTTCAAATCCACTCTATTTGGACTTGACATAAGGACTCTACTCCTTACTGTTCGTAACCCTTTTAAACTTTTCATAACTCTTTTTTTTTTCAATTTACATGACTCTGCACATCTATTCCAAACTTTTATGGCATTTGTACTCTTTTCTCAATACTTCCTAGGGTCGCCCATCATTGAGCTACTCTTGCCTGAGTACATTTAACTGGAAAGTGCTGATAAAAATCTGAAGCACTATTGCTAACAGGCTCCAACCCTAGTACTTTACTATCTTAGACCCTTTTTCTCTAGATCTCTTTGGCTTTTTAACCTTTTTGTCCTCCACTGGAGGATTTATCTAGCTTTCATTCTTATTCTCTTTATCCTCATCTTAGGAACCTTTACTAATTTCACTACATTTTTTGTGTACGAAGATTATGAGTTTAGTCTATAATAATAATAAGGCTATCTGAAACTAACATTGTGGGTACTCTCTCTGCTATGAGTTAACAACTTGTGAAGCTTTTCTACCTTAAACTTTGTCTTTGGTAATTGTCATTCCAAAGAAATACTGTACTTATGGCTCATTCATTCACTTTCTTTAGGCTAGGTCTACTGCGACCCTCGGGATCTACTGCGATCAACCGTAAGCCTTTTCAGGATCTAACTGTGATCCTCCAGAATCTACTGCGATTCTGTTATACTGTATTCTTATCTCTGGAAGATTAAACCAACAGACTAAGTTACAAGGTTAGTTACTTCTACTTAGTTGCTAACTCAACAAATAATTCCCCAAAAATGATCACAGAAGCCAATATTATATATTAAGAATTTACTCATTTTCTCTATCATTCAGGAATTTCTGATGTCATTCTCATCTTTCATAATTTTACTATATCTAGTACTGCAGAGAGCTACAAATGCTCTATCATGCACATATCCTTTATAATCTGTCTATCTCATTTGATGGACATAGCTTTATCATGAGCTTCATTGTCCATGTCCATGCTTTCAGCATGAGCAGTTTGACCACAAGAGCAATCTAGCTCCATTGCGAGAACGTTAACTTCTACTACATGGACTCTGCTCCTTTTCAGAGCTGCGTCATCTTTCATAATAGTGTCTCATTTCATTTCATGTTCAAGGAACATCATTTAATTTCTTCTTTCTCCTTTCATCTAAGGTTTTGGACAGCATATACACCTTAGAGAAACTCAACTTTCTTCCATGAAAACCCTAAGTTCAAGCTCCCAAATCAAAGGAAAATAAGCTATGATATATTTCTGACCTTTAATCTCTAGCTTGCTTGAACTTTGGCCTTTGAATTCTTCTTTATCTTGGCTTGAGTTTTCATTTTGCAAGAGGTTCCCCATGGTGTCTCAAGTCTTGCGTGAAGGTGCAGATTTGTGGGGGTATTTATAGAAAATTTCATGGAAAATGGATGGCCAAGATCACTTTGTGTACTATTTGATCTAATGGCCAAGATTGCACCTTGAATCTTGTCTTGCCCACCAAGAAATGATGACATCATCTCCATGACATCATAAAGGACACCTCATATGCCCATGTGGCGAAATTGTAGAGGGAGGAAGCTTCTGGAAAAATTCCAGTCAAATCCGGTACTGGCTCAGTCCGATTTCACAAAAACCAAGACTGTTTTCTAAATCTAATTTTCTGAGATTCCATAATATGTTTTCTGACCTTAAATCCAGTATTCGTATTCTTCCTACCATTGACATTCTTGTACTGGGTCTAAACTTAATTACAGATCCCTTGAGAAATGACCAAAATACCCTTGGTGCCCTTTCTAGCACTATTTTAACCCTAAAGGCATAATTGTCATTTCACACCTCTTTGTACCTTATAAGAGCATATACCGACTCTGACTAACCCTTCCTGTACCTGCCTTGGTGTTTTGGCCTGTCTAGAATGACCAAAATTCCCTCCATTCATCTCTTGCTCCTTGGTACAACACAGGGGCATTTTCGTAATTTCGTACTTGTCCAGGGTTCCTCTGGACATTGGCCCACATACTGCTCAGGTACCTTATTGGTCCTCTGGGACGTCATTTTGGGCCTTTGTCTAGGTCCATTACTTTTATGGCATAAATCCCAAGAAACCTCTCCCGAAGTTATTTTTCGGGTATTTTATTCTCTTATAAATTCCATTAAAAATTCTACAGGATTCCTTTTCTGATCCTGTCAGTTTTATAAATTCTCATATTAATTGTAGGAATTTACTGTAAAGTTTCATTTGATTTTGAGGTCTGAAAAATACTGTAATAATTTTATCTGGCTTCCGAAATTTATATCAATTTTTCGGGACCTCAAATCAAAATTCTGTTACACGTCAAACTAACCGGAATAATTTTCTCTATCTACTGTTAAAATTTTGATCTGATCTGACTCCGGCCATTTTTGGCCTATTTTCGGTCCAAATTCTTCATAATTACACTTTTGCCCCTCGACTTTTCATAAATTACACTTATGTCCTCACATTTGACTAAAATTACACTTAAAGACCTCATATTTTTGTCTACTTTCTCTTTTGGCCTTAAAACTTTTATAATTTCACTTAAGTCCTAGCATTTTCTTCTTTTTTCAATTCAATCCCTTTCTTTACATAAATGACCACATTTTTCTTAGAAAATCTCACATATATTACGTACAAACTGTACATACAAATTAGTACAGAAAATTAGGGATATTACAAATGTTTAGAGAGAAAGAACAGCTATTTCCTAGCCACATCTGGCAAAAACTCCAGCCCCTCTCGTCTGACTGCTCCCTTGGCCTTAATTACAGAGTAATATAAATGAAAACTCACAGCTTCACTAATTAGCTATTCTAGTCGCGATTAGATCCTAATTTTGGTTGTGACATGAGAACATAGAGAATATCCCAAGAGAAAATAGATCGCGACCAGTGGACTATTAGGTCGCGACTAAATATCACATAAGCTGGCTTTCACGTTTTAGGTAATCTTTGTCTAGTGATTCCTTCTCTGCTTCACATTGGGTCCTTGATTCTCCTTCAAAATACCTGTAATTCAAAATCAAAGCTCACTATAAAAGCCAACTAAATAAAGAACAACATAAATGCAGTTTGGAAGAGTTAATTTACCATTTAACCCTTTTATCAGCATATTACCATGCATTATCATGTATTACCATAAAAGCATAATTATAGGCATAAAATGAATGGTAAACTTCCCATAAAACCCTTGAAAATGTCAAAGAAACCATATACAATTTGCATCCTATCAATTCTCCCACACTTAAACTTTTGTACTCCTGGACAAAGAATTGAATCACACCTAAGCTAATGCTGGTAAATCCAAGATAACAACATAATCCACAGTGAAACCTTAAAACAATTAATTCACCATCTTTTGGGAATGCAAAAATGATAATATGAGCAATGCCAAGTAATTAACTACTAAATGAAATCAACCATAACTGTATGAGTGCAATAGATTCTCTATAAGAATGTAAGTGTATAGCTATCTATATCCTCTCATTGTTAGGGTTCTTTCACTCAAATTCAAATTGGCAAACAACCTACCATATGCTTGTAATGGCTCTAAATCTCCTCAACTATATAACACTCATGCAAAGAATCAAGAGGTCTTTTAAAGGTGAAACGATAGAGATATAGAGGAAAAGGGAAAAGAATAAAATTGAGTGTCTTAATTAAAGATGATATTTGTCAAATTTCATCTAAATACCCCAAACAATATCCTACAATTACAGATGAATACTTATTTCTCCTTTATTCTTTTGCTATAGCTTCTTGACAATGCTAAATTTTCTTCTTCTTCTTCTTCTTCTTCTTCTTCTTCTCTCTTTTTTTTTTATCCAGAAATCAACCAGCTTATATACAATACTTCCACAAGCTCCTTGAAGGTTATATGGGTTCAAGTAAAAAAATGAACTTGATATAATTATAATAAAATTTAGGCACTAGCAAAAGTGAGATAACAATGGAATAATAATGAAGGTCCAATGGGTAAACAATGGATCAAAATTTATGGCTTGTGTTTAGGCCCAAAGGTTTAGAAATGAATGCCTCTATCATATTCAATAACATAAATGCACAAGTAGTTTTCAACTCAGAGCCAAGACAAGTTCTAAAGGATATAAACCAATTGATTAATCACTCAATATAGGAATTAAGGCCGAGAATCCTTCCAACTAAGGTTTTCATCTAAATTGCTCATACACTAAAGTCTCAAACAATGTTCATTATTCACTAGGTATTACAACACTTATCACAACTAAAAACCCTCTTAAATGATTATTTAAAAGTTCAAAAGTAATCACTCAAAATCATGTAATAATCCCAAGTTTAACAGTAAAAACTTAAGTATTTCCAATTCAATTTCCAAGATTTTCAAAAATTCAAGTGTGACCATAGTTTCTATAAAACTATTTATGCAAAAAGGTTAGAAACAATAGGGCAATGAATTACTTATACAGCACCTTGGTAGCTTAAAAGGAATCTTTCTATATAGCATTGTACAAGGCAAAGTGAAACATCCTCTCTTGAACCACTCAGAGTACACTTACGGAAGCAATACTAGATTGATAATATCTTAACTTAAGCCCATAAATTAAAATTTCTACTTCTAAGTTCCTTATTCTGAACCTTTAATTTGAGAAATGATTAATCTCATTATACACATTCAAACAAGGCTTATTACCTATCCACGGAATGCCCCAGATGTGTACCACTGACTCACCAAATTTCATAGCCAAACTCCTTCGTTTACTAGGTCAAATTGAGGTCAAAACACTGCTACCTCAGGACCTGCGAATTTCTCCCTTAATTCATCATCCACAAATTGAACATGCCAAACAATATTTATTAATGAATAACAAAGTGTCATACAACAAAGCATATACAAAATTCTCATATTTCTATTACATATTTTTCTGCCCGAACTTCGGCAGTATAACCGCTAGGCTTCATTTGTACAAAGAACTGAACCGTATTGATTCGGTAATTCCCTCATGAAAACTACCATTCTACGTAAGTACCCAGGAAAGACTGGATGAACCGGCTAGGTCCACTCACTTCCAGCCTCCTTAGACAGCACAAACGTACACAGTACTTATCATATACTGATGTTCAGTCTTAGTTTCGGCAGCATAACGGCGTCTCTCAAAATTTTTAGAATTCAGTTCAACATAATCTCCCTGTAATGGGTTAGATATGGGGAATGAGATTCGGGGGAATCTCAGTAGTAATAATCATAACAATCCATACTCAATAATCTCAGCTGCGTGCTTCCATACTCAATAACATATGATCATAGCATTGTAGTAGAGCTTCAAACATAACATATAAGACAACAATCCAACCAAACAATAGCACATCAAATCACAAAGCCATTACATAAAAGCTAGGATTGGTTACTACCTCAAAAGCTTAGCAGAACTCTACTATCTCTATACTGCTTCCAGCTCCGCCAGAACTTCCTTTCTTCTTTCTTTCTCCTTCTCTCTCTTCTTTCTCTCTCTTTCTCTTGCCAAAACCGTGGGATGCATGAAATGGGAGGGGGAGGGGGTATTTATAGTTTCCCTCAATGGCATTCCTGTAATTTTGAAGCCATCTGAACATGTGGTCCTGGTTTTTCCTGGAATTTCCTATTTTCTTTTATTCCTTTTTACTCAGCGGACACCTCAGCGGACACCTCAGCAGCACATTTCTCACATGTCTAAAACCCGGGACACCTCATCAGCTGACTCAGCCTGCTGACTCACCGGTCCAGAGTCTTGCATCGTAATACGTGTCCTTAGCTTTATCTGCTTCCTTTAGATCAGTGCCATGTGGCATCTGGAAGGGACCTTTCACGCCTTCCAATGCTATCCAGATAAGTCTCAGACTTTATCTGATCACCTCATCGGTTATCGTGCCAACCGAGTAATTTTACTTTACTGAAAAGTCATTAAATCATTATTTTAATGTCACTTTTCCCCCTGAATCACTGGGCCTGCGTTTTTGGGCCTGGGAATATCATCTTGGGTCTCTGATCTAGCCCAAGTACTCTGATGGCATGATTCCCAAGAAATACCCCTTGGCAAATTATCAAAATGCCCTTAGTCTCTCTTTCTTTACTTTATTAGGTCTAGGGGCATTATTGTCTTTTCACATCTTACCAGAGTATTATTTGACCTTGGTCAACTATCCAGATAACTTCCCTGGACTGTCTAACCTTAGGCAAATGACCAAAATACCCTTTACTCAGCTGTTCTATAGCATAGGGGCATTTTTGTCATTTCGCACCTTTTTCCCGGACACCAGCCCCTTTTACCACTGGACTGATCTAATGGGCCTGGGCCTTCCCTGGTGTCACTAAAGGCCTTAGAAACACTATACGGCCCCCTGGCCACAGTCCGATCATCCCTATCAGGACTGCTTTTCCTTTACCGATTATAACTATAAATTCCCATCTTCCGGAATTTTTACAGAAAAATCGGGACCTCAAATCAAAATTTCGTGCCTCCTCATTCACCCCGGAATCCGTTTCTCTATCTCCCGGTATTTTCAGATATTTTATCCGGACCGGGCTATTTTGGCCTGAAAAAGCGCTCACGCGCACACTTTTCCAAAATGACCATTTTACCCCTAGTCATATTTCTAATTCTTTCATACACATAGAGACCTCATATGCACATTTCACAGTTTAGTGAAATGATCAGCATAATTTTCTCTATTTTCTGGCAAAATACGGTACTCATCGGCTACAGCCCGATATTTCCCATAATTACGATTATGCCCCTGCATTCTCTTTCTAGCATCTATTCTCATCTTCTTATCCTTCATCTTAAGTTCTAGAAATTCTCTTTCAATAACTCATCCCTTAAACTCTTCGGGAGTCATCGTTACTTGAAAGGCTTGACAACCTGCCCATATCAGGTTATCTTACACATGAGCCAGCCCATATCAAGCTACCTGCAGAATTCCTAGGCTTAAGACTTAGGATATTTCTCACATTCCTCATTTTGAACCTAGGTTCCTAGGCTTAAGACTTAGGATATTTCTCACATTCCTCATTTTGAACCTAGGTGAACTGTCCCGATTCTGTAGGTTAAAGACTTAACTCATCTTTAAATCCTGAAGGACTTAGCTCATCCCTCGGATTCCTACAAAATATAGGTAAGTGATCTGCCCATATCAGATTACTATCCTAGGACTACGGGTTTAGCAGCCTGCCCATATCAGACTACTTCCCAGTTCTCCTAGACCCAAAAATCGGGATGTTACACAAAGAGAAGGTAAATTGACATTTTCGCATTCTGGTCAGGACTAAAAATAGTACAGGTCGCGACCAAATTTCACAGTGAGTGCTCGCTTTGAATTTACATATTTTAGTTGCAACCACACTACACGGAGGTCACGACTCCGTTTCACATAAAGCCTATAAAGTCCAAAATTCAATCATAAGTCGTGACCATATTACATTTAGGTCCGACTAATTTCCACAGAGGCTACCAAATGATATTTTCAAAGCCCAAAATAGTTTTTACACTAAACCCTATTTAGTAAACAACAAAATAGTTTAAAATGGGGGTCCAATTTGCAGCAATTCATTACAATTAAGATCAACACAAAAATATTTTTTGATGAAAGATTGGATTTATGAAAACATTTGGCATTCTTAACGCAGAAACATGAACATCTCCACCACACTCAAACTTGATAGTGTTGCCACTATCGATAGAGCTATACAAACACAATCATAATAGTGAAACAATGAGAATCAAGTCATATATACTAAGCAAGAGCAATAATAAGGATAAGTTCATTCATCAACATCCATCTCAATTGCAACGTCATAAAAATACAAGAAAAGAAAAATACAAAACAAAACAGCTTCCAGACTACATATTCCTCTTCTCTGCAGTGCCTTTAGTAGCGCGGGCTTCCTCATTGATCCCAACAGCTACCCTATCATCTTCTCCAGCATCTGCAGCTCTTGCCCCTGAAGATTCACCTAGTCCCTCTTGAAAGAAAGCAGAGGTAGGAATATTACTCTTGAAAAATGCCTCTTCAACCTGGAGGCAAGGCTATATGAAGTGACTGAGCAATCTTAAGAACCAATGGATCAATGAACTGCTGTCTTCTAAATTCCTGGTTCATAATGACTGCTATCTACTTTTGCTGTAATATCCCTAATTTTTTGTACTGATTAGTATGTACAGTTTGTGTATAATGTATGTGATATGTTTCAAGAAAAGATGTGGCCATTTATGTAAAGAAAGGGATTAAATTGAAAAAGGAAGAAAATGTAAGGACTTAAGTAAAATTGTAAAAGTTTTAAGGCCAAAAGGAAGCAAGCACCTTGGAGGAACTATCAAGGTAATTAGTTCCCTTGATCCTAGACTATGTTCTAGTAGATTTTCTCTTGAGTTTAAGTGGTTTTGAGGCATAAATCCTGTGGAGGTGCTGCTGGAATTTTGGTGTGCATGTAAAAAGAACATGAGTTTTATGTTATGGATAGTTTAGACAAGTTTAAACAAGCTAGAATCAAGTGGTAATGGCTTAGGAATTCAAGTATGCTTGTGAATCCAGGATTATGTTCTATTCTGTACAGTGCAAAATTACTATTTATATGTTGGAATTTCATGGTTTTGATGCTTCCAATGTGTTTAGAATGAAAAATTGTGTGGGCATATAGTAGGGAAACCAATATTGGAAGCATTGGAATCAAAATGAGATTTTTTGGAAAATTGGTATAGCTTTTCGGTTATGTACAACACCTTGAGAAGCAATTGGATTCTGGAATTTTTGAATGCATATTTGGATTCTACATGAAAAATTATATAGAAATGAACCATGAGAGTTTAGTTTAGAAAGATGTAAGCATAGGTCATAAATTAGAGAAAGAAAGGGACTTAATGAAACTCTAGCATTGAGATTGGATTGGAATTGAGTTGTAACTTGGTAATTGCTTTGTTATGCCTAGGTTTTGACATTTGTGGGGAAGGAAGATCAATTCAAGAAGGACATAGCAAAGATACATAAGAGGTAGCAAGAATACCTAACTATAATTCTATGTTGTTGCTTGTATGCTTGCTTGTTATATATGATTGTTGGTGATTGTCATGACAATATGCATGTTAGAGGTTGCTATGTATGTTTATGAAGTAGCTCCCATGTCATTATAACATGTTAAGCATTTATTCAAGCATGCCTGTTATTATAGTTTGTATGACTTGCTATTGAGATTTCCATGAAATCTCATTCTTTCCATATACACAACCATGCTCTAGGTGCTGGATCTTCTCAAGGTAGAAGGTTGAATGTGGATGAATAATTTGTATATGACTCAATGTTGGGTACTTAGCTTGAGGAGATGTTATTTTGGATGTGCATGATGTATGTTTAGAGAATCCAGTCTGAGGCAGTATACTTCCGACATTAGTTTGAATAGTCTATCCAACGTATTTTCACGTGAAATTTGGCATGAACATAGCTAAGATCTAGAGCTTTAAATGGACACCAAGAACGCCTCATGAAGGGAATTGGAAGACACGTAGCGAAAATTAACTTTAAAAATTTTTTCCATTCCCAGCCAGGATCTACCGAATGTGTTTAAGTCAAGGAGAAAGAAGTGTTACCTTCGGTATTTGAGCTTTGGTCGCGACCTCAGTGTCCTCTAGTCGCGACTCCTCGCCTCTGGAACTTTCAGTCGCGACCTCCTCAGCTTCTAGTCGCGACCTGTCACCTCTGGAGTTGTTAGTCGCGACCTACTCTGCTTCACGTCGCGACCGGACGTATCTGGAGTTTGTAGTCGCGACCTCGTCAGATTCAAGTCGCGACCTGTCTCCTCTTTTCGGATTTCTGACGTTCAGATGCCCGTATGGTCGCGACCTCAGTGTCAATAGGTCACGACCTTGCTTCGTGTCTGGTCGATCGCAAGAAGTCGATAGCTCAGATCGGCTTCCTCTACCGGTATCCACACGAACAGCGTTCCAATCGTGAACGACGTGCTAGCGCCTCTTGTCCCTCTAGGGCTTTCTAGATATTCCGTCCTCACTGTCTCTATTTCGGCAGTTTCTTATCTGCAAACCTTTTGCACTCTCCTTGCCCCCTTTTCTCACGTCTGAATGTGTGTGTAGAGATGTGTTGTGTGTAGAACCCTAGCTCCTAATGTCAAATATATAGGATGCTATCGGGCTTCTAATTGGGCCGGGCTTCAGAATTAATCTTATATTAATTCTAAATTAATACAATATCATATATTGCATAATTTAATAAGAAACTAATTGAATAAATATGGTTTATATTAAATCCGTCCCACAGATTTAATTCACCTATTTATTTAATTTAAAATAAAGATAAGACAGAATTATTTTGATTTATTCCCATAAATCAAATTTGAGATATCTTGTCAATTTGAATTTCAAATTCAAATAGATCATATCCATTTAAATTCAAATTCAAAAGTGATAGAGATTTAATTTATCCTTATAAATTAAATCTTACAAATATCTCTTATATTATATATAATATATATATACAAATTTATATATATAAAATATATATCCACCCTAGATTATTCATTGAATCTAGACATCTCTTAGATTCAATGAATCTGGACATCATAGCTCGTATTAGGCTGTTTTGTGTGCGACCCTGTAGGCCCATATGAAGTTGGCAGTGGCCCAGTTACTATACTGACCCACAAGTCGTAAGCGGTCTCTAGCAAGGCATTACAACTACCCAAAACATATGAGGATCGATAAACGATGTAACCTTTCATACAACCATATCACGTCCCTTTTGTCACACAATATTTCGGTCAAGGATGAGGCATGGAGAACGTCATCCTCCTGTTCCTGACCGTTACTTTCTCGATCCCTGAATAGTCTGAATATAGAAATGGAACTACCCTTCCATTCCAGTATGGCCATACATTTCTCAGACTCACTCATCGAGGGGCCCAGTAATATCTCTCTACGAATGTGAGGGACAAATTCCATCTTGACCATTCACATTCCTCCGCATGAAAAACCACTAAGCCCGAGCATAGCCTTTATGATCACTCGGTCAAAAGTGACTTTTGACTAGGTCAAAGCTGAGCGTTTGTCATGTAGGAATCTATGATGATCTCAGGTCAAAGGGCATAGTGACATGGCTTGTATATAAGAGAAGCTTATAACTTAACCCATGCAGCTCTCTCATAGCGGGTCGGTCCAACACCCTGTACTCTTACATGTGCTTATGACTTTGATTTATATCTCTATATATCTTCAAAGTCATACTGGTCTTATTTCATCTCTGCTCCCGCATAGATGACCGACCAGGGACATTTAGGATAAGATCACGAGTTATCCAAGGATTGTCATCATAGTAAACATGCAAATAATATGATAACATAATTAAGAAATTCATAAATCAACAATGTTCATAAGATAATGATTGGCCCCTAGGGCACAATCTCCAACATCCTCCCACTTGCACTAGGTACAATCATTAATTTGCCTAATTCCCATTGACCTAACATGACACTCATGTTTTGCTTGCACAAGCGGCTTTGTTAGATGATCAGCAGCATTGTCTTCCCCTACTACCTTGCATATTTTTATATCACCTCTATCATTGATTTCTCTGATAAGATGAAATCGCCTGAGTATATGCTTGGTCCTTTGATGTGACCTAGGCTCTTTGGCCTTTGCAATGGAACCACTATTGTCACAGAACAAAGTTATTGGATCTGAGATGGTAGGTACCACCCCTAGTTCTGTAATAAACTTCCTTATCCATAAGGCCTCCTTAGCTGCATCAGATGCTGCTATATACTCGGCTTCCGTTGCAGAATCTGCTACAGTGCTCTGCTTAGAGCTCTTCCAGCTTACCGCTCCATTATTCAGGAGGAATATGTATCCAGATTGCGATTTCTAGTCATCCTGGTCAGTTTGGAAACTTGCATCTGTGTAACCAGTTACATAGAGCTCGTCATCCAATCCACCATAGACCAAGAATAAGTCCTTAGTCCTTCTTAAGTACTTAAGGATATTCTTGACAGCAGTCCAATGGCCCTCACCGGGGTCCTGTTGATATTTGCTAGTCATACTTAAGGCAAACGAGACATCCGGTCGAGTACATAACATGGCGTACATGATAGATCCTTACTCATGCGACCTCGCTGATCTGGTGTACTAGGACACAAATCCTTGTCGAGGTGAATACCATGAGACATGGGTATGAAACCCCTCTTTGATTCCTGCATACTGAACCTATGCAGTATCTTGTCTATATATGTGCTCTGACTCAGTCCTAGAAGCCTTTTAGATCTATCTCTATAGATCCTAATTCCTAGGATGTAGGTGGCTTCACCCAAGTCTTTCATCGAGAAAGATTTTCCTAACCAGGACTTGACAATCTGCAAGGTAGGAATGTCATTCCCAACGAGTAGGATGTCATCGATATAGAGTACCAAAAATACAACTGTGCTCCCACTAACCTTCTTGTACACACAAGGTTCATCAATGTTTTGAAGAAATCCAAACTCTTTGACTACTTCATCAAAACGATGATTCCAACTCCGAGATGCTTGCTTCAGTCCATAAATGGACCTTTGAAGCTTGCACACCTTACCAGAGTCCTCAAAACGTACAAATCCTTTAGGTTGTGTCATGTACACATCCTCAAGGAGCTTTCCCTTAAGGAAGGCTGTCTTGACGTCCATCTGCCATATTTCATAGTCATAATATGCTGCAATGGCAAGGAGGATTCTGATTGATTTGGCCATTGCAACTGGGGAAAAGGTCTCATCATAGTCCACACCATGAGTTTGAGTAAATCCTTTTGCAACCAGTTGTGCCTTGAAGACATTTACATTGCCATCCATGTCAGTTTTCTCTTTAAAAACCCACTTGCACCCGACGGTTTTTACACCTTTAGGTGGGTCGACTAAGGTCCATACCTTATTATCGTACATGGATTGCATCTCAGACTTCATGGCACTAAGCCATTTTTCAAAGTTTGGTCCCACTATAGCTTCTCGATAGGTAGTTGGCTCATTATGCTCAATGAGCAACACATCACGATTGTCAGAAATCATAAATCCATATCTCTGAGGCTAAAGTCGTGCCCTATTAGATCGTCGTGGGCCTTGCGTGACCTGAGGAGTCTCAACAACTTGTTGTGAGTCTTCTCTATTTTCCATCTGTAGTTCTGTGGTGTCTTGTGGCTCTCGAACTTCTTCGAGGTGTACCTTACTCCCACTGGTTCTTTTAGAGATAAATTCTCATTCTAGAAAGATACCATTTATGACAACAAACACTTTGTTATCAGTGGGGTAGTAGACATAATATCCCTTGGTTTCCTTAGGATATCCCACAAAAAGGCACTTTGAAGATTTGGGCGCTAACTTATCTGAGGCTTGTTGCTTAACACAGACCTCACATCCCCAAATCTTGAGAAAAGATAAACTAGGTTTCCTCCCAGTCCATATCTCATACTGTAACATCCTAGAATTTCCCTAGCCGAAAACCCTAAGTTTCTAGCTAAGGAAATGATTGGAGAAATGTAAATGGTATGACTGATTAAATAAAGGATCAAATTGTAAAGTTAGAAAGTATTATGGCCAAAAGTCCAAAGTAGACAAAACTTCAGGGACTAAACTGCAAAGATGAAAAAGGTCAAGGGACCTAAATGTGATTTGTGAAAATTCACAAAAACTGTACTTTCAGCCCAAAACAGCCGGTACGGATTTAAGATATGAAAATACTGGGAGATAAAGCACAAAATTTCGGGTTGAATGAGAGACATCAGAATTTTGATTTGAGGTCCCGATTAATTGATAAAAACTCGGTAAGTCTGGGAAAAT
The DNA here is from genome assembly GCA_037074615.1 of Leucaena leucocephala. Lineage (NCBI taxonomy): Eukaryota > Viridiplantae > Streptophyta > Magnoliopsida > Fabales > Fabaceae > Leucaena > Leucaena leucocephala. The sequence goes on from CM073518.1 coordinate 10,833,144, forward strand.
AACCTGGAATTTTTAGGAGACTGACTGGACTTCAGAATTCTGTGAGATTATGATAAAAGATACTTTGTGAATTATGGGAGATTGTAAAAAAGACCACACTTCCAAAAGAGGTCCAGATAATTTTAAATAGAATTTTAAAGGAATTTTAGGAGCTGGTCTACCGGCTCTAAAAATTAGGATTTTAGTCGTTGAAGGACCAAATCTAAACTGAAGACCATGAAATTTTACCAGGAGGCTTAGAATAAATTTAGATGGGTTATTATGGGCCAAGTCGAAGTCCAATAGCCAGTATGAGCCCAAACAAAAATAGGGGCAAAATTGTAATTTCGGGAAATTTCGGGCCGGAAATGGCAGTTTTGAAAAATATTCAGAAAAATCCCAATAAATTCCATAAAATGGAAAATGAGGTTCTAAGACATTTTTATAAAGTGGAAATAACAAAAATACCCCTATATGAATTTTTATCGTATTATAGTTTCTTTTAAGGTATCCGGAAAAATTAAGTATTAGGACTATAAAAAGACCTCAGAAAAATATGAGAAAATGGAGATAAATATTTAAAGGGTCAATAATGATTTTAGATATGTTAGACAGGGTCAGAGGGTGTTCTAGAAAATATCATGCCATTAAATAATTTATTTTTCCCGAAAATCACCTGAATCGGTACCGGTTAATACCGAAAAATTGAAGAAAAATCCTAGAAGCTCCAAGAAGGTCCAAGAAACTCCATGAAGCCTCAAGACTTGTTGATTTGGCGCCAAATGGTGAGGGAGAAGGAAAAAGGAGATGACAACTCAAAAGTTGTCATAATTACAATGAAAAAGGAGGTTAAATTCTAACCCTTGGATCAAGCTTTTAGGAATTGGATCTTAGCCCTTGTTTCCCCTCAATTTTTCCTATAAATACCCCCTCCAAAGACTTCAATTTCGTGCAGCCCTCTTTACATAGGAGAAACTCTTGTCAATTCAAAACTCAAGCCAAAGACAAAGCTTCCAACCTCCCAAAGTTCAAGGAGACTAAGGTAAGCATACTTCCAAGCTTTTAATGATTTGTTTGGAAGTTTGATTTATGGTTTTTAAGGGTTGGGAACCATGAATTTACAAGGGGAGATGCTGCCCAAATTAGGAAAAGATGAAAGTCATGATAAGGATAGCAAAGACAAGTTGAAAAGGAAAAGATTTAACATGTTTTAGTTCATGGAATCAATATTTTCTTGGAATTGTTCTTGAACTACCTTGCTGTCCAGATTTATGCACTTTGTTCTAGGGTTAAGATATGATGATTTTAAGGCCTCCAATGTGTTCAAAATGCAATTTTGTGTAGGGTATAGTAGGGAGACCCTAATTGGAAGTCGTAGACATCAAAATAGAAGTTTTAGAAAACCCTAAGTTGCAATTTTCGTGTCTGTCTGTACGGACAGTATAGGAGATGAAGCAATTTCAAAATTTGGATCACACCATTGGATTCCTTAGCCAAAATTATGTAGGATAGGATCCCAAGAGTTAATGTTAGTGTTTGGGATAAATAAAACCCTAATTGCATTCAAGAAAGGGTAGTTAGGATTTTTAAGTTTGGATTATGTTTGAGAAGTGTAATGACATGAAATTGTTGTTCAATAATTAGGATTTGACATTTGTGCACCTAAAGAACTTCAAGTCAACAAGGAAACACAAGGATCTCCAAGAGGTAGCAACAACTCTAACTTTATCATTGTCTTGTAATTATTTATTGGTCTTGTTGTTTATGATGTTTGGTTGAGCATGATATTATGTGATGATGTGCAAGCTTGATGGGCTTGATTATGTGGTAATATCCTTGCTAAGATGTCATGACAAATGCATGTTAGAGAATGCCAACAATATGAGAATGAATGTGTGGCTCCCATATCATATAACATGCTTTAAATAATTACTTGATGATGTTAAAGTTGTGTTGAATGCTATTGGGATTTCTTTGGAAATCTCACTCTTTTTCATATTAAACCATGGTAGGTGCTGAGCATTGAAGAGGTAAAGAGCTAATTGATGGTGTTTGAAGCATGCTTGGTTGTGTTAGATACACTTATATTATGTAAATATGGAACAAAGAGTACTTAATGTAAGTTCTGTTAGAAGGCAGTGAGATTTACAACATATTTTGGATATGGTATTGTATGAATTAAATGTTGAAATTTAGTATGCTTAAAGTTGACATCTTAAGATTTAAATAGACACCAAGTACGTCCAATTTGGATATTAAACGAATTTATGGTGAATTTTCAAAGTTAAGAGTTGGATTCTGGAAAACTGGAAAATTACCATATGAATAGTGTATGTTTGCGAATTTTTTTGGAACGTTGTAGTTGCGCTTGAACCTATTCATTATTTTTCCCATAAATAGGTTTTAAATATATTTCATTAGGAATTGGAATCACCTCATTTGGAGTTTTCTAGATTTAAATATGAATTTCCAAAGTTTGGGAAAAATCTGAAAAGTGCTATATGAACAGTACCCGAGAGAGATTTTCAACAATTTCAGATCTTTGATTCCAACTTTAATTGATCCTAAAGTGGTTCCAAAGGCTACTAATGGATCATATATGGGTATTAAAGTAAGGATGCGACACATACGGAGTCTTTTCAACTGCCTTAGATGGAACACGATTTAGTGTGAACATAGCTGTCTCTAGGGCGTGGCCCCAAAAGGACGGTGGAAGATCTGTTCGACTCATCATGGATCGAACCATATCCAATAGTGTTCGATTCCTCCGTTCAGAAATGCCATTCCATTGTGGTATTCCTGGAGGAGTCAATTGTGAGACTATCCCACAATTCCTAAGATGATCGATAAACTCTTGGCTCAAATATTCACCACCTCGATCAGATCGAAGGGCTTTAATTGTTTTGCCAAGCTGGTTTTGTACTTCATTTTGAAATATCTTGAACATTTCAAAAGATTCGGATTTATGTTTTATTAGATAGACGTAGCCATATCTACTGAAATCATCTATGAATGTGATGAAGTACGAATAACCTCTTCTGGCATTTGTATTCATCGGTCCACACACATCTGTATGTATGAGTCCCAACAAATTAGTGGCCCTCTCACTGTGCCCAGTGAAAGGTGACTTTGTCATCTTACCTAACAAACAAGATTCGTAAGTATCATATGATTCAAAATCAAATGAGTTGAGAAATCCATCTTGATTGAGTTTAGAAATGCGTTTCTCATTTATATGGCCCAGACGACAGTGCTAGAGGTATGTTGAATTCAGATCATTTGGTTTGACCTTTTGACGGTTATGTTATAGATATTTCCATGATTGGGTTGTTCCAAGTTTAATATGTAATGATCAACATGCAAATCACCATGAGCATAGAAAATATCATTACGATAAATGGAATATTTACCATTCCCAGAAATGGAAGTGTAACCTTCCTTATCCAAATAAGAAAGAGAAACAATGTTACTACTCAAAGCAGGAACATAATAGCAATTGTTCAAAACTAACAAAAGCCCAGTGGGCAGAACTAATTCATAAGTGCCTACAGCTAAAGCAGCAACCTTTGCTCTATTTCCAACTCGTAGGTCAACTTTGCCCTTCTTCAGCTTTCTACTGTCCTTTAGGCCCTGCACATTTGTACAAATGTGAGAACCACATGCAGTATCTAATACCCATGTAGTGAAAGTAGAGAGATGAATGTCTATAACATAAATACCTGGAGCGATAGCCCCGCTATCCTTCTTGTTCTTTTCAGATCTTCAAGGTAGAGTTTGCAGTTCCTCTTCCAATGACCCGGTTCATTGCAGAAGAAACAAACTCCTTCCTTTGGAGGCTTTGCCTTCTTTGGTGCAGGCTTGGTTTTGGGCTTGCCTGACTCTTTGGTCTTACCAGATGAGCCATGACCCTTCCCCTTACCCTTGCCTTTCTTTTTTATACCCTTTCTTTTCTGAACCATCAAAATAGTACTGGGCTTCTTCTTAACAGTCAGCTCAGCAGTTTTAAGCATCCCATGCAGTTCAAAAATAGATTTCTCCATGTTATTCATGTTGTAGTTCATGATAAACTGGTCATAACTTTCTGGGAGTGAGTTCAAGATCAAATCTGTAGCTAACTCCTGGCTCATGGGAAATCCAAGCCTCTCAAGGTGATCTATGTACCCTTTCATCTTTAAGACATGAGTACTCACTGATGCACCTTCAGCCATCTTGCAGGAATGTAAGGCCTTAGTGGTCTCATACCTCTCTTGCCTTGCTTGTTGCTGGAACATTGCCTTAAGATGTACAATCATCTCATAAGCCTCCATGTGTTCCAAATCTCTTTGGACCTCCAGAACCATGGTGGCAAGCATCAAGCATCCCATATCAACAGAGTCTTATACTTCGCATAAGAATCTCTCTGAGCTCTAGGAGCATTGGCTGCTGGCTCCTCAGGAATGGGTTGATCTAGGACATATACCTTTCTTTCCTGCTTGAGAACAATTCTCAAGTTCCTGAACCAGTCAAGAAAGTTTGTCCCATTAAGTTTGTCCTTCTCAAGGACAGATCGCAACGATAATGTAGCAGTATTACTAGTCGTCATGATTCTACAATTAAAATATGCAAGCGAATTAGCAATCTCCCACTGAATAAAACAACCCTCAATGTAATAATTAGTGGGCTAAGATCCATATTTAGCTTAAACTTGAGTCCGCTTTGGCAGGACGCTCAACTTTAAGTTATTTAGGTAGGTAACAACTTTACTAATTACATCACATGTAACTCTTAGATATTTATGGGATTCCATCATCATATGATCCGGCATGTTTTAATCCCATCTAATGCCTTGAGACCCAAAACCGTTTTGATAATCTCAATTAAGTCAAACAATAACAAACATAAGAGTAGCACCATTACTCTTGCTTATCTCCCCAACATAACTCAAATGCACCCACTTTGGTGGAGCCTACAAATGAGCGATCGAGGTTTTGACAAGTGTTCATTAATTAACGGCATATGACTTAAGATTTCTTTTAGAGGGTTTAATTAACTATCCGGTTTGCATGTATCACGGTTGTATCTCATACCAGTATTATGCATATAAAACATACATGCAGTGATCTAATCAAAAGATGCATAATCTTAAACGTGATACAATATGGCTCACCTATCCTAAGTCCCCTCAAGCCAATGAGAGAAGCTGTCTAATTAGAATAGGAAAATTACATAAGAAAACCTCGTTTTAACATTCGAGGGGAGTGAGACGAGAAGAGAATGTACAACGAGAGTCATTAGAGGAAGGCATGACATGTAATATCCTTAATTTTCTGTACTGATTTCTATGTACAGATTAAATGGAATATATGAGTTCTTTTTCAGGAAAAAGATGTGGTCCTTTATGTAAAGAAAAGGATTAAATTGCAAAAGAAAGGAAATAAAATGACCTAAATGTAATTATGGAAAGTCTAAGGTTAAGAAAGAAAGGTAGACAAAAATGTGGGGTCTTAAAGTGTAATTTTAGCCAAATAAAGGGACTTAGTTGAAAAGAAGAAAAGTTTCTGGGGCAAAAGTATAATTATGAAAACTTGGACCAGAAATAGGCAAAAATAGTGATCGTACTCCGATCAGTCCCATATCCCACCAGTAGGTAGAGCAAGTGACGCCGGGTAATCCAGTCTAATACCGGAATTTTTGAAGTGTTACCTTCGGTATTCGAGCTTTGGTCGCGACCTCAGTGTCCTCTAGTCGTGACTCCTCACCTCTGGAACTTTCAGTCGCGACCTCCTCAGCTTCTAGTTGGGACCTGTCACCTCTGGAGTTGTTAGTCGCGACCTACTCTGCTTCACGTCGCGACCGGACATCTCTGGAGTTTGTAGTCGCGACCTCATCAGCTTCAAGTCGCGACCTGTCTCCTCTTTTCAGATTTCTGACGTTCAGATGCCCGTATGGTCGCGACCTCAGTGTCAATAGGTCACGACCTTGCTTCGTGTCTGGTCGATCGCAAGAAGTCGACAGCTCAGATCGGCTTCCTCTACCGGTATCCACACGAACAGCGTTCCAATCGCGAACGAGGTGCTAGCGCCTCTTGTCCCTCTAGGGCTTTCTAGAGATTCCGTCCTTACCGTCTCTATTTCGGCAGTTTCTTATCTGCAAACCTTTTGCACTCTCCTTGCCCCCTTTTCTCACGTCTGAATGTGTGTGTAGAGATGTGTTGTGTGTAGAACCCTAGCTCCTAATGTCAAATATATAGGATGCTATCGGGCTTCTAATTGGGCTGGGCTTCAGAATTAATCTTATATTAATTCTGAATTAATACAATATCATATATTGCATAATTTAATAAGAAACTAATTGAATAAATATGGTTTATATTAAATCCGTCCCACAGATTTAATTCACCTATTTATTTAATTTAAAATAAAGATAAGACAGAATTATTTTGATTTATTCCCATAAATCAAATTTGAGATATCTTGTCAATTTGAATTTCAAATTCAAATAGATCATATCCATTTAAATTCAAATTCAAAAGTGATAGAGATTTAATTTATCCTTATAAATTAAATCTTACAAATATCTCTTATATTATATATAATATATATATACAAATTTATATATATAAAATATATATCCACCCTAGATTATTCATTGAATCTAGACATCTCTTAGATTCAATGAATCTGGACATCATAGCTCGTATTGGGCTGTTTTGTGTGCGACCCTGTAGGCCCATATGAAGTTGGCAGTGGCCCAGTTACTATACTGACCCACAAGTCGTAAGCGGTCTCTAGCAAGGCATTACAACTACCCAAAACATATGAGGATCGATAAACGATGTAACCTTTCATACAACCATATCACGTCCCTTTTGTCACACGATATTTCGGTCAAGGATGAGGCATGGAGAACGTCATCCTCCTGTTCCTGACCGTTACTTTCTTGATCCCTGAGTAGTTTGAATATAGAAATGGAACTACCCTTCCATTCCAATATGGCCATACATTTCTCAGACTCACTCATCGAGGGGCCCAGTAATATCTCTCTACGAATGTGAGGGACAAATTCCATCTTGACCATTCACATTCCTCCGCATGAAAAACCACTAAGCCCGAGCATAGCCTTTATGATCCCTCGGTCAAAAGTGACTTTTGACTAGGTCAAAGCTGAGCGTTTGTCATGTAGGAATCTATGATGATCTCAGGTCAAAGGGCATAGTGACATGTCTTGTATATGAGAGAAGCTCATGACTTGACCCATGCAGCTCTCTCATAGCGGGTCGGTCCAACACCCTGTACTCTTACATGTGCTTATGACTTTGATTTATATCTCTATATATCTTCAAAGTCATACTGGTCTTATTTCATCTCTGCTCCCGCATAGATGACCGACCAGGGATATTTAGGATAAGATCACGAGTTATCCAAGGATTGTCATCATAGTAAACATGCAAATAATATGATAACATAATTAAGAAATTCATAAATCAACAATGTTCATAAGATAATGATTGGTCCCTAGGGCACAATCTCCAACACCTCATTTGGTTAAGAATTCAAATTGTTATGATTTTTCAAAGTCGGGATTAGAATCTGGATCAAGATAATACGATCATCCAGAGGCAGTGAGGTTCATGTACTAATTTCAAATAGTAAATGAATAAATTTTTCCACAAAATATTGTGATCATGTAGTATACATCCAGATCTTTAAATGCATATGTAATATGCCTCAATTGGATGTGTATATCAATAGAAACGAATTTCCAAAGTTAAAAAATAGAATCTGGAATTTCCAGAATTTGCCATATAAACAGTAAAAAGTAACGATTTAATTGTATCAATTGGCAAGGTAAATGTCCATATTTATATTTTTCCCTTAAATATTTATGAATCAATCGATTGAGTCCAGTGTAATAATAGTTCTTAAAATCCTTTGATCAAAGCTAGCTTAAAAACTTCTTAATACACTGTTGAAAACCACTTATTGGTAATTAAATCAGATGATAATAATGCCCTCAAATGATCATCAATCAACAACCATAGACTTAAAATAATTGAATTAAAACATCAATAATCATTGATAATAGTCCAACTATCCAAAAATTAAAATTGAAATATTTATATTAAAATCAACAATCTCATCATCTAATGTCAATTACAAATATCTAATTTGAGAACAATCAATCGACATTCAATCCCTATTCATACAATGAAATCCCTAAATCTAGAAATATCAAAACATAAAATAGGTGTAGATTAAGATAGAAAACTCCCCAGTTCAGTCCATGAGCTCAAGATATGCTGTCTATTACCAAGAAACTAAAGTTTTAGCCTCTCATAGCTGCTACTGTGCTACCATCGCTGCCCAGAAATGATGCCATGAAGAATACAGAAAAAGGTGATGGAAAGGTCAAGAGAAAGATGGTAAAAGTGGATTAATCGGTGCAAAAATATGAAAATCTGTGGAAAGATCAATAAAATAGAAGGTGTGAATGGAAGTTGTAGAGAGAATATTGAGAGAGAAAGAGCAGCTATTTACTAGCCAAATCTGGCAAAAACTCCAGCCCCCTCATCTGATTGCTTCCCCTAGCCTTAATTACAGAGTAACCTAAATGAAAATGCACAGCTTAACTAACTAGCTATTCTAGTAGCAACCAGATCTTAATTTTGGTCGCGACCTGAGAACACAGAGAACATCGTAAGACAGCTGGCTTTCACATTTCAGGTCATCTTTGTCTAGTGATTCCTTCTGTGCTTCACATTGGGTCCTTGATTCTCCTCCAAAACACCTAAAATTCAAAATCAAACCTCACTATAAAAGCCAAACAAAATAAAGAATAACATAAATGCAGTTTGGAAGAGTTAATTTACCATTTAACCCTTTTATCAGTACATGCCATGCACAATCATGTATTACAATAAAAGCATAATTACAGGCATAAAATGAATGGAAAACTTCCCATAAAACCTTGAAAGTATTAAAGAAACCATATACAATTTGCATCCTATCATAATGAAATGGCTTATGTTGCCATAGGTTATGATGAACAGTTGCATCTCCTTGTAGTTATCGTGTGATGACATGCATGTTAGAGTATGCTTAAATGATTGCATCTCCTTGCACATTATGCATGTTAGAGTATGCTATGATGAATGAATACTCTCCTTTCATATTACATGCAGGGTAGAGTATATATGATGAGAAAGTTATGTTGCTCCCACACTATATGATATGCAATTAGATAATTTAACATGGTAATGATAATAAAGCAATAAAAAAGTGATATACGAGATAGTTAACCAGTTAATCCCTAAAGTTTATAATGAGAATCTAAGACAAATAGTTATAATCAATCAGACAGAGAACGAGAGTAGAGATGAATATTAGTGGCAAACCTATAGACATACGATTACAGTACTCAGGACATATCTTTTCAGTAGGGATAAGATACATGAATGATGTACCATGAACATGAAATGAAAAGAGATGCAGTTATGAAAGATGATGCATCTTAGATAGGGAGCAGCATCTATATGATAAAAGTTAATATTTGCAATGGAGCTAGATTGCTCTTGCAATAGAGTCATATTGTTCTTGAGAAAGAGATAAGAGAAACGGACAGTGGAGCCTATATTAGAGTCATGTCCACTAGATGAGATGTACAGATTATAATAGTTACGTGCATGGTAGAACCTGTGTAATTCTTTACAGTACTGTATATAGCAAAGTTATGAAAGATGAGAATGATATGAGAAATTCCTGAGTGATAGAGGAAATGAGTAAAGTCTTAATAGATAATATTGGCTTATGTGATCAGTCTTAGGGAATTATCTGTTGAGTTAGCAACTAAGTGAAAGTAACTAACCTTATAACTTAGTCCGTCAGTTTTAGGTCTTCCAGATATAAGGATACAGTATAACAAAATCGCAGTAGATTCTGGAGGATCGCAGTTAGATCCTAGTATGGCTCACAGAGAATAGAATTCCAGGGTCAAAGTTAGATCCTAAAGAGGCTTACGATTGACCACAGTAGATCCTGAGGGTCACAGTAGACCTAGCCTAAAAAAAAGAAAGTAATGAGCCATAAGTACAGTATTTCTTTAGAAGACGAATACCAAGGACAAGGTTAAGGTAGGGAAGCCTTACAAGTTGGTTAACTTATAACAGAGAGAGTACCCATGACATTAATTTCAGATAGCCTTATTATTATTATGGACTGAACTCAGAATCTTCTTACTCAAAGAATGAAGTAAAGTTAACAGATTTAAAGTTTTCAATCCTGAGTACCAGATATTTATGAGTCTGTAGATAGTATGCCTAAGGAAGAGAAGAAGAATATCTTATAATATATGAGAAGGGGGTCAAGTAAGAATAGAAAGATCCCTAAGATAAGGTTATAGAGAACAAGAATAAGAGCCAGACAGACCCAAGAGAGACAGTATGAGAAGGGTCTAAGATAGTAAAATACTAGGTTAGAGCCTGTTAGCACCAGTGCTTAAAATTTTTATCAGTAATTTTTAGTTAAGTGTTCTTAGGTAAGTAGCCCAATGATGGGTGACCCCCTATGAAGTAATGAGAAAGGGTGTAAATGCCACAGAAGTTTGGCATAGATGCACAAAGTTATGTAAAATTATAGAAAGAGTTATGAAAAGTTAGAAGGGATATGATATATGAAAGTTCTGGCCACCTTATTTTTTCTTAAGAATTGGGAACTAGTCTTCCGAATCAGAGTTGATATTGCTCCAAATAGAGCAAGATACTCTATCAGTGTAAAAGGGAATACGGTTATGATGGAGTTGATGTTACTTTAACAGAAGAATGTCCTCTATTAAGAACAAAAGTAATACAGCTGAGGTAAGGCAAGAGGAGTTGACTTTACCCAATAAAAGTGTGATTGGCCAAGAACAAAATTTAGGGATAAAGCTTAACAAAGTATTAAGCAGGTAAGAAAGAATAGACTCATATAAGTCCTCTCCCTCTAATTTTATGAACAAGAAGATGATTTTACAGCTGACTCTATAGACAAATAGAGATGCTCCCTTTTGGAAGGGATAAGATGTTTGAATGTTATGTTATAGATGAAACAGCAAGTAAGAGCTTTCACTCCTTGCATGAAATGCCAGGCATTATGTTATGTTTGTAAAATATGCTAAAGCTCCGAGTGTTAGAGGTGTGCATATTAAGGAAAGGAATGCTTGAGCTCTGATGTTAGAGCTTTGTATTCATGAGCAGGTATGTAGTCCTGTAACATGTTAGCCAGGCATTATGCATGTTAGAGTATATGCTCCTACTTAGCAATAAAGCAAAGAAAGAATAATTATAGAAGTTCTCTCTTTGCACTATGCTGAGTTGTTAAAATGATAAAAGAAACTAGTAGAGTAATAGAGTTTCTAAGGTAAAAGAAGTATATGATATGGAATTGAAGCTTTGTGGATGTTAAGAAACTCTGCTAGATACTCAGATAAGTAATAAGAGATATGCGCTAAAAAGTATGATGAGTAGTTCACAAAAACTCCAGAATACAGTAATATTCAAGAAAGTGTGATATGAAAGAAATGGACACTACTCACAAGTCTAATATAGTGAGTCGTCCATAAATAAATAGATGCATAGCGAGTAAGTAAGAAACATAATGAACTAGAGTTTAATTCTGATTGAGTTTATTAGAAAAGCATAGTAAAGACAGCAAAGATATGAAGCTTATATAGATGATGAGAACACTTCGTCAAATGATAAGATAAGAGATAGATACCCAAATCCTTAGCCATGGATCAGAAAAGAGTATAGAGAGAAGATATATATGTGATACTTGACTAAGGTACTAAGTAAATTTCGAGGATGAAATTTATTTTAAGGGGAGGAGAAATGTCATTCCAATTTTTAGGCTTAGAAGCCCAGTATGTAGCTTGAAATAGGTAGGCTACCAAGTCCTGTTAAGTAGAAGTCCCAAAAATATATAGATGATATTCAGGGACTAAACTACGAATAATAAAAGTTTAAGGACTAAGTTGTAAATAGTAAAATTTCCTGAGGGCAAATATATAAATAAGTTAGAGACTTTAGAAGAGTCTCCTGGGCGTGGAAAGAGGAAAGAGGTTAGTTAAAGGTCTAAGGTTGAGATAAAGATCTCAAAGGGATGATTTACGATGTTAAGCCCAAGCAAGGGTAAAATCATAATTTTAGAAAAGTCCAAGGGCATAATCGTAATTTTATAAAAAGTTGATGACCTAAAGTGTAATTTTCAAAAGTTCAGGGACAAAATGGTAATTATGGAAAGTTGGGTCGGAAAAGGCCCAAAAATGTTCAGAAATAGTTTTGTATCAAATTTTCCCTGTAAATAGAGAGAAATATTGTGATCAATTTAACGCAACACAGAATTTTGATTTGAGGTCTCAATAAATTGATATAAAATTTTAAAGAAAAAAATTAGTACAATATCCTTTGGACCTCAGAATTAGATAAAATTTGGCAATAAATTCTTATAATTAATATAAAAATTTATAAAATTGACAGAACTCAAAAAGGAGTTATGTGAAATTTATAATAGAATTTAAAGTAGAATAAAACACCCGATAAATACTTTTCGGGGGAATTTCTTGGGATTTGAGCCCACGAAGGTAGGGGACCACGTAGAAGGCCAAAATGGCGCCTTATAGGAACAATAATATTTTTAGATAAGTATGTGGACTTGTGCTAATAAAGACCCAGAAAAATATAAAATTATGAAAATGCCACTGGTGTGCCGCTGTATTGTGCCATTAAGCAATAGATAGATGGAGGGCATTTTGGTAATTTAACTAAGGTTAGACGGTCAAAGAGAGTTATTTGAATAGTTGACTAGGGTTAGGGAGTACTCTGGTGATATGTGAAAAGACGATAACGCCCTATATATATTAAAGTAAATAAAGAATAAACATGGGGTATTTTGGTAATTTGCCAAGGGATCAATAATTAAGTTTGGACCCATTCCAAGAATGTCAATGGTAGAAAGAATCCGGATACTAGATTTAAGATCAGAAAGCATATTATGGAACCTTAGAAAAATTAGATTTATAAAACAATAGTATTTTTGGGAAATTGGAGTGAGTGGGTACCGGATTAGACTAGAATTTTTCCAGATGCTTCTTTCCCTTAGAATTTCATCAAATGTGGCTATGAAGTGACTCTTGATGATGTCATGGATGATGTCATCTTTTGGCTTCTAGGGCAAGCCAAGATCAAGAGCAAATATGAGCCATTAGATCAAATAGTGCTCAAAGTGATCTTGGCCATCCATTTCCATGCCTTGAAGTCCATAAATACCCCCCATTTTCTGCCCCAAAACTGTGGCTCTTGGAATACTTGGGTAGGTGCTACCTAAATGGAAACTCAAGCCAAGACAAAGAAGAATTCAAGGACCAAAGTTCAAGCTAGCTAGGGATTAAGGTAGGCAATCTATCCTACCTTATTTTCCTTTAATTTGGGGGCTTGAATTTTGGATTTTTATGGAAGAAAGTTGAGCTTTACCTAGGGTATATGTGCTATCCAAAACCCTAGATAAAAGGAGAAAGAAGAAATTAAAGTTAGAGCTATGTGATTAATGCTTAAACAAGCTAGTTAGATGATTGGTTATTGAATCAAGTTGATATTCTTGACTTTGTCATGGAAGAGACCTTTCGATCTGCACTGTTCATGATAGAGGGAGATGGAATTTCAATGATCTAATGCTTCCATTAAATTTATATGATGATTTCGTGTAGGATTGGATAGGTTTTGAACCTTGGAAGCATTGGAATTGAAAGATGTAATTTTTGGAAGTTCTCTCTATTACTGTTCACACGTATGAATAGTGATTGAAATTTCATGATTTTGATGCTTCCAATGGTTTTAAAATAAAAAGTTTTGTGGTATAAAGTAGAGAAACAAGTATTAGCAGCATTAGAATCAAAATGAGAATTTTTTAAAGAAAAAGTGGAGTTATGCAATTATGTCCAGAATAGTGTGTAGTTACCATAATTTTGGAATTCTAAGTTCATAAATGGATTTAGAAGGCCAAATTGTGTAGGGTAAGGTTAAGACATCAATTGATTCAAAGGCCAAGTTAATTAATAAATATTAGAGAATGTTATGTTAGTTAAAGTATGTTCAATATTCAAGAGAGTTAGATTATAATGAATGAATGGTAATGCTATCTTAGGAATTGATTGGTGTGCTCAAAAGAGGGCAGCCACATATCAAGGAGAAGTAAGAAGGAAGAAGCAAAGATAAAGTAAAGGAAAGTCAAGCATGTGAGGTAGTAAATTATTCTAAACTTGTATGTATTGGATGTTATGCTTGGTTGTGCTATGGCTATGTTGAATTGTGTTGCATATGTGTATATGATTGAAGCTCTAGTTCTATGATTACTTTGGCCAATTGTATTTTATATGTTATATGAAAGCATGCACATTACACAACGTTAACACTTTCACAAGCACAAGTATTTACATTAATGCATACATTGTTTAGTATCGTTTGCTACTGAGATTTCCCCAGAAATCTTACCCTATCCACGTAATCCCAATTCCAACAGGTTCATGAATGATGAAATAGGATGAAGAAGCATGAAGAGAAGTTAGGGATTGGATAATGTAAATGTTATATGATGAATGTATAAATTGTTGCAAGTAATAATGTTATATGACATGTTTGAGCAACAATGTTCATGATGTAATGAAAAATAGTAAATGATAGAATAAATGTTTAAAATTTTACAAACACTTACTTAACATGTCAAGCTTCGTTTTGACACCAAGTATACCTTATTTTGATGTCTGTACAAAGAGAACGAATTTTCCAAAGTCAGGGACCAGAATCTGTTTTCAGAATTTTTGACCAAATAAACAATAATATTTGATGATTAAACTATATTGATTGACTAAGCATTTGGTTATCAAATTATTTTTCCTTTAAATTTCAAGATGTTGTATTCACATAGCATTTTGAACCACTTCATTTTAATTTTTCTAGAATTAATTATGATTTTTTGAAGTTTGTCATCAAATCTGGAATACCATATGAATAGTAATTCGTGAAGAGTAAAAATTTCAGATTTAGCAAATGGACTTCAAAGGTCATGTAAGTGGTTCTAAATGATATGAAATGGTCCCTAAGACGTACAAAATTAAGGACGTTACAACATTATAGAGTGGAGTTTAAAATGATATATTTAACACCTTACTTTCGAACGCCTTAGGGACCATTAGGTAGCATTTAGAACCACTTAAACATCCATTGAAGTTCAATTACAAAATCTGGAAAATTTCAACTTATGAGTACTGTTCATGTGGTATTTCTAGATTAAACGATGAATTCAAAAAATTAAAAATAATTCTAGAAAAATCAAAATGAAGTGATTTAAAAGGATACTCGAAGATAACATATTGTACTTTAAAGGAAAAATAAGTCTCAGACCAAATGCTCAGTCAATTGGTATAGTTTAATCATCAAATATTACTTTTCATTTGGTCAAACAATCTGGAAAATAGTTTCTGGTCCCTAACTTTAAAAGTTTTGGTCTCTTGGTACAGACATCGAAATAAGGCATTATTGGTGTCAAAATGAAGATTGACATATTAACTAAGTTCTGGTAAAATATCATACATTTATTCAATCATTTATTATTTTTCATTGCATCTCAAAAGTTACTGCCTCAACATGAGTTATTGTTTACATGCGGAATTCCAGCAACTATACATTCTACTTGCATTCCCAAAATCATCCATTGCATGTTCATATCATCAAGAATATCATCATTATTTATTCCTCTCCTCTTGTGCTTAAGAGTCATGCTATTTGGGAATGGAAGTAGGGGTTTGATTTCTAAAGAAATCTCAGTAGCAAATGGATACCATACAATGTATGCAACTATATGCTTGATGTTAATATGTGTGCACTTAATGATCATGCTTGCATAATGATAACTCACATGCATCCATGCCCCTTAATTATAACATATGGACATAGCATAAAAAGAAATAGAGCATCAATTAATCATACATGCTTCACATAATCAAAGTAAGTAAACACCACATAAAAGTCCTAGCCATATAAGCATACAAGTAGGTAAGTTCACTACCTCTATTCCTTGGTTTTCCTTACTCTTTTTCTTTCTCACTTTTCCTTAATATGTTGCTGCCTTCTTTGAGCACACAAGTAAAATCCTAAACATTGCATAAACATTTATTCATCTACACCAAATTACTTAACGTTCATGAATATTAAACTTAATTAACCACTTAACCCCTAACTTTCTTTGTTTGTAGTTAATTGCATTGTCCTTTGAATTAATTTGTGTCTTGACTTTACCCTACATAATTTGTGTCTCAAAATTTCTCATTTTGATTATAATGCTTCCATTACTTGTTTCTCTACTTTATCCCACACAATTTTTTATTTTAAAATCATTGGAAACATCAAAATCATGAAATTCAAATTTTGTTCACACGTATGAATAGTAACAGGGAGGGTTTTAAATTCCTTTTTCCAATTCCAATGATTCCAAAGTTCCAATTGTAATATCCTTAATTTTCTGTACTGATTTCTATGTACAGATTAAATGGAATATATGAGTTCTTTTTTAGGAAAAAATGTGGTCCTTTATGTAAAGAAAAGGATTAAATTGTAAAAGAAAGGAAATGAAACGACTTAAATGCAATTATGGAAAGTTTAAGGTTAGGAAAGAAAGGTAGACAAAAATGTGGGGTCTTAAAGTGTAATTTTAGCCAAATTTAAGGGAATTAATTGAAAAGAAGAGAAGTTTCCTGGGGCTAAAGTATAATTAAAGAAAAATAGGCCAGAAGTGGTTTGGACCGCCCGACAACATTTCAGTCCCAGATTTCACCAGAAGATAGGGCAAGTGACGCTGGGTAATCTAGCTTAATACCGGAATTTTTGAAGACTCCAAATAGTAAAAAATGGACTGATCGTCCAAAAGTTATAAAAAGTCCTACCGGATACCCTAGATTTCAGATATAAGTAAGAAATTATAGGATGACGCACCCTTATGGGGCGGATGTCAAAAAACTGACAGGATACTGATAGGAGGTCTGTAGAAAAAGTTATTCACGAATTAGCAAATCAAGACGGAAGTATGAGGCCTTCAGGGATCCGATAGGGAGATTTATCGGTATTTAAACTAAGACTGAATGAGGTCGGGTAACAACAGTCATATGCCCATTATAACCCAAATGGCTGCCCAGACATAGTGGGGCAGTGTATCTGACAGAAGGAGTCGGTGTCCGGGTATAAGTGTAAACGGTGCATAATAGCTAAAATATTCGGTGAACCTGGACAGGGGAGGATTCCTCGTAATGCGTGCCATGAAGGTGTTAGACCCAGAAAGGCCCAATAATGGCACCAACAAAGGCCCAATAAGACTCTTGGACTGATAGGTGGGCCAGTGTCCGGCAGAACCCCGAAAAAGTACGAAATTACGAAAATGCCCCTGTGTAGTACTAAAGGGGTAGCAGGTGTATGAAAGGCATTTTGGTCATTTTGGACAGGCCTAGAGGCCAAGACATATACAGATGAAGTTAATCAGAGTCAGTATATGCCCTGATAAAGTACAGAAAGGTGTAAAATGACAGTTTTGCCCTTAGGGTTAAGATAGTGTATGAAAGGGCACCCAGGGTTATTTTGGTCATTTCGCAGGGGATCTGTAATTGAGTTTAGACCCAGTATTAAAATTTTAATGATATAAAGGATCCAGATACTAAGTTCAAGGCCAGAAGACATAATATGGGTTTTTAGAAAAATTAGATTCAGAAAACGGTCCAGTTTTCTAGGCGACGGACCGGGCTGGTATCGGATTGGACCGGAAAGCTTCCAGAAGGCTTCTAGCTCCCTCCATTTGCACCATGTGATAAATGTGTGAGGTGAGGTGTCCCATGAGGTGGCCTTGAATGATGTCATGGATGATGCAGTAAAGGAATAAAGAAAAATAGGAAATTCTGGAAAAACCAGGACAACAGGATCAGATGGCTTCAAAATTACAAGAATGCCACTCCTCAAAACTATAAATACCCCCTAGATCTTCATTCTCATGGCAAGGAACACTTTAGAGAGGCAAAGAAGTTCTCGAGAGAGAAAGTGAGAAAAGAAAGAAGAAAGGAAGTTCTGGTGAAGTTGGAAGCAGTGTAGAAGTTCTGAAGTTCTGCTTTTGAGGTAGTAACTAATCCTAGCTTTTATGTAATGTCTTTATGAATTGTTGTGCTATTGTTTGGTTGGATTGTTGTCTTATACGTTATGCTTGAAGCTCTATTACAATGCTATGATCATATGTTATTGAATAATGAAGCATGAAGCATACTTATCTGTACACAATCACAAGCAAACACTGTCACACTGCATTACATATATTGTTATGATTGTTGCTACTAAGATTCTTTTGAATCTCATTCCCATATATAACATTACAGGGGAAGTTCTGTCAAAATAAAATTTGGAAATTTTAAGAGACGCCGTTACGCTGCTGAAATTCTGGCAACAAAGTAGGGACAAAGGAAGGAACTGATACGTACTGTGTACGTAGGTGCTGTCTAAGGAGGCTGGAAGTGAGTGAACCTAGCAGGTTCATCCAGTCTTTCCTGGGTACTTACGTAGAATGGTAGTTCCTACGGGAATTACCGAATCGGTACAAGATCGGTTACTTTCTACAGAAGGAATGTAGCAGTTATGCTGCCGGATTTTAGACAACGAAAAATGTAATAGGAATATGGGATGTTAATCATGCACTGCTGTATAACAGTTGATTATTTAATAATGATTGTTATCTGGCATGTTTGACTGATGTGTGATGTATGTATGCACTATGATGTAAGGTTGGTTGCTGAAAAATGACTTTGTGAATAGTAATTTGTAGAGACCAATTGATGTTTGATAAATCATTAAAAATAGTGAATGGTTGAATAAATGTATGATATTTTTATGGTAAAAAGTAGACATACTAATATTTAATTTTATATATATAATTATTCATTTGGATGTATACACGGAAAGATATAAATTGTTAAAGTTGGGACCAGAATGTTGGATTCAGGAAAAAATCACGGATGAACAGTAAAGTTGAAATGTTGACCCACGTTGAATTTGTCAAGGAATGGTCAACCAATGATTTTTCCCTGAAATATAATTTGTCACAATTTAGATTTTTCTAGAGTTAATTATGATTTTTCAAAGTCAGGTCACTCATCTGGAATTGGCCACAGTGAACAGTACCCGATAAGAATAAAATCCCAGATTAAGAGTTTAGACTTCAATGACCCTGAAAGTGGTTCTAAGTGCTACTGAATGGTCCTTAAGATATATAAAAATAAGGATGTGACATTTTGGTATCAAAGCAAAGGATTCTGGCTTAGGAAATACTCTGAATAGATAAATATACCCTAATAAACCGGACATAATTGACACTAAGTTAGTGTTTGCAGGATGGCTAGACATAGATCCAGGTCTGAAACTACAGTAAACCAATGGGAGTTAAGACCGGAGGTTTCTAGTTCGGATAGTTCAGAAGAGGAGATAATGAGCAATGATTCTGATCCTTGGATATCTCCAGTAGTGAGTGACTCAGAAGTGGATAGTTCTTCCGTAGGATAAAATCTTGTGGATGATCAGGAGGTGATGGTGATAGAAGGCCCTATTCCTGTCATTCTCATAAGTGTGGTACCTTTGAATATAACAGACAATTCAGGATCCAGCCAAGTACGTGATCAGAGTAATACGCCAGGTCCCAGTAGGCCCGAAGTGACCCTAGTAGAGATACATTTGGGAAGTCTAATCGTAAGAATGATCCCAGGGAGGAACCTGAGTAGAGAACAATTCGAGAGCTCGGTAGCATTAGCCCGACAGCTATATGGGCTGAGGCAGACCCTGATCAGAAATGTAGATCAAGGCTATATGGTTTATCAGAATTTCATCACAAGGGTAAAAGCCATATATCAAGCCTGGGATCCAAACGTGTTAACCTTGGGGCTTTGGTTAGAAATTATGAATGATGTATTGCCGACTACTCCTACCTGGAGATCAGAGTTGGATCAATATTTTGATAAAGAACCATATTGTATTGTATCCGACTGGATCTACTTGGTAGGAGAATATAGTAGAATAAAGTTTAAGAAAAATTAGGGTAATGTTTCTAATGTACAAAAGATCAGTACAGTAGCATATATATGACTGTGACATGTACCTTGTATGCTATGTTTGAAATAAAATGAGAAATGTTGTTTATCGCATTCCTTTCTATGTTATAGCATAACAAAATGGTTCGAACAAGAAGAACGATTCCAACAGAGGAACCACAAGAAGCTGGAAATCTTAATCAACTAATTTTAGAACGGTTAGAACAACAACAAAAGATGATAGAAGAAACGAGAGCAGCTCAGGCACGAAATGAGCAGGAAAGAGATGCTGCCATAGTCGCAGCAGTGGCAGCAGCTGTAAGTAATTTAAGACCACCAGAGCCTTCAGGAGCGGCTGATAGAGAACCTGAAGGAGTACAATAGCAGGCAGTTCATCCCCAGAGACGGGTTGAATCGAGGGAGGAGGCAGTAGGTATCCAACAATGGATGGTTCGATTTTGCAAACACAATCCTCCAGTGTTCGAAGGAACATTCGAAGTACAAATAGCAAAGAATTGGGTCAGTAGATTAGAAAAGATCTTTAAGGTCCTCGACTGCCCAACTGAAACCAAGGCCCAAATGGCCATCTATCAATTAGAAAAGGATGCGGATAGATGGTGGAAGAATATAGAGTTACTTCTCCAAGCAAGAGATATTCCAGTTACCTGGGAAGTGTTTCTTGAGCAGTTTTACGAGAAATATTTCCCTCAATCCATCAAAGATGAAAGGGAGGCCGAATTCCTTGTACTGAGACAAGGAGAAAAAGAATCTTTTGACGAATATCTGGCTAAGTTCATCCAGCTATCCCAGTATTCTACGTATCTACGTCAAGTGGATGACGAGCGCTGGATGACAGAAAGGATGATTCGGGGATTGAATTCCACGCTAAAGGAGAAGTTAACTCCGCAACAATACAACTAGTTTAATAAGGCTGTGGAAGCATGTCGAATTGTAGAAAATAGCATGAATCATCGAATGCTGTCCAGATTCGAGAATAGGGATCAGGCGACCCCTGGTAAGGCCGGTCGAAAATAAGAAGCTGTAGGTGGGAGCGGCTATAAGAAGAGGAAGCGACCGTGGCAGAACAAAAAGCTAAATAGAGGAAATTTTCACGGCAGGTCCAACAATAGGGATTCAAAGGCCCCAGTATGTGAAAAATGTAGAAAGAATCATGGTGATAGACCATGTTTAATGGGCCAGAATGTTTGTTACACCTGCGGAAAGCCCAGACATTTTTCCAGAGAATGTCCTCAAGCTATAACTGATCCAAGGCCAAGGACGGCAAGACAAATGTTTGCACTCACTAGAGAGGACGCTCAGCGATCACCTGAGATGATCCAAGGTACAATCTATCTCAATGATCATGCTATGACAGCTCTATTTGATTCGGGTGCAAGTCATTCCTTTATATCTTATGAATGTGCTAAATGCCTAGGCCTTCTGATCAGCAAGTTACGTTATGATATACAGGTGAAAACTCCCACCAACGCTAGAGTAATTACATCTGATGCCTGTCTAAATAGTATGGTGCGTTATGAGCACTGCAGTACCACCCTATACCTGATCTGTATGCCTTTCTGAGAGATTGATGTCATACTCGGCTTAAATTGGTTATCCTCCAATAATGTGATGTTGGACTGCAGGAACAAAACCCTAGTTCTTGGTCCAAAGGTCACTGATATGAGCTCAGAAGTATGACTGAACTTCATGACAGAGGCTCAGGCAGAAAAATGTCTACGGAAAGGATGTCAAGGGTATGTGGTATTCTTTTCTGTTCAAACAGAAGTGGAAGAAGGCATCGAGGAGATTCTAGTAGTCAATGAATTTCCTGAAGTCTTTCCAAAGGAGATTCAGGGATTGCCTTCAGAGCGTGAAGTGGAGTTTGCGATCGACATTATACCTGGAGCTGGACCAGTGTCAAAAGCCCCGTACAGGATGGCTCCCAATGAAATGATGGAACTAAAGAAGCAAATTGAGGAGCTATTGGAGAAGGGTTTCATACGACCCAGTGTATCGCCATGGGGTGCTCCAGTACTATTCGTCAAGAAGAAAGATGGTAGTTTAAGGCTATGCATTGACTACAGGGAATTAAATAAGCTTACGGTTAAGAATAAGTATCCTCTCCCCAGAATTAATGACCTGCTAGACCAGTTGGCAGGAGCGAGCTTATTCTCCAAGATTGACTTGAGATCTGGCTACCATCAACTAAGGGTCAAGCTAGATGATATTCCAAAGACGGCATTCAGAACTCGCTACGGGCATTTTGAGTTCCTTGTGATGCCTTTTGGACTAACCAATGCACCTGTTATTTTCATGGACTACATGAACCGGATCTTCAGGCCTTATCTAGATCAGTTCGTTGTGGTCTTCATTGATGATATTTTGGTGTACTCCAAATCTCCATAGGAGCATGAAAGGCATTTGAGGATTGTTCTTGGTACCCTTAAAGAAAAGAAGCTCTATGCTAAGCTGAGTAAATGCGAGTTTTGGCTATCAGAAGTCAAATTTCTCGGTCATGTCATATCCCGAGACGGGGTAGCTGTGGATCCTAGCAAAGTTGAAGCAGTTTTGAGCTGGGAGCAGCCAAGGACAGTGATGGAGATTAGAAGTTTTCTCGGCCTAGCAGGGTACTACAGAAGATTTATTCAAGACTTTTCTCGAATTGCCTTACCACTTACCAAGCTGACCAGAAAGAATCAGCAGTTTAAGTGGGATGAGATGTGCGAGGCTAGCTTGAAACATCCTCCTTTATACTCCTCAGAGTACACTTGTGGAAGCAATATTAGCTGTACTTAAGTCCAGAGATGGAACTTTTACTCCTAAGTTCCTTATCCTGAACCTTTGCTTTGAGAACTGGTTTCTCACCTTCTACACATCCAAATGAGGCTTAATACCTATCCACGGAATGCCCCAGATGTGTACTATCGGCTCACTAAAACTTGTGGCCAGACTCCTCTATTTACTAGGTCAAACTGAGGACAGAACACTGCTGCCTCAGGACCTGCGAATTTCCCCTTACTTTACCATACATAAATTGAATATGCCAAACAATATTTATCATTGAATAACATAATGTCATACAGCATGGCATACACAACAAGACATATACATAATCTTTCTATCTCTATTACATCTCTTTCTGCCTAAACTCCGGCAGCATAATCGCTACGCTTCATCTGTATAAAGAGCTGAACTGTACTGATTCGGTAATCCCCTCATGAGAACTACCATTCTACGTAGTACCCAGGAAAGACTAGATGAACCGGCTAGGTCTACTCACTTCTAGCCTCCTTAGACAGCACTACGTACACAGTACTTATCATATACTGATGTTCAGTCTTTACTTCGGCAGCATAACGACGTCTCTTAGCATTCTCAAAATCCACTTCAGCATAACCTCCCTATAATGGGTTATGTATGGGGATGAGATTCGGGGGAATCTCAGTAGCAATAATCATAACAATATATGTAATGCAGAGTGACAGTGCTTGCTTGTGATTGTGTACAGATAAGTATGCTGCGTGCTTCCATGCTTAATAACATATGATCATAGCATTATAGCAGAGCTTCAGACATGACATATAAGACAACAATCCAACCAAACAATAGCACATCAAATCATAAAGCCATTACATAAAAGCTAGGATTAGTTACTACCTGGCTAGCTCAGCAGAACCCTACTATCCTTATTCTGCTTCCAGCTCCGCCAGAACTTCCTTTCTTCCTTTCTTCATTTCTCTCTTCCTTC
This sequence comes from Leucaena leucocephala, assembly GCA_037074615.1. Lineage (NCBI taxonomy): Eukaryota > Viridiplantae > Streptophyta > Magnoliopsida > Fabales > Fabaceae > Leucaena > Leucaena leucocephala. Next base: position 10,856,983 of record CM073518.1, read on the forward strand.
CTTCTCCTTCTCTCTCTTCTTTCTCTCCCTTTCTCTTCTCAAGCCGCGGATGCAAATGAATGAGGGAAGGGGGTATTTATAATTGCCTTCAATGGCAATTCTGTAATTTCCATGCCATCTGATCCTGCGGTCCTGGTTTTTCCTGGAATTTCCTATTTTCTTTTATTCCTCCTTTACTGCATCATCGGGACACCTCACCGAGACACCTCAGCAGCATATTTTCCACATGTCTAAAACCCCAGGACACCTCAGTATGCTGACTCACCGGTCCAGAGTCCTGCCTCGTAAAGTGTGTCCTCAGCTTTATCTACTTCTTCCAGACCAGAGCCATGTGGCACCTGGAAGAAACCTCTCACGCATTCCAATGCCATCCAGATAAGTCCCAGACTTGTCTGATCACCCCCTTAGTTTTCGTGCCAACCGAGTAACTTTACTCTACTGAAAGGTCACTGAATCACTACTCTAATGCCATGTGGCATCTTGTGGGTCCCATGAGGATACCTTATCAGTCTACCTCATGGTTTCCAGATAACCTTTCCTATATCTGACCTCTTGCCTCCGGTCTATCTCTAACCGGGTAACTATCTCTTTTGGACCTTCACCACTCTTGGCCCATACGCTTGGCACCACTTTAGCCACTAGTCGCGACCTCATCATCACCTTATCGCGACATAACATCTTTTGGTTCATTAGTCGCGACCACAACATCCTTTAGTCACGACCATAACAGTCTTTCGTTGTGACCACATCACTTTTAAGTCGCAACCAGGCTCATTCTACTCATTAGTCGCGACACCAAATACATATCCATCACGACCAACCCTCTCTGCCAATATTAGTCGCGACCATAATACACTCTCGTCGCGACCAACTTCTTTATCATCGCGACCTAACTGGTCAACTCTTGAACCTTTGACCTTTACATCATCCCCAAATGACCATTTACCCCTTGGGACTTCCACTATTTACACATAAGTCCCCATACCTTTACTTATTTGCAGCTTAGTCCCTAAAACTCTCTGCGTTCCTCTGGAGCTTCTGCTAAAAATGGGTCTAGTAGCCTCTCAATCTTAGGCTATCTTTGCATCTCTAGGCCTAAAAACTGGGATGTTACATAGCTTCCAAGAGTTAAAGCAGAGATTAACCACTACTCCCGTGCTGATTATTCCAGACCCAACTCAGACTTACGTAGTCTACACTGATGCTAGCAAGCAGGGGTTGGGATATGTGCTGATGTAGCAAGGTCGAGTAGTACCCTACGCCTCTCGGCAGTTGAAGCCACATGAAGAAAATTATCCCACTCATGATCTGGAGCTTGCGGCGGTGGTTTATGCCCTGAAGATATGGATGCACTATTTATATGGAGCAACGATAGAGTTGTTTTGCGACCACAAAAGCCTGAAGTATTTACAGGATCAGAAAGAGCTGAATATGAGGCAACGGCGATGGATGGAGTTGTTGAAAGATTATGACTTCCAGATTAAATACCATCCAGGAAAAGCCAATGTGGTAGCTGATGCCCTGAGTAGAAAGGTGGTGCAGGCTGCATACATGATGATCAAGGAGTTGGAATTGATAGAAGATATGCGCGATTGGAGCCCTCTATATCAAACGCAACTGACGGAAAATCCTTTTGGAGGACATGTCAGAGCTTGCATAGAAGATGAGATAAAAGAGGCTCAAAAGCAGGATAAGCTCACAGCAATATTCAAAGACAAGCTGGAGAAGGGGAAGACAAGGAATTTTGAGATATCCCCAGATGGATTACTACAGTTTTGGGGAAGACCCTATATCCCTAATGTTGTGGGATTAAGGGAAAGGATCCTGGAGGAAGCACATAAAAGTCGGTATACTGTACATCCAGGTATGACCAAGATGTACCATGATGTTAAAAGGTTATTTTGGTGGCCTGGATTGAAGAAAGATGTTGTGACTTACGTATCTAAGTGCTTGACCTGCCAGAAAGTGAAAGTTGAACATCAAAAGCCAGCAGGAACATTGCAGCCTCTAGAAATCCCTGAGTGAAAATGGGATGGGATTGCCATGGACTTTGTGGAAGGACTACCCCTAACTCCAAGTAGACATGATGCAGTGTGGGTAGTAATTGATCGACTCACAAAGTCATCACATTTCCTGGCAATCAATAAGAGAGATTCTCTTGAAAAGCTGGCAAAGTTGTATATAAAGGAGATCGTTAGGCTTCATGGTATCCCGAGCAGCATTGTGTCTGATAGAGACCCTTTATTTACTTCAAATTTCTGGAGGGCTTTACAGGAAAAAATGGGCACTACTCTCAGATTTAGTACAGCTTATCATCCTCAGACAGATGGTCAATCTGAAAGAACAATACAAACGTTAGAGGATATGCTGAGAGCATGTGTCTTAGATTTCAAAGGCAGATGGGACATCCATTTACCCCTTATAGAGTTTGCTTATAACAATAGTTATCAGGCCAGTATTCAGATGGCACCTTTTGAAGCACTCTATGGACGTAAATGTAGATCCCCCTTATGCTGGCTAGAGTTGAGTGAGAGAAGAATGCTTAGTCCGGATATAGTGGATCAAACTGCAGAACAAGTTGCGATAATTAGAAAATGACTGTTGATGGCTCAAAGCAGACAGAAAAGCTATGCAGATGTCAGAAGGAAGCCGTTGGAGTTTGAAGAAGGAGAACATGTATTCCTTAAGTTAACTCCAACCACGGGAGCCGGACGATCGATTAAAGTGAAGAAGTTGCATCCAAGATACATCGGACCATTCCAGATTCTCTCAAAGATAGGAGCAGTAGCCTACAAGTTGGCTCTTCCTCCGAATCTAAGCCAGATACATGATGTGTTTCATGTTTCCCAATTAAATAAGTATGTTCCAGATCCATCTCATGTGATTGAGCAAGATGAGGTCGCATTGCGAGATGACTTGACCTATGAGGTTGGACCGGTGCGAATTGCTGATAGAAAAGTCAAGCAGTTACGGAATAAACAAATTCCTTTAGTTAAAGTGATCTGGAAAGGCTTGACTGAACAAGAAGCTACATGGGAAACAGAAGAAAAGATGAGAGAGAAGTATCCTGAATTATTTCTATAGGATAGATGTAATGTAAATTTCGAGGACGAAATTTATTTTAAGGGGGAGAGAAATGTAATATCCTTAATTTTCTGTACTGATTTCTATGTACAAATTAAATGGAATATATGAGTTCTTTTTCAGGAAAAAATGTGGTCCTTTATGTAAAGAAAAGGATTAAATTGCAAAAGAAAGGAAATGAAAGGATTTAAATGCAATTATGGAAAGTTTAAGGTTAGGAAAGAAAGGTAGACAAAAATGTGGGGTTTTAAAGTGTAATTTTAGCCAAATTTAAGGAACTTAATTGCAAAGAAGAAAAGTTTCCTAGGGCTAAAGTATAATGAAAGAAAAATAGGCCAGAAGTGGTTTGGACCACCTGACAACATTTCAGTCCCAGATTTCACCAGAAGATAGGGCAAGTGACGCTGGGTAATCCAGCTTAATACCGGAATTTTTGAAGACTCCAGATAGTCAAAAATGGACTGATCGTACAAAAGTTATAAAAATTCCTACCAGAACCCTAGATTTCAGATATAAGTAAGAAATTACAGGATGATGCACCCTTATGGGGCGGATGTCAAGAAACTGACAGAATACTGATAGGAGGTCTGTAGAAAAAGTTATTCACGAATTAGCAAATCCAGACGGGAGTATGACCCAAATGGCTGCCCAGACTGAATGAGGTCGGGTAACAACAGTCAGATGCCCGTCATGACCCAAATGGCTGCCCAGACACAGTGGGGCAGTGTATCTGACAGAAGGAGTCGGTGTCCGGGTATAAGTGTAAACGGTGCATAATAGCTAAAATATTCGGTGAACCTGGACAGGGGAGGATTCCTCGTAATACGTGCCATGAAGGTGTTGGACCCAGAAAGGCCCAATAATGGCGCCAACAAAGGCCCAATAAGACTCTTGGACTGATAGGTTGTCCAGTGTCCGGCAGAACCCCGGAAAAGTGCGAAATTATGAAAATGCCCCTGTGTAGTACTAAAGGGGTAGCAGGTGTATGAAAGGCATTTTGGTCATTCTGGACAGGCCTAGAGGCTAAGACATATACAGATGAAGTTAATTAGAGTCAGTATATGCCCTGATAAAGTACAGAAAGGTGTAAAATGACAGTTTTGCCCTTAGGGTTAAGATAGTGCATGAAAGGGCACCCAGGGGTATTTTGGTCATTTCGCAGGGGATCTGTAATTGAGCTTAGACCCAGTATTAAAATTTTAATGATATAAAGGATCCAGATACTAAGTTCAAGGCCAGAAGACATAATATGTTTTTTCAGAAAAATTAGATTCAGAAAACCGTCCAGTTTTCGAGGCGACGGACCGGGCCGGTACCGGATTGGACCGGAAAGCTTCCAGAAGGCTTCTAGCTCCCTCCATTTGCGCCATGTGATAAATGTGTGAGGTGAGGTGTCCCATAAGGTGGCCTCGAATGATGTCATGTATGATGCAGTAAAAGGAATAAAGAAAAATAGGAAATTCCGGAAAAACCAGGACAACAGGATCAGATGGCCTCAAAATTACAAGAATGCCACTCCTCAAAACTATAAATACCCCCTAGCTCTTCATTCTCATGGACAAGGAGCACTTTAGAGAGGCAAAGAAGTTCTCGAGAGAGAAAGTGAGAAAAGAAAGAAGAAAGGAAGTTCTGGTGAAGTTGGAAGCAGTGTAGAAGTTCTGAAGTTCTGCTTTTGAGGTAGTAACTAATCCTAGCTTTTATGTAATGTCTTTGTGAATTGTTGTGCTATTGTTTGGTTGGATTGTTGTCTTATACATTATGCTTGAAGCTCTATTACAACGCTATGATCATATGTTATTGAATATTGAAGCATGAAGTATACTTATCTGTACACAATCACAAGTATGCACTATCACACTGCATTACATATATTGTTATGATTGTTGCTACTGAGATTCTTTTGAATCTCATTCCCATATATAACATTACAGGGGAAGTTCTGTCAAAATAAAATTTGGAAATTTTAAGAGACGCCGTTACGCTGCCGAAATTCTGGCAACAAAGTAGGGACAAAGGAAGGAACTGATACGTACTATGTACGTAGGTGCTGTCTAAGGAGGCTGGAAGTGAGTGGACCTAGCAGGTTCATCCATTCTTTCCTGGGTACTTACGTAGAATGGTAGTTCTTACGGGAATTACCGAATCGGTACAAGATCGGTTACTTTCTACAGAAGGAATGTAGCAGTTATGCTGCCGGATTTTAGACAACGAAAAATGTAATAGGAATATGAGGATGTTAATCAAGCACTGCTGTATAACAGTTGATTATTTAATAATGATTGTTATCTGGCATGTTTGACTGATGTGTGATGTATGTATGCACTATGATGTAAGGTTGGTTGCTGAAAAATGACTTTGTGAACAGTAATCCGTGGAGACCAATTGATGTTTGATAAATCATTAAAAATAGTGAATGGTTGAATAAATGTATGATATTTTTATGGTAAAAAGTAGACATACTAATATTTAATTTTATATATATAATTATTCATTTGGATGTATACACGGAAAGATATAAATTGTTAAAGTTGGGACCAGAATGTTGGATTCAGGAAAAAATCACTGGATGAACAGTAAAGTTGAAACGTTGACCCACGTTGAATTTGTCAAGGAATGGTCAACCAACGATTTTTCCCTGAAATATAATTAAGTTTTATTCATGTAGCAATTTGAACCACTTAATTTAGATTTTTCTAGAGTTAATTATGATTTTTCAAAGTCAGGTCACTCATCTGGAATTGGCCACAGTGAACAGTACCCGATAAGAATAAAATTCCAGATTAAGAGTTTAGACTTCAATGACCCTAAAAGTGGTTCTAAGTGCTACTGAATGGTCCTTAAGATATATAAAAATAAGGATGTGACACCAATCTTATTCAATCCTCCACAAAATCATCATTAGATCATTGAAATTCATTCTTCTTGGTCCTGTACAGTAGGTGGCAGAATGATCCTCACGATAGGCAAAGTCAAAATTACAAATTAATTCCATAACCAATCATCCAATCTAACTTATCTAAGTTCTAATTACATGATTCTAACTTAATCTTCCTTTTCTTCCCTTCCTTTAGAATTTTGGCCAGCATAGGTTCAAGGGGAAAAACTCAACTTTCAAGCATTAAAACCTAGGTTTCTTCCTTCCAAAACACATAAATAAACTGAGAAGGATTTCTTACTTTAATCCTTAGCTACCTTAGATCAATCACCTCTTGAAATTGCTTTGGATTGCTTGAGTTTTCATTTGGCAATAGGTTCCCCTTGTCTTCCCAAGAGGCCACAGTTTTGTGCATTTAAGTGGGTATTTATAGCAATTTTTCAAGGCTCAAGGGACTAAAATATCCCGCATTCAACTAATTATTATAATGCCTTAATCTTGAATCTCATTAGCTACTTAATTCCTTAATCTTCGTCAACTTAATTCTTATATTATTTTAATAAATTGAAGAATATGTCCAAACTCTTCTTCCTTGTTCTTGGCTTCCATGTGGCATTTTGCACATAGGGTGGGTCCAACAAGGGACACCTCATGTGCCACATAACCTTCTCTTGCACCTTCCTTGAAATTTCCTTTGAAAACACCGTGGAATATTCTTATAATTTGCTTGAGCTCCAAGAAAATTCCTTGGCTTATTAGGCTATCACATATGATGTCATATTGGACCAAAATTGGGTCCAATTACTAATTGGCATAAATCCCCAGGCACTTCCCATTATTTTCCTATACCGATATCCTTAAATTACCCTAATTTTTAAGATAAATTCTATAGAGTTCTTTTAATGATTCTAACATTTTTAGAAATTCATTTTAATATAAAATAAAAATTCATACATCTTCTTTAAATCCTTTATTGTTGCCATTTTTTAACTTAAATTCTCTAATTAATTCTACAGGACTAATTTTTTACTTTTGTATTTCATAAATTCTTATATTAATTATAAGAATTTACTATAAATTTTCATCTGATTCTAAGGTATAGAAGATATTGTAATAATTTTTAGACTTTGAAAAGTAATATCAATTTATCGGGACTTTAAATCAGAATTATGAGAGATATGACTGGCCCAATTGTGATTCTCTCTTTACTAGTAAAATTTGAGACCAAAACATTTGCGGGCAATTTTGGACATTTTCTGGCTCAACTTTCCATAATTACCCTTTTGCTCCTTAACTCTTTAAAATTGCATTTAGTCCCTCAACTTTTCATAATTACATTTAATGGCCCATAACTTGTGTCTACTTCCATTTTGCACCATGTAACTTTTAGGGTTTTCACTTTAGTCCCTTACATTTTCAAAATAACTATTATACCCTTGAAACTTTCATTAATTGCAATTTAGCCCATTTGGCTTGACAACATTATACCTTCTCTCTTTCTTTAGCTTAAAACTTATCTAATCATTATCTTTTCTTTTTATTACCATCCCAATCCCTTTATAAATTATTTCCTCTATCAGTCTTATACAGATAGGAAAAATTTGGGATGTTACACTTTTACCCTCTTAAAATAATTTTTCCCTCAAAATTTAATTCGTACCTGACGAGTGCGTCAGATTGTCGCAGTCTAAGCCATCAAAATTAAGTGAATTGCACCCTAGTAATGTAGTATAAGGCACAACCCTATCGTTCTTCTCAAGGAGCCTTTCTAAAGGAATCCTAGCAAATTGGATGTCAAATTCAATGGTAAACCTGAGTAAAGAGTAAATGGTTTTGTGGGTGCAGTAAAATAAAGATGCAGTAAAATAGATATTTTTGTGTTTTTGTTTAAGATGAAAAATGGTTGGTTTGTGAAAGTAGTATATGATGATAGGCTATTGATGATGAAAAATATTTATCCTTGCTCTCAATGTATACGGAGTTTGAAATCACTAAGTCTTGAATTAAACCTCAATCGATCGATTGAGTCCAAAACTCTAATATTCTTTACACTCCTTTGATCAAAGCTAGTTTAAAGACTATTATTGAACTGCTAATGATCACTTAGTGTGTAATTTAAAACAGATGGAAGAATGCCCTCTAAAGAGCGTCGATCGACTAACCCTAGAATTCAAGCAATCGAATCAATTAGCAACGATCATTGACAACCGTTCAACTAGCTTAAACTCAAAACTAAAATATTGTATTTAAACTAGCATTCAAAAGAATTAATTGGAAGAGGAAGAAAGTCTAAGAGCCAAAGTACAAAATTACGAAAATACCACTGTGATGCCCTAAGAAACCAGAAGTAAATGGAGGGCATTTTGGTCATTTCACACAATGGATGGATATCAGAGGAAATTTGATAGTAAATTATTATAATTAATATGAGAATTTATGGAGTTGACAGAAGTCAAAAAGGAGTCCTGTAGAATTAATTATGGAATTTACGGTGAAAAAGGACACCGATAAAGGGTTAAAGGAAACATATGTAATTTTTAACAGGACTTCTGGGTCTCAGAAAATTATGAAACTTTGTAGAGAATTCATTTTACATTATAATGAATTTCTAAAAATGTTAGAACAATTAAAGGAGGTGTTTAGCATTTATTCTGAGATCAGGATAATTTAAGGATATCGGTATAAGGAAAGTACATTGGGATTTGTGCCAATTAGCTATTGGACCTAAAAGAGGACCAATATTTTGCCCTAGGCCAGCCCAATAAGGCCCAAAAGTTATCTTGGAGCCCAAGTCCAATAATGAATAATTTATGGATTTTTGAAAAGAAAGAAAAAGAGAATAAAGTAAGAATTAGGTGTTGCATATGGTGGGACCCACAAGGACTTCAAAATGGCACCCAAAAAGAGGAAGGGTTAGGTGTACCAAGGGAGGCCATGCTAGTGATGTCATGGTGGTAAGGTCTTGAGTGAAAAGTGAAAAGACATTCCAAGATCAAACCTTTAACCATTAGATCAAATAGTTTCCAAAGTGATCTTGGCCTTCAAATGGCACATGACTTTTGCTATAAATACCCCCTTCCATTCATTCTTCACACCCAAGAGCTCCTTTAGAAAGAGAAGTGAGTTCTAGAGAAAGAAAGTGGAAGAAAGCAAGGAAGAAGCAAGGGTCTTGAAGGAGCAAGTAAGGTAAGTTGTCTCCTTGCTTCTACCTTTTGTTCTTATGGTTTGTGCTTGAGTTTAAGTAATTTTTTAGGCTTAAATATTGGGGAAATGCTGCTGGAATTTTTGTGTATATGTGAAAGGAATATGAGTTTTAAGTCATAGATAGTTAAGACAAGCTTAAACAAGTTAGTTACATGCTTGGTTGTGAAGTAAGTTGATGTTCTTGACTTTACCATTTCTGTTTGCACTGTTCATGCACTGTTCATGATAGAAGGAAATGGAATTTCAATGATTTAATGCTTCCGTTGAGTTTATATGATGATTTTGTGTAGGATTGGAAAGGTTTTGAACCTTGGAAGCCATTGGAATTAAAGGTTATAATGTTGAAAATTCCTCACTGTTACTGTTCACTCGCGTGAACAGTGATTTGAATTTCATGATTTTGATGCTTCCAATGGTCTTAAAATGAGATTTTGTGTGGAGGAACAAGTATGGGAAGCATTGGAATCAAAATGAGAATTTTTGGAAGATTTATGTATGCTTTTCCAAATCTGTACAGAACAGTATATTCTTGCTGAAATTTGGTTATTTTAAGTTCATAAATGGATTCAAAAGGTGAAATTGTGTAGGGTAAGGTCAAGACATCAATTGATTCAAGGGCCAAGTTAATTGGCAAAGATTAAAGAAAGTTATGTTAGTTAAAGCAAGTTAAAGGTTCGAGAGAGGTAGTCTTGAGTAGAGTTTGAGTTCATGGTCCTAATGGATTATGTAATGAATATGAATGTGTTTAGGACCTTGAAACCTCTAAGAAGATGTTGGGGAATGATTGACCAAAAAGCTTGGGAAGCAAGTGCAAGCATAAGAAAGAGAGCTTAAATCCAAGGTAGTGGACTTACCCTAAACTTGTATGTATGTAATGTATGCTTGATTGTGCTATGGCTTGGTTGTATTGTGTGTATATGGTAGATGATTGAAGCTCTGTTATTTTATGATTTCTTTGGCCAATTGTATTTCATATGATACATGGAAGCATGCTCATCACACTATGATAACACTTTCACAAGCAAGCACAAGTCTTTACATTAATACATGCATTATTTGGTATTGTTTGCTACTGAGATTCCCCCGAATCTCACCCCCCATAACCATGATCTAGGTGCTGGAACATCACAAGTAAGGAGGTAATTGTGGATGTATGAATGGTGTATGACTTGGAAAGCATGCCTTTAATTTATGTGATGATATATTGGTATGTAAAATGAATGCATGCACTGGATCCGATGAGAGGCAGTCTACTTCCAGTGATAGTTTGAGCAGCTTATCCAGCGAGTTTTTATATTAAATTTGGCATGAACATATATAAGATCCATATCTTTAAATGGACACAAAGAACGTCTCATTTGGTTAAGAACTCGAATTGTTATGATTTTTCAAAGTTGAACCTAAACTCTGGATCAAGATAAAACTAGCCCTACGATACAGTGAGGTTCATACGCGGTTTTTGTATAGTAAATGAATGAGTTTGTCCTTGATATTTGGTGAGATTAAATTAAACATTCTGATATTTAAATCCATAGGTAATTCAACTCAATTGGATAAGTATACAAGGATAAATGAATTTTTGAAAATGGGGCAAGGAAACTAGAATTTCCAGATTTACCAAATGAACAGTAAAGTTCAACGAATAAACTGATTTGATCTGGACAAGGAAACCTCATTTTCATATTTTTATATCAAATTTAAAGGAAATATATTTCATTAAAAATTGGAATCACCTCAATATGATTTTTCTAAAATTAATTATGAATTTTCAAAGTTTAGGATGTAATCTGGAATTACCCAGTGAACAGTGACAGTGAACAGTACCCGTAAGCCCAACTCTTGGAAATACATGTTTTTGGGGTTAAGAGGTATTCCAATGTTCTAAAATAGTTCCAATTGAGTATAAGAATTAATGTTAAGGTTTAAGATCAAAATTTAAGGTCAGAGTTTAAGGATTGAGATTAAGGATATTTACTAGAGAATGCTGTTATACTGGCAGAATATCAAAAGTACTGTGTATGTAGGTGCTATCTAAGGAGGCTGGAAGTGAGTGGACCTAGCCGGTTCATCCAGTCTTTCCTGGGTACTTACGTAGAATGGTAGTTCTCATGGGACTTATCGAATCAGTACAGTTATCTTCTGTCAGGATTTTTGGTAAAGAGAGATATAATAAAGTTAAGATTACTTCCGTAAGTGTACTCTGAGATGTTTAAAGGAGGATGTTTCACAAAACATCCAAAGTAAATTACAATTGTCTAATATGAGAATAATCAATCGATATTCAAAACTTGTTCATATGATAAAAATCCTAAATCTAGCAGCAATCATAATATGACAAGATGCAAATTAGAACAGAAGAAACTCCCCGTTTCAGTCCGTAAGCTCAAGATAATAGATCCATCACCAAGAGACTAAAGGTCTAGCCTCTCATGACTTTTGCTGCACTACAATCGCTGTTCAGATGTGATGCCATAAAGAAATGATGAAGAGATGAAGGTGAATGGTGTAGAACGATGGAATATGAGTAGAAAGTGTGTGGAGAGCGCTCGAGTACTGCTTCTTAGCCTAATCAGGTCCAAAAATCAGCCTCCTCCTTGACGGCAGCCTCCCTCTCTTCTTATAATAGCATGACCTAATTCAAAATACGCAGTTTCAGCGATTTCATACTATTAGTCACAACCATATACATTTTTTTGGTCGCAACCTATGAACGATAAGAATCTTCCAGAAGCATTATGGGTCGCAACCTTAGGACTCTTTGGTCGCGACTAAATAGCACAGAGGCGTGGTTCCACTTTCATTGACTTTCGATTTCTTTCCTAGTCCTTGTTCTCTTCCAAAGTACCTATAATTCAACATAAAAGCTCACTATAAAAGTCGAGATCAGTAGATAACCGAATATATGCAGTTTGGAAGAGTTATTTTACCATTTTACCCTTTAATTAGCACATTGCCATGCACAATCATGTAATACACAAAAGTACAATTTAAGGCATGAAATGAATGGTAAAGTTATTATGAAACTCTCAAAATTGTCATAGAAACCATATACAAAATATGTCTTATCAATTCCCCCACACTTGAACCTTTGTACTCCTGGACAAAGAAATGAATTACACCTAGAGCAATCACTATTAAAGCCAAGATAAAAACATAATCCATAGTGTGACCTGAAACAATTAATCCACCATCTTTTGGGAATGCAGAAATGATAATGTGAGAAATGCCAAGTAATCAACTACTAAATGAAATCAACCTTAACGGTATGAGCGCAAAAGATCCTCTCAAAAGATATAAGTGTTTAGCTCTCTCTATCCTCTCATTGTTAGGGTTCTTTCACTCAAATTCAAATTGGAAAATAGCCTACCATATGCTTGTAATGGCTCTAAATCTCAACAACTATACAGCTCCTATGCAAAGAATCAAGAGGTCTTTTAGGGTTGTAATGATGGAGATGAGCCACATAGAATGGAATATGAAGAATAGAAAGTACTATATACATTTAACAATAAATATGTAGCATGAATTCATATCTCTAAAGATCTAGAAGTGATAATTGTGCTAATAAGAGTTAATAATAGTGCATTCTTCATTTCTCTTTTCTCTTTCTTTTTGTTTTCTTTTCTTGCATCTTTTCTTGCACCGTTCTCCCTTTTTTTTGTCTCCCTTTTGATTTGGTACCTCATGCACATAATCTGTAGCACACATCACAATAATAATGAATATTTGACATGAATAAAATTTTATTTTGCAAATGAAGTTTATGCATATATGACTTTCTATATAAATAATGGATGAAAGAAAATGATGGGCTCAAAGGGGGTGACTAAGGATATGAATGTAGTGGGCTTGTGTTTGGGATAAAAGGGTTTAGAAATGAATGCCTCTAGCATGTTCAATTCACAAGTGTGCAAGTCATTCTCAACTCAGAGCCAAGACAAGTTCCAGAGGATATAAACCAATTGAATAATCACTCAATATAGAAATTTAGGCTGAGGATCCTTCCAACTAGGGTTTTGATCTAAATTGGTCATAAGCTAAAGTCCCAAATAAAGTTCATCATTCACTAGGCATTAGAACACTTATCATAACTGAAAACCCTCTAAACGATGATTCAAAAGTTTCAAAGTAATCGCTTGGAGTCATATAATAATCCTAAATTCAATAGCAAAAGTTTAAATGTTTCAAATTCAATTTCCAAGATTCTCAAAGAAAAATTCAAGTGTGGCAATGGTTTCGAAGGACTAAAAAGGATTTGAAATTAGGGGACAATGAATTATTTGTGAAAGCATCTTAGTAGTTCAAAAGGGATCCTTCTTTCCAGCATTGCACAAGGCAAAGAGAAGGTAATTGGACATTTTCCAAAATTGGGTCATGACTTAAAACATTTATGGTCACGACCTATTTTCACAGGGGTGCATGCTCAAAAGTTTTCAAACATTGGTCGCGACTAGTGAAATTGCCTATCGCGACTCAAATACATAAAGAGGAATAGTCACGACAAATAAGGTACTATAGTTGCGACTCAAATAGACAGAGAGGTATTATCGCGACCATACAGCACGTAGGTCGTGACTGTAGTTCACAGAGAGCATGTTAGTCCAAAATTCCATCACAGGTCACGACCATAAATCACAGATATCACGACCATTATTCACAGAGACTACCAAGTGACATTTTTGAAGGTCCAAAAATGGTTTTCAAGCTAAATCCTTTTTACCAATTAACAATTTTGTTTAAGGTGGAGGTCCAATTTTCAGCAATTCACCACATGTTAAGATCAAAAACAAAAATTTTGTGATGAAAGATTGGATTAATTACAAAAAAGAAAGAGTAAAACATCCTCCCCTACACTTAAACTTGACAATGTTCTCACTGTCAATAGAACCAGAAATGACAGCACTGTATGAAGTCAAACAAATCTAGCTTAAACATAGCAAATGATCTTATTACTCAATGCAAATTTTTCAATGAGGCATGCAGTCACATTCAAGTCATACAAAGCAGTACAAGTAAAGCAAAGATGACAGGATGGGTAAGCTAAAGTCAAGCATGTGAGTGTGTGGATGGAAAGGTAACCATTGAAGAGTGTGCAACATATGGACAATAACGGGGAAGTGGAACAAAGCAGAAATAATCCTAGAATAAACAGAAATAAACTGAAGACAAATAGAACTAAATTGAAAATGGAATCTAATCTACTGAATTATCCCTTTCCTATACTCAACCTAGCATAGTGATCATCATCAATAAAAGAATGTGTAAAAGGTAGGAGATAGGAAAGAGACAACCTGGCCTCAAGGTGGCGAAACAGGTTGCTCATAAAGTTTCAAATGATGGCCATTGGCCTGAAAAATGCTACCTGTCGCTTCCTCTTCCAACTCAATCATCCTAAACTCATGGACTTTAACAAGTGTTTAAGGTCTATCCCAGCTAGTTTTGAATTTGCCATATTTGAGCTTGAATCGAGCTTGGTATCTTAACACTCGATCTCCTTCCTTAAACTTTTTCTCAGAATATTAGCATCATGGAATAACTTTGTCTTCTGTTTATAGATTTCAAAGCTGTTGTATGTATCCAATCGAATCTCTTCTAGCTCTTGAATCTGCAACAACCTGTTCGAACTGGCTTCCTCGAGGTTCTCATTGCAAGCTTTCACTGCCCAAAAAGTCTTGTGCTCTATCTCTACAGCATGTGACAAGCTTTTCAAAAAATTGTCCTATACGGGGACATGCCTAGAGGGGTTTTAAAAGCTATCTTGTACGCCTATAAAGCATAATCTAGTCTTAAGTTCCAGTCCTTATTGGATGGCTTGACAATCCTCTCCAATATGTGCTTTATTTCCCTATTAGAAACCTCTGCCAAACCATTAGTTTGGGGGTGGTATGGGGTTGATACTTTATGAGTTACACAATATTTTGCCAATAGGTTATTGATCAACTTATTGCAAAAATGGGTACCTTGATCGCTAATTACAGCTCTTGGTACTCTAAACCTACTAAAGATGTGAGACCTTAGGAATTTCAAAACTGTTTGGGCATCATCTAGCCTTGTGGGGATGGCTTCTACCCACCTAGATAAGTAGTCTACAGCCAGCAAAATGTACTAAAACCCTGCTGAAGGTGGAAAGGGTCCCATGAAGTCTATCCCCTATACATCAAAAACCTCACAAAATAGAATACGGTGTTATGGCAATTCATGCCTCTTACTAATCCCTCCAAATCTCTAGCACCTATCACAAGCTTTACAAAACTCAAAAGCATCTTTAAAAAGGGAAGGCCAATAGAAACTGGATTCAAGGACCCTACGTGAAGGCCTTTTCCCTCCAAAATGACCCCCACAAACCCATGAATGGCATGCTTCCAAAACTGATTTGTGATCTTGATCTGGGACACATCGTCTTAACACTTGGTCTGAGCATAGCTTCCATAGAAAAGGTCTGTCCCAAATGAAGTATTTAGATTCGCTCTTGAGCTTTTGGGCTTGAAATTTAGTCAAATGAGAAGGGATTAGGCCAATTTTAATGAAATTAACCAAATGAGCATACCAAGGTTCTATAACAGTAACCAAACAAAGAGATTGGTCAGGGAAAGAATCACAAATGAGATCAGAACTAAGTACTCCCCGTGTCTCTGTTGGTAATCTGCTCAGATGATCTGCAACGTGGTTCACATTTGAGCAGCATACAATTCTTTCTCAGTAGTGGTGTAATTAATTTGAGCAGCATCAAGTATTTTCGAGGCATAGGCAATCACTCTAGATAGATTACCTTCCCTTTGACTTATCATAGCTCCCACGGCATAATTGGAAGCATCACAAGATAGTTCAAATGGAAGATCCTAATCTGGTGATGTTAGAACAGGAGGAGAAATCAACCTCTCCTTTAATTTTTCAAAAGCCTCTTTACAGTCATTAGAGAAAACAAAGTCAGTGTCCTTTTGTAGAAGTTTTGAGAGTGGTAAAGCAATTTTACTAAAGTCTTTGATGAATCTTCTATAAAACCCAACGTACCCTAGAAAAGATTGAAGTTCTTTTAAAGTTGTGGGGTAGGGTAGTGAGGAAATGACTTCAATTTTTGCTTTATCCACCTCAATTCCCTTGCTAGATATAAGATGTCCGAGTACTATTCCACGATCAACCATGAAATGGCACTTTTCAAAGTTTAAAACCAATTTTTTCTCAATACATCTAACAAGGACTTTATCAAGGCTTACTAAACATTCATCAAAAGAATTTCCATAAATAGTAAAATTATCCATGAACACATCCATGTATTTCTCAATGAAATCAGAAAATATGGAAAGCATTCAACGTTGAAATGTGCCAGGGGCATTACAAAAGCCAAATGACATTCTTTTATAGGCATATGTGCCAAAGGGACATGTAAATGTGGTCTTTTCTTGGTCCCTCGAGTCTATAGGAATCTGAAAGTATCCTGAATATCTATCTAGGAAACAATAATGACTCTTCCCTGCTAATCTCTCAAGCATTTGATCAAGAAAAGGCAAAGGGAAATGATCTTTCCTAGTGGAGTCATTCAACTTCCTATAGTCACTGCAAACCCGCCATGAATTATGCACTCTAGTAGGTATTAACTCATTGTTCTCATTTTTAACTACTGTCATTCTGCTCTTTTTGGGTACTACATGCACAGGTGATACCCATTCTGTAACATCCTAAAATTTCTGTACTAAGTTGTATGTACAGATTGAATAAAATATATGAGATATTTAGGAAAAGATGTGGCCATATTTATGTAAAGAAAAGGATTAATTGGAAGAGGAAGAAAGTCTAAGAGCCAACGTGCAAAATTACGAAAATGCCACTGTGATGCCCTAAGAAACCAGAAGTAAATGGAGGGCATTTTGGTCATTTCACACAATGGATGGATATAAGATGAAATTTGATAGTAAATTATTATAATTAATATGAGAATTTATGGAGTTGACAGAAGTAAAAAAGGAGTCCTGTAGAATTAATTATGAAATTTACGGTGAAAAAGGACACCGATAAAGGGTTAAAGGAAACATATGTAATTTTTAACAGGACTTCTGGGTCTCAGAAAATTATGAAACTTTGTAGAGAATTCATTTTATATTAGAATGAATTTCTAAAAATGTTAGAACAATTAAAGGAGGTGTTTAGCATTTATTCTAAGATCAGGATAATTTACGGATATTGGTATGAGGGAAGTACATTGGGATTTGGGCCAGTTAGCTATTGGACCTAAAAGAGGCCCAACATTTCGTCCTAGTCCATCCCAATAAGGCCCAAAAGTTATCTTGGAGCCCAAGTCCAAATAATAAATAATTTATGGATTTTTGAAAAGAAAGAAAAAGAAAATAAAGTAAGAATTAGGTGTTGCACATGGTGGGACCCACAAGGACACAAGAATGGCACCCAAAAAGAGGAAGGGTTAGGTGTACCAAGGGAGGCCATGCTAGTGATGTCATGGTGGTAAGGTCTTGAGTGAAAAGTGAAAAGACATTCCAAGATCAAACCTTTAACCATTAGATCAAATAGTTTCCAAAGTGATCTTGGCCTTCAAATGGCACATGACTTTTGCTATAAATACCCCCCCTTTCCATTCATTCTTCACACCCAAGAGCTCCTTTAGAGAGAGAAGTGAGTTCTAGAGAAAGAAAGTGGAAGAAAGCAAGGAAGAAGCAAGGGTCTTGAAAGAGCAAGTAAGGTGAGTTGATGCTCTTCACTTTACCATTTCGGTTTGCACTGTTCATGCACTGTTCATGATAGAATAAAATGGAATTTCAATGATTTAATGCTTCCATTGAGTTTATATGATGATTTTGTGTAGGATTAGAAAGGTTTTAAACCTTGGAAACCATTGAAATTAAAGGTTATAATGTTGAAAATTCCTCACGGGTACTGTTCACTCGCGTGAACAGTGACATTACATAAGAGCTAGGATTAGTTGTTACCTCAAAAGTAGTGCTTCAGAACTTCCCTACTACTTCCAACTTCACCAGAACTTCCTTACTTCTTTCTTTCTCACACTTTCTCTCTCAAGAACTTCTCTCTTCCCTTCTTCCTTGCTCATGCCGAAATGAGGGGCTAGGTGGGGGTATTTATAGTGTTGAGCAATGGCAATCTTGTAATTAGGAAGACTTATGATCCTGTGGTCCTGGTTTTTCCTGGAATTTCCTATTTTCTTTAATTCTTTTTTACTGCATCACCCTGGACACCTCATGGGACACCTCATAGGACATCTCACCACCCATATTCTTCATGTGATGAAATTTGGAGGTTCTGGAAGCTTTCCGGTCCAATCCAGTACCGGCCCGATCTATCGCCTCGAAAAACGTGCCGTTTTCTGAATCTGATGTTTCTGAAGATCCTTTTTATGTCTACTGACCTCACATTTAGTATCTATACCCTCTATATCATTAACTTTTTAATACTGGGTCCAGACTCAATTACAGATCCCCTGCGAAATGACCAAAATGCCCTTGGTGCCCTATCTTGTCCTATTTTAACCCTAAGGGAAAAATCGTCATTTCACACCTTTCTGGACTCGGTCAAAGCTTATATTGGCTCTAGTCAACCTTATTTAGACATGTCTTGACCTCTGGGTCTGTCCAAAATGACCAGAATACCCTTTATTCATCTGCTGCCCTTTTTGTACAACATAGGGGCATTTTCGTAATTTCGCACTTTTCCAGGGTTCTGCTGGACACTGGCCCACCTATCAGTCCAAGAGTCTTATTGGGCCTCTAATGGCACCATTTTTGGGCTTCCTGGGTCCATTACCTGTATGGCACGCATTACGAGGAATCTTCCTTTAATACAGTTCATTGAATATTTTAACTATTATTTACCGATTATACACCTTTTTCGGACACCGGCTCTTTTTCCCAGATACAGTGTCCTACTGTGTTCAGGCATCCTTGGGGGTTATAACGGTCATCTGACCGAAGTCATTCGATCGCATTCAGCCCCTTTAAAAATACCGATAAATCTCCAACCCGGATCCCTGGAGGCCTCACACTCCCGTCTGGAATTTTTATTTTGTGAATAACTTTTCCTACAGACCTCCTATAGGTATCCTGTCAGTTTCCTGACATCCGCCCCATAAAGGCGCATCATCCTGTATTTTCCCACTTATATCTGAAATCTAGGGTATCCGGTATAAATTTTTATAACTTTTGGACGATCAGTCCATTTCTGGCTATCTGGAGTCTTCAAAAATTCTGGTATTAGGCTTGGTTACCCTGCGTCACCTGCCCTACCTTCTGGAAAGTTGGGACCAGAATGCTGGATTCAGGAGAAAAACGCTGGATGAACAGTAAAATAGAAACGTTGTCTGAAGTTGACTCGGTCAATGCATGGTAAACGAGTTATTTTTCCCTGAAAGATAATTGAGTTATCTTCATTTAGCAATTGGAACCACTTCATTTTGATTTTTCTAAAATTAGTTATGATTTTTCAAAGTCGGGTCACTCATCTGGAAGTTACACAGTGAACAGTACTCGATAAGAGTAAAACTCCAGATTGAGAAATTGGACTTAAATGACCTTGAAAGTGGTTCTAAATGCTACTGAATGGTCCCTAAGACATATGAAAGGAAGGATGTTTCATTTTGGTATCAGAGCAAAGGATTCTGGCTTAGGAAATGCTCTGAACAGATAATTTATGGTGATAGTACAGAATAAGGTTAGCACAGAACAAAGGGTTCTGGCTCCGAGCATAAGATTCTGGCATAGAACAGAAGGTTCTGGCTCAGTGATGCTCTGGTTTAGTTAGTTAGATTCCTTAAACAAATGAGAAGTTTGAGTGGTCCTCTCCCTAGAGTAGGATATAGGGATGGTGTTCACTGCTTGGAAAGGTTTAGACAGAAGACAGTGACACCCAGATGAATGAGGCTGGACCCCGAGCTCTATAGTCTTACGAAGGATATGATTATGATGGGCTAATCTTAGTCAGCCAATACAGTCGAGGACTCGTGTTTATTAACACAATAGGGCTGGACTAAGCAGAACAATGTTTAAGAAGCAGTTTCCTCTATGGTAGAGACAAAAGTTGATCAGTTTACGACTGAGGAAGCTGCAAAGAGTAGCTCAAGGTATCGTGTTGTGACCAGATTCTATGGTGAGGATGCCAGATATCCAAGTTACAACAAGTTAAGTCACGATGTGATGTGGGCAACCCAGGCTCGCCAAGATCAAGAGCGAGATTCTGCTATCACTACGGCGGTTGCTGCTGCGGTTGCAAGATTACAGCAGTCTAGGAAGGAGGTAGTACCAGAGAATGATATAGAACCTGAACCTCAGCCAGATCATGAGCAGACTGGAATGAATAGACATCAGAGGTCTATAGGAAATGACAATAACCAGGGAAGTCTGCAAACATGGATGGAACGATTCCATAAGTTTAATCCGCCCATGTTTGAAGGGAATTTTGACACCCAAGTAGCTGAGGATTGGGTAAGCTAGTTAGAGAAAATCTTTAAGGTTTTAGAATGTCCCACTGAAAGAAAGACCCAGGTGGCAGTTTACAAGCTAGAAAAGAATGTGCAATAACCAGAAAAGAGTGAGCCTACTCTATCAGTACCACTGAAAGTGATGCCACCAGGTTCCTTGAGAAGGAACAGTAAGAAGAGAAATGGGCCAGCATATGGGTCAGAAGTTAATAAGAAACAGGGAAGTAGGCTAGGTAGTGGGCCAAAAGAAGTTAGAAGGCAACCAAGGCCTAATGTATGTAGGAACTGTGGTCGAGACCATGGTACGAGGCCTTGTCCAGTAGGTCAAGGGTTATGCTATAGGTGTGAAAAGCCTGGACATTATGCTAGGGAGTGTCCACAGAACACAACAGGCGAAAGATACCCGACTCAGGGAAGAGTATATACCTGACTGGCAACGGGATAAGAAAGTCTCCTGTACCAAACTAAGGTACGAGTTTATTTGTATTCTATTTCCACTGGCTAATGAACGGATAAATCCTGTATGTGATTGGATTGTATTGTCCAGTATGCACACTATTGAGCTACCCTATACCTAGTATGTTGCCGTTGTATGAGGATGATTATGACTACATGTTTTAAAAGTAGGAAGTAGAAAAGAGGAGTCTTATGTCGCGACTAATATGTACAGATAAGTTGATGTTGCGACGTGAGAAGACCTTAGGTAGCGATGAGTAATATTGCAGTACGCGACCAGTGTACAAAGGAGTCCAGGTCACGATGTTATGAGAGATAGGTCGTGACTAAAGGACACAGAGATGCCAGGTTGTGACGAGTAGTGTGCGACGGTTGCGACTAAAAGTCACAGAGCATGTGAGTTGCGACTATGAAGTTCTCAAGTCGCGACTATAATTGGCAGAGGCCATGTGATGAAGAGAATGAAGGTACCAAACTCGCTGAAGTCCACCAGCTAGAGGATTGGTATAACATATGATAAGCTAGACAGTACAAAGGTACTGAGGTACGAAAGATCAGTTTAAGACAATATGTAAAAGTAGATCCTCTATGTAGTAACCAAGAGTAGATCTACGTTACAGGGGTTTTATTCAGTTAATCTGAATAGAAGACCTAAAAGTTAGATTGAGATTTGCTAGGAATGATCCTAGTACATGGCCTAATGGTAAAGACGTGATGGTTAATAAATGAGGAGCTCAATATTCCCTAAGTGGAGGGATTCCATCACAAAGAAGTAGTAGACCTAGGGGAGAATACCCTAGAGAACAGAAGTAATAGTGAAAGATGATGAATGAGATCCATGAGGATTAAGGATCAAATGAAAGGCCAATAAGTAATCATAGTCCGGTCAAGAATAGACTAGGACTAATGGATAGATAGAAGAAGTTGAAAGATAGTAAAGAGATAGCCACAGTTAAGAGATAAAGTGACTCCCCTATTCCTGATGTAAGATAAAGGGTTGAGTCTATACCCTAGTAAGAGGGTAGTATGGCAGCCTAAGTAAGATAGACAGAGGTGTCTGTCAGATCCTGATCATGGGATTGATAATCTGACAGATAATGCGATAGATAGTATGATCAGATGATGATCTGACAAATAATGAGATAAAGGAAATATGTTTTGAGGCTTACTTAGATTATTATGATGTCTAATGGATGGTTGAGCAAAATATGATGATTATATGGCTTATATTGTCATAAGTTATGATAGTTGCATCTCCTTGCAGTTGTCAAAGGATGACATGCATGTTAGAGTATGCTATGATGAATGAATACTCCCCTTTTGCAGTGCATGCAGGGTAGAGTATATATGAGTACAAATATGAGATGAGAAAGTTATGAGAAAGTATGTTGCTCCCATACCATACGACATGAGGATGATAGATAGTCTCAGTTTATGGGACGATAAGTTATGATATGATATTTAGATATGATGTATGATTGAGGTTACTCAGGTATTTCTATAGGCTTGTGAATACAGTACTCAGGGCCATTTCTATTGAGCGGAATGGTATACAGATAACGGTAAAGGGATTGTTTCTAGATCACTCTTTAAATAAGAGTTGGATCTGAAACAGATGGCTCTCAGATAGAGCTAGATTCAGATAAGTATAGATCACTCTTCAGATAAGAGTTGGATCTGGTACAGAATGCTCGCAGTTAGAGCATAGTTCAAATGGCTCGTAGTTAGAGCACAGGTTGAAAGATGAGAAGGAACTCCTGAGTAAAAGAGGAAGTAAGTAAAGTCTGGGTAAATGATATGAGGCTATAAAATTTTCAAATGTTTATTTATGGAGTTATCAACAGGTGGAAGCAGTTAACCTTATAAATTAGTCTGTTGGTTTAAAATCTTCGGGAGATATACAGTACAACAGAATCGCAGTTAGATTCTGGAGGGTCACAGTTAGATCCTAGCATGGCTCCAGGATCGCAGATAGATCCTAACAGCTTCAGAGTCGCAGTTGGATTCTGAAGAGGCTAATGGTTGATCGTAGTTAGATCCCGAGGTCGTAGTTAGACCTAGCCTAAGGAAAGTAATGAGCCATGAGATATGAGTACAATGTAGTATCTCTTTGAAGATGAATGCCAAAGACGAAGTTAAGGTAAGGAAGCTTCACTAGTTGATACACTCATCCAGAAAAATTATTTAAAATTGTTTTCCCAGAGAGCCTCTATTATACAGACTAAACTTAGTTTTTCCTTAAACGAAGACGGAGTCCAAATTCGAATCTGAGTACTGATATTCAAAGTTTGGTAGAAGTATGCCTGAGAAGTAAAGAACAGAATCCTCTATGTGTTGAGAATAGAAAGGCGTTGGCTAAGAGCACTCTGGGAGGTAGCTCAAGTTGTAAAGCCAATAGCAAGAGAAAGAGGTAATAGTTCAGGCAGGGGGACTGATCAAGGTAATGATCAGATTGGAGAGCAGAGATGTCAATGTGGTGGAAAGAGCCATGGCACATGGGAGTATCGAGCAGGGCAAAGCAGTTGTGGTAAGAAAGGCCACTTTGCAAGAGGTTGCCCTAAGAATGCGAACATCCCTAGGAAAGGTATTTGCTCTTACCCCAGACACAGTCTTCAATATTCCCTAAGGTCGACCCTAAGAATGGTTAAGAAGAACCATAGCTGTAAGGGCGACTGAGCTGTAAGGAACTATATGCCTAGATGATGAAGAGTTCTTTTCGGATCTAAAGAAAGTGGTCATGATAACAAGTCATAAGAGATTAAAAAGGCAAAAAAAAAAAAAGAGAGACCTAGAGAAGAGGGTCTAAGGCAAAGCAAAGATAGAACGTAGTTCTATAAGAAAGAGATTGCTAGGGCCTAAAGCTATACAAAGAGTAATCTAGCCCTAACCCAGTGGCACGAAAGGTGCTAAGGCAAGAGTAGCTAACGATAGTTAAGCCCTAAGAAGGGATAAGAAAAGTGCGAATGCCACAAAGATTTGGCATAGATGCATGAAGTTATGAGAAAAGTCAGAGAAGTTATCTGGGTTATGATCTCGTATCAGGAGAAAGAAAGTCAGAAGAGCAATATCTCTCCTGAGAGATTAGCAAAGTGTAAGAAGAGTGACGTAGACCCCAAAATTACATCAAAATTCTGATGGATAAGGCATGAAAGAAATGGACACTACTCACAAGTGTAATAAATTGTTCATAAGTATAAGAGGATGAATGCCCCAAGCCTTAGTCATAAACCAGGAAAGGATATACAGAAGAGCTATATCCAGGATGTTGACTAAGATGCCAAGTAAATTTCGAGGACGAAATTTATTTTAAGGGGGGTAGAAATGTAACACCCTAATTTTTAGGCCTAGAGATGCCAGAAAGAGAATTCAAGGGCATAATCGTAATTATGGGAAAGATCGAGCTGGTAGCCGATGAGTACCATATTTTGCCAGAAAATAGAGAAAATTATGCTGATCATTTCACTGAACTGTGAAATGTGCATATAGGTCTCTATGTGTATGAAAGAATTAGAAATATGACCAAGGGTAAAATGGTCATTTTTGGAAAAGTGTGCGCGGGAGCGTACTTTCAGGCCAAAATAGCCCGATCCGGATAAAATATCTGAAAATACCGGGAGATAGAGAAAAGGATTCCGGGTTGAATGACGCAACACAGAATTTTGATTTGAGGTCCTGATTTTTCTGTAGAAATTCTCGAAGATGGGAATTTACAGTTATAATCGGTAAAGGAAAGGCAGTCCGAATAGAGATGATCGGACTATGGCCAGAGGCCATACAGTGTTTTCTAAGTGCCGTAGTGACACCAGGGAAGGCCCAGGCCCATAATATCAGTTCAGTGGTAAGAGGGGCCGGTGTCCGGGGAAAATGTGCAAAATGACGAAAATGCCCTTATGTTATAAAATAACTGAAGAATGAGTAAAGGGTATTTTGGTCATTTGGCTAAGGTTAGACAGTCAAGAAGGGGTATCTGGATAGTTGACCAGGGCCAGAGAATACTCTGGTAAAATATGAAAAGACAATAATGCCCCTAGACCTAGTAAAGGAAATGAAAGGATTTAAGTGCAATTATGGAAAGTTTCAAGGCCAAAAAGGAAAGTAGACAAAAATGTGGGGTCCTTAAGTGTAATTTTAGCCAAATAAAAAGGGATTTAAATGAAAAGAATAAAAGTTCCCTGGGCTAAATTGTAATTAAAGAAAGTCAGGCCGGAAGTGGTTTGGACTGTCCGAAAGCATTTCAGTCCCAGATTTCACCGGTAGAGAGAGCAAGTGACGCTCGGTAATCTGGCTTAATACAGGAATTTTTGAAGACTCCAGATAGCCAGAAATGGACTGATCGTCCAAAAGTTATAAAAATTCATACCGGATATCCTAGAATTCAGATCTAGGTGAGAAAATACAAGATGATACGTCCTTATGGGACGGATGTCGGGAAACTGACAGAATATCGATAGGAGGCCTGTAGGAAAAGTTATTCGCAAATTCGAAAATCCAGACGGGAGTGTGAGGCCTCCGGGTATCCGATAGGGAGATTTATCGGTATTTAAAAAGGGACTGAATGAGTTCGGATGATCTCAGTCAGATGACTGATATGACTCACAGGGATGCCTGAACACCACAGGCCAATGTATCGGACAGAAGGAGCCGGTGTCCGGATAGGTGTATAAACGGTGAATAATAGATAAAATATTCAATAATTATTAACGAGGGAAGATTCCTCGTAATGCGTGCCAAGAGGATATTGGACCCAGAAAGGCCCAATAATGGCCCCAACAGAGGCCCAGTAAGACACTTGGACTGATAGGCGGGCCAGTGTTCGGTAGAACCCCGTAAAAGTGCAAAATTACGAAAATGCCCCTGTGTTGTACAAAAGTGTAACAGATGAATGAAGGGCATTTTGGTCATTCTGGACAGGCCCAGTAGCCAAGGTACATACAGGTAAAGTTACTGTGAGTCAGTATATACCCTGACAGAGTACAGAAGGGTATGAAATGACGATTTTACCCTTAGGGTTAAACTAGTACAAGAAAGGGCACCCAAGGGCATTTTGGTAATTTGCCAAGGGCTGTTTCTTGGGAATCGAGCCATCAGAGTACTTGAGCTTGATCAGGATCCAAGACAATATTCCCAGAGCCTAAAAACGTAGCCCATGAAGTATGTGGGAAAAAGTGGCATTAAAATATTATTTTAATGCTGTTTCAATAAAATAAAGTTACTCGGTTGGCACGATAACAGAGGAGGTGATCAGATAAAGTCCTGGATTTATCTGGATAGCATTGGAAGGCGTGACAGGTGCCAGTAAGATGACACATGGCGCCAACATAAAGGCAGAAGAAAAAGTTGAGGACACGTACTACGAGGCAAGAGACTCGACCGGTGAGTCAGCATGCTGAGTCAGCTGCTGAGGTGTCCAGGATTTCAGACATGCGATAAATGTGGCGCTGAGGTGTCCCGGTGAGGTGTCCCGATGATGTCATGCATGATGCAGTAAAGGAGGAATTAAAGAAAATAGGAAAAATCCAGGAAAAACCAGGACTGCAGGATCAAAGTTCATAGAAACTGCAGAATTGCCATTGAAGGCAATTATAAATACCCCCCTCCTTCCATTTTCATTCACGCATAGCTTGGGTAAGGGATAGAAAGAAGAGAGAGAAGGAGAAGGAAAGGAAGAGAGAAAGGAGAAAAGGAAGTAAGGAAGTTCTGGCGGAGCTGGAAGCAGAATAAGGATAATGGAGTTCTGCTAAGCTAGCCAGGTAGTAACTAATCCTAGCTTTTATGTAATGGCTTTGTGATTTGTTGTGCTATTGTTTGGTTGGATTGTTGTCTTATATGTTATGTCTGAAGCTCTACTATAATGCTATGATCATATGTTATTAAGCATGGAAGCACGCAGCATACTTATCTGTACACAATCACAAGCAAGCACTGTCACTCTGCATTACATATATTGTTATGATTGTTGCTACTGAGATTCCCCCAAATCTCATCCCAATAAGTAAACCATTACAGGGGAGGTTATGTCAAAATGAATTCTGGGAATTTAAGAGACGCCGTTATGCTGCCGAAGTAAAGACTGAACATCAGTATATGATAAGTACTGTGTACGTAGTGCTGTCTAAGGAGGCTAGAAGTGAGTGGACCTAGCCGGTTCATCTAGTCTTTCCTGGGTACTACATAGAATGGTAGTTCTCATGAGGGGATTACCGAATCAGTACGGTTCAGTTCTTTGTACAGATGAAACGTAGCGGTTATGCTGCCGGATTTCAGGCAGGAAAAGATGTAATAGAAATATGAGAATTTCATACATGCCCTGATGTATAATGACTTATTATTTAATAATAATTGTTGTTTGGCATGTTTGACTGATATATGATGGATGTATGCCTATATACGTAATGTTGGTTGCTGAAAATTAACGCTATGAACAGTAATACGTGGTGACAGGGTCATGTTTGATAAATGATTAAAAATAGTAAATGGATGAGTAAATGTACGAAATTTTTATGGTAAATACTAGACATACCAAACTTTAATTTGATATATAAAACGTCTCATTTGGATGTCTACACAGGGAGATATAAATTATCAAAGTTGGGACCAAAATGCTGGATTCAGGAGAAAAACGCTGGATGAATCTAGGTCTCTCTGGCCTTTTAATCTCTCATGACTTGTTATCATGACCACTTTCTTTAGATCCGAAAAGAACTCTTCCATATCATCATCTAGGCATATAGTTCCTTACAGCTCAGTCGCCCTTACTGCTATGGTTCTTCTTAACCATTCTTAGGGTCGACCTTAGGGAATATTGAAGACTCTGTCTGGGGTAAGAGCAAATACCTTTCCTAGGGATGTCCGCATTCTTAGGCAACCTTTTGCAAAGTGGCCTTCCACCACAACTGCTTTGCCTTGCTCGACACTCCCATATGCCATGGCTCTTTCCACCACATGGACATCTCTGCTCTCCAATCTGATCATTACCTTGATCAGTCCCCTACCTGAACTATTGCCTCTTTCTCTTGCTATTGGCTTTACAACTTGAGCTACCTCCCAGAGTGCTCTTAGCCAATGCCTTTCTATTCTCAACACATAGAGGATTCTGTTCTTTACTTCTCAGGCATACTTCTACAAAACTTTGAATATCAGCACTCCGCTTTGGACTTGGACTTCGTCTTTGCTAAGGGAAAGCTAAGTTTAGTCTGTACACTAGAGGCTACCTGAGGAAAATCATTGTAAAATAATTTCTCTGGGTGAGTTTATCAACTAGTGAAGCTTCCTCACCTTAACTTCGTCTTTGGCATTCATCATCCCAAAGAGATATTACATTGTACTCATATCTCATGGCTCATTACTTTCCTTAGGCTAGGTTTAACTGCGACCTCGGGATCTAACTGCGATCAACTGTTAGCCTCTTCAGAATCCAACTGCGACTCTGAAGCTGTTAGGATCTAACTGCGACCCTGGAGCCATGTTAGGATCTATCTGCGACCCTCCAGAATCTAACTACGATTCTGTTGTACTGTATATCTCTCGAAGATCTTAAACCAACAGACTAAGTTATAAGGTTAACTGCTTCCACCTGTTGATAACTCCCTAAACATAAATATTTGAAAATTTTATAGCCTCATATCATTTACCCAGACTTTACTTACTTCCTCTTTTACTCAGGAGTTCCTTCTTATCTTTCAACCTATGCTCTAACTGAGAGCAATCTGTACCATATCCAACTCTTATCTGAAGAGTGATCTGTACTCATCTGAATCTAGCTCTATCTGAGAGCCATCTGTTTCAGATCCAACTCTTATCTGAAGAGTGATCTAGAAACAATCCCTTTACTGTTATCTGTTACTTTTTCTGTACATCATTCATTTCAATAGAAATGGCCCTGAGTACTGTATTCACAAGCCTATAGAAATACCTGAGTAACCTCAATCATAAATCATATATGAATATCATATCATGAATATCATATCATAATCTCATATCATAACTTATCGTCCCATAAACTGAGACTATCTATCATCCTCAATACATTCATATCATCCTCCTATCATATGGTATGGGAGCAACCTACTTTCTCATAACTTTCTCATCTCATATATGTACTTATATATACTCTACCCTGCATGTACTGCAAAAGGGGAGTATCCATTCATCATAGCATACTCTAACATGCATGTCATCCTTTGACAACTGCAAGGAGATGCACATCTTATGGCACATAAGCCATATCATCATCATATTTTGCTCAACCATCCATTAGACATCATAATAATCTAAGTAAGCCTCAAACGTATTTTCCTTTATCTTATTATTTGTCAGATCATCATCTGAGCATACTATCTATAGCATTATCTGTCAGATTATCAATCACATAATCAGGATCTGACAAGCACATCTGTCTATCTTACTTATGCTGCCACACTACCCTCTTACCAGGGTATAGACTCAACCCTTCATTACTTTATCTTACATAAGGGATAGGGGAGTCACTTTATCTCTTAACTGTGGCTACCTCTTTACTATCCCTTAACTTCTTCTATCTATCCATCAGTCTTAGTCTACTCATGACCGGACGATGGTTCCTTATTGATCTTTCTTTTTATCCTAGCGAACTTGAGTCACATGGATCTCATTCATCATCGTTTACTATTACTTCTATTCTCTAGGGTATTCTCCTCTAGGTCTATTACTTCTCCGTGATGGAATCTCTCTCCTCAGAGAACATTTAGCTCTTTATCTATTACCCATCACGTCTCTCACCTTAGGCCATGTGCTAGGATCATTCCTAGGCAAATCTTATCCCAGCTTTTAGGTCTTCTATTCGGATTAGCTGAATAAAACCCCTGTAATGTAGATCTACTCTTAGTTACCACATAGAGGATCTACTTTTTCACATTGTCTTAAATTGATCTTTCAGACCTCAGTACCTTTGTACTGTCTAGCTTATCATATGTTATACCAATCCTCTAGCTGGTAGACTTCAGCGAGTTTGGTACCTTCATTCTCTTCATCATATGGCCTCTGCCAATTATAGTCGCGACTTGAGAACTTCATAATCACAACTCACATGCTCTGTGACTTTTAGTCGGGACCGTCTCACACTACTCGTCACGACCTGGCAGCTCTGCGTCCTTTAGTCGCAACCTATAACATCGCTACCTAAACTCCTTTGTACACTGGTCGCGTACTGCAATATTACTTATTGCTACCTGAGGTCTTCTCACGTCGCAACATCAACTTATCTGTACATATTAGTCGCGACATAAGACCCCTCTTCTCTACTTCCTACTTTTAAAACATGTAGTCATACTCATCCTCATACAACGGCAACATACTAGGTATAGGGTAGCTCAATAGTGTGCATACTGGACAATACAATCCAATCCAATACAGGATTTATCCGTTCATTAGCCAGTGGAAACAGAACACAAATAAACTCGTACCTTAATTTGGCACAGGTGACTTTCTTATCTCGTTGCCAGTCAGGGTATATATTCTTCCTTAAGTCGGGTATCTTTCGCCTGTTGTGTTCTGTGGACACTCCCTGGCATAATGTCCATACTTTCCACACCTATAGCGTAACCCTTGACCTACTGGACAAGGCCTCATACCATGGTCTCGACCACAGTTCCTATATTCATTAGGCCTTGGTTGCCTACTAACTTCTCTTGGCCCACTACCTAGCCTACTTCCCTGCTTATTGTCATGTCCTACAGACCTCTGAATATATTAGAATGAAGTTTAAGAAAAATTAGAGTAATATTTCTAATGTATAAAAGACTAGAATGGTACTGTAATATGTACATATACTCTGTATGTATATTATGTGTGAAATGAAATGAAAAGGAATTATGTTATTTATCGTATTCCCTTCTGTTTTTAAGTATAACAAAATGGTACGAACGAGGAGAACTATTCCAGCTGAGGAACCCCGAGAGGCTGGAAACCTTAATCAAATGATTCTAGAACGATTAGAACAGCAACAAAAGATGATAGAAGAAATGAGAGCTGCTCAAGCACGAAATGAACAAGCAAGAGATGCTGCCATAGCCGCGGTAGTAGCAGCAGCTGTAAATAATTTAAGACCGCCAGAGCCTTCAGGAGCAACTAGTAGAGAACTTGAAGAAGTACCACAGCAGGCGGAACAGCCCCAGAGAAGGGTTGAATCAAGGGAGGAGGCAGTTGGCATCCAACAATGGATGGTGCGATTTTGCAAACACAATCCTCCTATATTCGAAGGGACATTTGAAGTACATGTAGCAGAAAATTGGGTCAGCAGATTAGAGAAGATCTTTAAGGTCCTCGACTGCCCAACTGAAACCAAGGCCCAAATGGCCATCTATCAATTGGAAAAGGATGCGGATAGATGGTGGAAGAATACAGAGTTACTTCTCCAAGCAAGAGATATTACAGTTACCTGGGAAGTATTTCTTGAGCAATTTTATGAGAAATATTTTCCTCAATCTGTCAGAGATGAAAGGGAGGCTGAATTCCTTGTGCTGAGGCAAGGAGAAAACGAAGCTTTTGATGAATATTTGGCCAAGTTCATCCGGCTATCTCAATATTCAACTTACCTACGCCACGTGGATGACGAACGCTGGATGACAGAAAGAATGATTCGAGGGCTGAATTCTATGTTAAAGGAGAAGTTAACTCCCCAACAATACAGCCAGTTCAATAAGGCTGTGGAAGCATGTCGAATCGTTGAGAACAGCATGAATCATAGAATGCTGTCCAGATCTGGGAGTAAAGATCAAGCGACTCCTGATAAGGCCGGACGGAATCAAGAAACGGCCAGTAGGAGCGGTTATAAGAAAAGAAAGCGCCCGTGGCAGACCAAGAGGCCTAATAGGGGAAATTTCCGGGGAAGATCCAATAACAGGGATCCGAAGGCCCCAGTATGTGAAAAGTGTGGAAAGAATCATGGTGACAGACCATGTTTGATGGGCCAGAATGTATGCTACACCTGCGGAAAGCCCGGACATTTTTCCAAGGAATGTCCTCAAGCTATAACTGATCCAAGGCCAAGGACGGCTGGACGAGTGTTTGCACTCACTAGAGAGGATGCTCAGCGATCATCTGAGATGATCCAAGGTACAATCTATCTCAATGATCATGCTGTGACTGCCCTATTTGATTCGGGTGCAAGTCATTCCTTTATATCTTATGAATGTGCTAAATGCCTAGGCCTTCTGATCAGCAAGTTACGTTATGATATACAGGTGAAAACCCCCACCAACGCTAGGGTGATCACATCTGATGCCTGTCTAAATAGTGTGGTGCGTTATGAGCACTGCAGTACCACCCTGGACCTGATCTGTATGCCTTTCCAGGAGATTGAGGTCATACTCAGTTTAAATTGGTTATCCTCCAATAATGTGATGTTGGACTGCAGAAACAAGACCCTAGTTCTTGGTCCAAAGATCACTGATCGGAGCCTAGAAGTACAACTGAACTTCGTGACAGAGGCTCAGGCAGAAAAATATCTACGGAAAGGATGTCAGGGATATGTGGTATTCTTTTCTGTTCAAGCAGAAGTGGAGGAAGGCATCGAGGAGGTTCCTGTAGTCAATGAATTTCCTGAAGTCTTTCCAAAGGAGATTCAAGGATTGCCTTCAGAGCGTGAAGTGGAGTTTGCGATCGACATTGTACCTGGAGCTGGACCAGTATCAAAAGCCTCATACAGGATGGCTCCCAACGAAATGATGGAACTGAAGAAGCAAATTGAGGAGCTATTGGAGAAGGGTTTTATACGACCCAGTGTATCGCCAAGGGGTGCTCCAGTACTGTTCGTCAAGAAGAAAGATGGTAGCTTAAGGCTGTGCATTGACTACAGGGAATTAAATAAGCTTACAGTTAAGAACAAGTATCCTCTTCCCAGAATTGATGACCTGCTAGATCAATTGGCAGGAGCGAGCTTATTCTCCAAGATTGACTTGAGATCTGGCTACCATCAACTAAGGGTCAAGCCAGATGATATTCCAAAGACGGCATTCAGAACGCGCTACGGACATTTTGAATTTTTGGTGATGCCTTTTGGACTAACCAATGCACCTGCTATTTTCATGGACTATATGAATCGGATTTTCAGGCCTTATCTAGATCAGTTCGTTGTGGTCTTTATTGATGATATTCTGGTGTACTCCAAATCTACAGAGGAGCATGAAAGGCATTTGAGGATTGTTCTTGGTACCCTTAAAGAGAAGAAGCTCTATGCTAAGCTGAGTAAGTGCGAGTTTTGGCTTTCAGAAGTCAAATTTCTCGATCATGTCATATCCCGAGACGGGGTAGCTGTGGATCCTAGCAAAGTCGAAGCAGTTTTGAGCTGGGAACAGCCAAGGACAGTGACAGAGATTAGAAGTTTTCTCGGCCTAGCAGGGTACTACAGACGATTCATTCAAGACTTTTCTCGAATTGCCTTACCACTTACCAAGCTGACCAGAAAGAATCAGCAGTTTAAGTGGGATGAGAAGTGCGAGGCTAGCTTCCAGCAGTTGAAGCAGAGATTAACGACTACTCCCGTGCTGATTATTCCAGACCCAACTCAGACTTATGTAGTCTACACTGATGCTAGCAAGCAGGGGCTGGGATGTGTGCTTATGCAGTAAGGTCGAGTAGTAGCCTACGCCTCTCGGCAGTTAAAGCCACATGAAGAGAATTATCCCACTCATGATCTGGAGCTTGAGGCGGTGGTCTATGCCCTGAAGATATGGAGGCACTATTTATACGGAGCAACGATAGAGTTGTTTTGTGACCACAAAAGCCTGAAGTATCTGCAGGATCAGAAGGAGCTGAACATGAGGCAGCGGCGATGGATGGAATTGTTAAAAGATTATGACTTCCAGATTAAATACCATCCAGGAAAAGCCAATGTGGTAGCTGATGCCCTGAGTAGAAAGGTGGTGCAGGTTGCATACATGATGATCAAGGAATTGGAACTGATAGAAGATATGCGCGACTGGAGCCCTCTATATCAAATGCAACTGACGGAGAATCCTTTTGGAGGAGTTCATGTCAGAACTTGCATAGAAGATGAGATCAAAGAGGCTCAGGAACAGGATAAGCTCGCAGCAATATTCAAAGACAAGCTGGAGAAAGGGAAGACAAGGAATTTTGAGATGTCCCCAGGCGGATTGCTACAGTTTAGGGGAAAACCCTATATCCCAAATGTTGGGGGATTACGGGAAAGGATTCTGGAGGAAGCACATAAAAGCCGATATACGGTACATCCAGGTATGACCAAAATGTACCATGATGTTAAAAGGTTATTCTGGTGGCCTGGACTGAAGAAAGATGTTGTAGCTTACGTATCTAAGTGCTTAACCTGCCAGAAAGTGAAAGTTGAACATCAAAAGCCAGCAGGAACGTTGCAGCCTTTAGATATCCCTGAGTGGAAATGGGATGGGATTGCCATGGACTTTGTGGAAGGACTACCCTTGACACCAAGTAGACATGATGCGGTTTGGGTAGTAATCGATCGACTGACAAAGTCGGCACATTTCCTGGCAATCAATAAGAGAGATTCTCTAGAAAAGCTGGCAAAGCTGTATATAAAGGAGATCGTTAGACTCCATGGTATCCCAAGCAGCATTGTGTCTGATAGAGATCCTCGATTTACTTCAAATTTCTGGAGGGCTCTACAGGAAGAAATGGGCACTACTCTCAGATTCAGTACAGCTTATCATCCTCAGACAGATGGTCAATCTGAAAGAACAATACAGACGTTAGAGGATATGCTGAGAGCATGTGTCTTAGATTTCAAAGGCAGCTGGGATATCCATTTACCCCTCATAGAGTTTGCATATAACAATGGTTATCAGGCCAGTATACAGATGGCACCTTTTGAAGCACTCTATGGACGTAAATGTAGATCCCCCTTATGCTGGCTAGAGTTGAGCGAGAGAAGAATGCTTGGTCCGGATATAGTGGATCAAACTGCAGAACAAGTTGCGGTAATTAGAAAACGATTGTTGATGGCTCAAAGCAGACAAAAGAGCTATGCAGATATCAGAAGGAAGCCGTTGGAGTTTAAAGAAGGAGAACATGTATTCCTTAAGTTAACTCCAACCACGGGAGCCGGACGATCGATTAAGGTGAAGAAGTTGCATCCAAGATACATCGGGCCATTCCAGATTCTCTCAAAGATAGGAACAGTAGCCTACAAGTTGGCTCTTCCTCCGAATCTCAGCCAGATACATGATGTGTTCCATGTTTCCCAATTAAAGAAGTATATTCCAGATCCATCTCATGTGATTGAGCAAGATGAGGTCGCACTGCGAGATGACTTGACCTATGAGGTTGGACCGGTGCGAATTGCTGATAGAAAAGTCAAGCAGTTGCGGAATAAGCAAATTCCTTTAGTTAAAGTGATCTGGAAAGGCTGGACTGAACAAGAGGCTACATGGGAAACAGAAGAAAAGATGAAAGAGAAGTATCCATAATTGTTTCTATAGGATAGGTGTAATGTAAATTTCGGGGACGAAATTTATTTTAAGGGGGAGAGAAATGTAATATCCTTAATTTTCTGTACTGGTTCCTATGTACAGATTAAACGAAATATATGAGCTCTGTTTCAGGAAAGACATGTGGACCTTTATGTAAAGAAAAGGATTAAATTGCAAAAGAAAGGAAATTAAGGGACCTAAATGCAATTATGGAAAGTTTAAAGTTAGTGATATAAAGGGTCTAGATACTAAATGTGAGGTCAGTAGACATAAAAAGGATCTTCAGAAACATCAGATTCAGAAAACGGCACGTTTTTCGAGGCGATGGACCGGGCCGGTACCGGATTGGACCGGAAAGCTTCCAGAACCTCCAAATTTCGTCACATGAAGAATATGGGTGGTGAGATGTCCCATGAGGTGTCCAGGGTGATGCAGTAAAAAAGAATTAAAGAAAATAGAAAATTCCAGGAAAAACCAGGACCACAGGATCATAAGTCTTCCTAATTACAAGATTGCCATTGCTCAACACTATAAATACCCCCACCTAGCCCCTCATTTCGGCATGAGCAAGGAAGAAGGGAAGAGAGAAGTTCTTGAGAGAGAAAGTGTGAGAAAGAAAGAAGTAAGGAAGTTCTGGTGAAGTTGGAAGTAGTAGGGAAGTTCTGAAGCACTGCTTTTGAGGTAACAACTAATCCTAGCTCTTATGTAATGTCTTTGTGATGTGTTGTTTTGTTTGGTTGATTGTTGTCCTATATGTTATGCTTGAAGCTCTATTCCAATGCTATGATCATATGTTATTGAATATGGAAGCATGCAGCATACTTATCTGTACACAGTCACAAGCAAGCACCGTCACTCTGCATTACATATTTTGTTATGATTATTGTTACTGGGATTCTTTTGAATCTCATTCCCAAACATAACATTACAGGGGAGGTTCTGTCAAAATAAAATTTGGAAATCTTAAGAGACGCCGGTAGGCTGCCGAAATTTCGGCAACGAAGACGGAACAAAGAAAGGAACTGATACGTACTGTGTACGTAGTGCTGTCTAAGGAGGCTGGAAGTGAGTGGACCCAGAAGGTTCATCCAGTCTTTCCTGGGTACTACGTAGAATGGTAGTTCTCATAAGGGAATTACCGAATCGGTACAACATCGGTTACTTTCTAAAGAAGAATTGTAGCAGTTATGCTGCCGGATTTTAGACATTGAAGGATGTAATAAAATATGAGGGAGTTAATCATGCACTGATATATAACAGTTGATTATTTGATATTAATTGTTATCTGGCCTGTATGACTGATATGTGTTGGTTGTATGCTTGGGTATGTAAAGACTAAATGCTGAAAATAGGCTCAGTGAACAGTAACTCGTGAAGACCCATTCATGTTTGATAAATAATTAAAAATAGTAAATGATTGAATTAATGTACGAAATTTTTAGGGTAGAAATTAGACATACTAAGTTTTAATTTTATATATAGAATGTATAATTTGGATGTATA
This sequence comes from Leucaena leucocephala, assembly GCA_037074615.1. NCBI lineage: Eukaryota > Viridiplantae > Streptophyta > Magnoliopsida > Fabales > Fabaceae > Leucaena > Leucaena leucocephala. The sequence continues at coordinate 10,893,983 of CM073518.1, forward strand.
CACGAAAAGATATAAATTGTTAAAGTTGGGACCAGAATGCTGGATTCAGGAGAAAGTCATTGGATGAACAGTAATATTGGAACGTTGACCCACGTTAAATTTGTCAAGGATTGGTCAACCAATGATTTTTCCCTGAAATATATTTGAGTTAGCTTCATGTAGAAATTTGAACCACTTCATTTCTATTTTTCTAGAATTAGTTATGAATTTTCAAAATTAGGTCACTCATCTGGAATTTGCCACAGTGAACAGTACTCGATATGAATAAAAGTCCAGATTAAGTGTTTAGACTTTAATGACCCTGAAAGTGGTTTAAGTGCTACTGAATGGTCCCTAAGATGTATAAAAATAAGGATGTGACACGTTGCGCCTAGTTCATACTCAGGTCACGATGAAGATACGCAGGGACCTGATGATGAATGAAGATGACAGCCTCATTAAAGTTTATCAGTTAGAGGTTTAGCACATGATGTAGGCAAGCGGAACAGTATGAGAAATAGAGATACATGCTAGTCTAAGATGATGTTTAGAAGTAGATCCTCTATGTGACTATCAAGAGTAGATCTACATTTGGAAAGATTTGGTTCAGTTAATCTTTGATGAATAAAAGAATCAAAAGTTAGGATAAGGCTTGCGCCAGAAATGAGCTTAACATATGGCTTCAAGTTCTCGAAAGTCAAAGTTCCTGAAACAGGATATTAGTCCCATATCGGTTGGGGAGGTGAATGAAGCATGCCTTATAAGGGTGTAGATACCTCTCCCTCAAGGACGCGTTTCCAGTACTCACCAAGCGCCTCTCGTCACCAAGCGCCCCGAGCGGGTAGGCAGGCACGAGTGGGTAGGCAGGCAGTGCTGGGGAACAAAACCTGGCCTAAGGGGCAGTAGCCTTATGTCAGGATAATATCTTCCACTGTGTACTCTGATACCCTGAGGACGCGTTTTGGGTGCCTAAGGGGAAAGCGGACAATATCTATGTGGAAGGGTGCTGGGCTGTTAGAGAACACAAGTAATGGTGCTAGATGATGAATGAGATTTATATGATCTAAGTTGGTCAGGATTAAGAAAAAGACCAGGAAGGAACCATAGTCCGGTCAAGAGTAGACTAAGACTGAGGTATACGCGCGAAAAGAGTTAAGAGATAGTAGAAAGACACCAATGTTACTCCAGAGAAATGGAGACTAGTCCGCTCACCTGAGAAGTAATTCTTGAGTAAGATTATGAAAAGTATTCCTCTTAGTTAAATAGAGATGAGCGGAGGCTAAGGGTTAAAAAGAGAAAGAGGAACCCTTTGATGAAATATGTAGCGGAGTTCATCCACATGAGCAATGAGAGTTGAATGACTAAGAAGTCAGTTAATGGGTTGAATTCCGTGTTATAAAGAAAACGTTTTTCTCAGGTAGTCACAGAAGTTCAATAGAGTGGTAGCTGTAAGCAAGATTAGAAAAAGAAAGATAGCCACGGTTCTAAAGATAAAGTAACTCCCCTATTTGATAGAAGGGTCGAGTCTATACCCTGATAAAAGGGTAGCATGGCAGCCTAAGTGAAATAGATAGATGTTTCAGGATGAATGATCAGGATATGATAGGCAATATGATAAAGGAAATATGTTTTGAGGCTTACTTAGTTTATTACAACGTTTGATGGATGGTTGAGCAAATTATGATGATGAATAGTTGCATCTCCTTGCAGTTGTCATATAATGACATGCATGTTAGAGTATGCCATGATGAATACTCCTATTTCACAGTATATGCAGGGTAGAGTATATATGGTGAGGAAATTATGAGAAAATTATGTTGCTCCCATACCATATGATATGCAATAAGGAATGTATTGAGGATGATAGATAGTCTCAGTTTATGGGACGATAAGTTATGATATGATATTCTGATATGATTTATGATTGGGGTGATTCAGGTTTTTCTATAGGCTTGCAAATGCAGTACTCAGAGCTATTTCTATTGAAAGGAATGGTATACAGAAAGAGTTAGATTTGAAACAGATGACTCTGAGATAGAGACTAGATTTAGATGAGTACAGATCACTCTTCAGATAAGAGTTGGATCTGATACAGTCTGCTCGTAGTTAGAGCATAGTTCAAATGGCTCGCAGTTAGAGCACAGATTTACATGAGAAGTTATGATGAGGCCATAGCAGCAGAATGTAATGGCAGGTGGTTACACCATGATTGCATAAGGCATGGTAAGCCAAAGTAAGAGAAAGATGAGAAGGAACTCCTGAGTAAGAGAGGAAGTAAATAAAGTCTTGGGAAATAATATGGGCTACTGAACGTAATATTTTTAAATTTTTATTGAGTTATCAACAAGTAGAAACGGTGAACCCTATAACTTAGTCTGTTGGTTTAAGATCTTCGGGAGATATACAGAATCGCAGTTAGATTCTGGAGGGTCGCAGTTAGATCCTAGCATGGCTCCAGGGTCACAGTTAGATCCTAACAATTCCAGAGTCGCAGTTAGATTCTGAAGAGGCTGACGGTTGATCGCAGTTAGATCCCGAGGTCGCAGTTAGACCTAGCCTAAGGAAAGTAATGAGCCATGAGATATGAGTACAATATAGTATCTCTTTGGGAAGATGAATGCCAAAGACGAAGTTAAGGTAAGGAAGCTTCACTAGTTGATAAACTCATCCAGAAAAATTATTTATAATGATTTTCCTCAGATAGCCTATATTATACAGACTGAACTTAGTTTTCTTTAAATAAAGACAGAGTCCAAGTTAAAGTCTGAGTGCTGATATTCAAAAGTTTTATAGAAGTATGCCTGAGAAACAAAGAAGAGAACCCCATATGTTTTGAGAACAGAAAAGTATGAGCAGATAAATCCTCCAGATGAGGATAAAAAGATTAAAAGGCTAGAGAGACCTAGAGAAGAAGGTCTAAAGTAAAGATAGAACCCAGTAGTTCTATGAGATAGAGAATGCTAAGGCTTAGCAGAGTAATGTAGCCTTCATCCAGAAAGATGTTTAGGCATGAGTAGTCTAAGAAAGAGTAATGAAAAAGGGTCCAATTGTCATAGAAGTTGGTATAGATGGACAAGGTAAGAAAAGTGGAAAGTTAAAGTAAGATAGACCCTAGAGTTACACCAAGATGTTAAGGAGTAAGATACGCCATGATATAGCCAGACCTGGCTAGATATGCTATGATACAACATAAGAAGTATGTAATAAGATACACTATGATAACTGTGTAAGGTGGAACGCAATGAGAAATGTGCATTTTTTGACCAAATAGAGAGGCCCCTTATTGAAAAAGGGATAAGATGACGAATGTTATGCTATAGATAGAGATGAGAGCTTTCACTCCTTGCATAAAATGCCAGGCATTATGTTATGTTTGTAAATATGCTTGAGCTCCGATGTTAGAGCTTCACATTTATGAGCAGGTATGCAGTCCTGCAATTTGAGGGCCAGGCATTATCCATGATAGAGTATGTGCTCCTATTTAGTAGCAAAAGTAAATAATGGATAGTTACATAAGTTCTCTCTCTGTATGATGTTAAGTGATTAACGATGATGAGAACATCTAATGATATGAAAAATTCTCTCTCAACCGAGGACATGAAGCGGATATTGAAAGTACTCCGCTAGATAATAAGATAAAAGGTAAGAGATGGATACCCCGATTCTTAGTCATAAAGCAGAAAGAGATTTAAAGAGGATGTATATTTAAGATTGTTGACTAAGGTACTAAGTAAATTTCGAGGACGAAATTTATTTTAAGGGGGAGAGAAATGTAACATCCTAAAATTTTTGTACTAAGTTGTATGTACAGATTGAATAAAATATATGAGATATTTAGAAAAAGATGTGGCCATATTTATGTAAAGAAAAGGATTAATTGGAAGAGGAAGAAAGTCTAAGAGCCAAAGTGCAAAATTACAAAAATGCCACTGTGATGCCCTAAGAAACCAGAAGTAAATGGAGGGCATTTTGGTCATTTCACACAATGGATGGATATAAGATGAAATTCGATAGTAAATTATTATAATTAATATGAGAATTTATGGAGTTGACAGAAGTAAAAAAGGAGTCCTGTAGAATTAATTATGAAATTTACGGTGAAAAAGGACACCGATAAAGGGTTAAAGGAAACATATGTAATTTTTAACAGGACTTCTGGGTCTCAGAAAATTATAAAACTTTGTAGAGAATTCATTTTATATTTGAATGAATTTCTAAAAATGTTAGAACAATTAAAGGAGGTGTTTAGCATTTATTCTAAGATCAGGATAATTTACGGATATCGGTATAAGGAAAGTACATTGGGATTTGGGCCAGTTAGCTATTGGACCTAAAAGAGGCCCAACATTTCGTCCTAGTCCAGCCCAATAAGGCCCAAAAGTTATCTTAGAGCCCAAGTCCAAATAATAAATAATTTATGGATTTTTGAAAAGAAAGAAAAAGAGAATAAAGTAAGAATTAGGTGTTGCACATGGTGGGACCCACAAGGACACAAGAATGGCACCCAAAAAGAGGAAGGGTTAGGTGTACCAAGGGAGGCCATGCTAGTGATGTCATGGTGGTAAGGTCTTGAGTGAAAAGTGAAAAGACATTCCAAGATCAAACCTTTAACCATTAGATCAAATAGTTTCCAAAGTGATCTTGGCCTTCAAATGGCACATGACTTTTGCTATAAATACCCCCCCTTTCCATTCATTCTTCACACCCAAGAGCTCCTTTAGAGAGAGAAGTGAGTTCTAGAGAAAGAAAGTGGAAGAAAGCAAGGAAGAAGCAAGGGTCTTGAAAGAGCAAGTAAGGTGAGTTGATGCTCTTCACTTTACCATTTCGGTTTGCACTGTTCATGCACTGTTCATGATAGAAGAAAATGGAATTTCAATGATTTAATGCTTCCATTGAGTTTATATGATGATTTTGTGTAGGATTGGAAAGGTTTTAAACCTTGGAAACCATTGGAATTAAAGGTTATAATGTTGAAAATTCCTCACGGGTACTGTTCACTCGCGTGAACAGTGATTTGAATTTCATAATTTTGATGCTTCCAATGGTCTTAAAATGAGATTTTGTGTGGGGGTAAAGTGGAGGAACAAGTATGGGAAGCATTGGAACCAAAATGGGAATTTTTGGAAAAAGGGAGCTTATTGAAACTAGACTTGGATTTTGTTTGGAATGGAGTTATAATTTGGTAATTATCTTGTAATGCCTAGGTTTTGACATTTGTGGCAAGGAAAGACCATTACAAGAAGGAAAGGAACAAGGATCTACAAGAGGTAGCAAGAATATCTAACTATAAACTTATGTGCTTTGATTGTTTTGCTTACTTGTTATGCATGAAGGTTTGGTTGAGCATGGAATGTTGTGTGATGATGATGATGATGTGATATGAGTATGTGATACTCCTTGCAATATATGTCATGACAATATGCATATTAGAATTGCTTATGTATAAGCATGAATTAGCTCCCATTGCATGATAACATGTTAGGCATTCAATCAAACATGCATAACCTTATAGTTTATATTACTTGCTATTGGGATTTCCATGAAATCTCATTCCTTCCATATAATTAAACATGCTCTAGGTGCTGGATCTTCTCAAGGCAAGACGGTAAATGTTGATGGATGACTGTACATAATTTAAAGAGTGTGCACTTTAATTACAAGATGATGTTTTGGTTTGTATGATGCATGCTACTCATAAATCCAATCTGAGGTAGTGTACTTCCATCGGTATTTTGATTGACTTATATGATGATTTTTCATATGAAATTTGGCATGAACATAGATAAGATCTATATCTTTAAATGGACACCAAGAACGCCTCATTTGGTTAAGAAGTCGAATTGTTATGATTTTTCAAAGTTAGGAGTTGAAATCTGGAATAAGGTAAAACGACTACTCAGAGGCAGTGAGGTTCATGCGCTAATTTCATATAGTAAACAAATGATTTTTTCCTCAAAATTTTGTGAGATTAAAGTAGACATATGGAGATTTAAATCCATATGTAATTCAACTCAATTGGATAAGTATACAAGGAGAAATGAATTTTTGAAAATGGGGCAAAGAAACTGGAATTTTCAGATTTACCAAATGAACAGTAAAGTTCAACGAATAAACTGATTTGATCTAGACAAGAAGATCTCATTTTAATATTTTTCTCTCAAATTTAAATGAAAGAGCTTTCATTAGAAATTGGAATCACCTTAAAATGATTTTTTCTAGATTTAGTTATGAATTTCCAAAGTTCAGGTTGTAATCTGGAATTACCCAGTGAATAGTGGCAGTGAACAGTAACCGTAAGCCCAACACTTGGAAATTCATGTTTTTGAGGTTAAGAGGTATTTCAATGTTCTAAAATAGTTCCAATTGAGTAAGGTTAAAGTTCAAAATTAAGGTCAAGGTTTTAAGGTTAAGACTTAAAGATATTTGTTAGAAAATACCGTTGTGCTGGTAGACTATACAAAGTACTGTGTACGTAGGTGCTGTCTAAGGAGGCTGGAAGTGAGTGGACCTAGCCGGTTCATCCAGTCTTTCCTGGGTACTTACGTAGAATGGTAGTTCTCATGGGGAATTACCGAATCAGTACAGTTATTTTCTACCAGGATTTTCGGCAAGAGAAATATAATCCACTTCAAGAGAGCTATAGCAAGAGTACTTTGAGAGATATAAAGGAGGATGTTTCACATTCGCTATCTGAAATAGTATAAATGATTCCTGCCTTCAACAGTTTATTAATTTCCTTCCTGACGACATCAGAGATCAATGGGTTTAATCTCCTTTAGGGTTGTTTAATTGGCTTGGAATCCTCATTCAGCAGGATTCTGTGAGTGCAAACAGTGGCATCTATCCCCTTTATATCAGCTAATTGCCAACCCAAAGCCTCTTTATTCTTCTTAAGCACACTTAATAATCTAGACTCTTCAGTGACAGTCAAAGAATTGGAGATAATCACCAACAATTTTGAGTCTGGCTCAAGGTAAGCATACTTAAGGTTAGAAGGTAAATCTTTCAATTCTAACACTGGGGGTTGAACAATAGAGGGGGTAAGATGGGGGGAATCATTATAGGTAGAAATACTCCCCTTTGTGTCCTCTCGGAGGATGCTCATGTTCAGCTTTGTAGGGCTTCCCATCTGACATGTAATCTCTTCAGTAGTTGCACAAAGCTTAAGTTGGTCTATAGTTGCAACATAGTTGGGATCACACTCCCTCATACCTGTATCATTGTTAGAAATCAAATTATTTGGGTATGGTAAAGCATGAGAAGTAATTTTGGAATGAGAGTGAGGAGAAGTAGGGTTAGAACACATTGGCCCTTTAACCGAAACAGTGGGAAGGTGATCTGAAGGAATTTTTAGGGTATTGTCGCGACTGACTCTGACAGGGTGCATCTCTGGAGCTATTAGTCGCGACTTTATATTCATCCTGTCGCGACTTGTGTTCTCTGGAGTTTTGTGTCGCAATATGTGAACTATTTGGTCGTAACTCCTCTTCACAGATAGGCTGTCCCTCAGCAGATTGAGGTTTAGTCGCGACACCTTTATCTTCGCATTGCGAATGGTTGTCTCTGGAGTTTTGTGTCGCGACATTAAATTTATTTGGTCGCGACTCATCTTCACAGTGGACTGCAGATTGATGTTGTGTCATGACGTTAAGGTCATTGGGTCTCGACTTTTTATCACAGAAACTCGACCCTTCCTTGATTGTTGGTCTTTCAGCTTCCAGAATACCTTGGGATCCTGCAAAATCACTCAACAAACCTTTTTCAAGTGCATTATCTCTATCATCGTCATGCAAACTTAATTCATGTTCATCCCTAACTTCTTCAATAGCATAATTAATGGCATTTAAAGCAGTAAACGCAGAGTTATCATATGGATATCTCATCGCTTCATTCATGTTAAAACTTACCACATGTTCTCCAACTTCCATTGTAATGGAGCTATGCTTCATACTAATGATGGTTTTGGAAGTTTGGAGGAAAGGTCGGCCAAGGATCAAAGTGCTATCATTTACTAGCTCATTAGACATATCCAGAACATAGAAGTCAGCTGGGAACACTAAGTATTTGACCTGCACTAGAATATCCTCAAGAATTCCCTTGGGATACCTAATTGACCTATCAGCTAGTTGGAGTACTACATTTGTGTCTCTCAGATTGTTGACACCTAAAGCCTAATAAACTGACCAAGGCATTACATTAATGGCCGCCCCTAAATCTAGCAACGCTCCCTTAATAGGAACATTTCCTATAGTGCATGGGATTGTATAGGAGCCTGGGTCTTGGCACTTAATCGGTAGTTCAGCTTTAAAAATGGATGACACGTTAGCACTCACCTGAATTCTCTTAAGAGGCCTAAATTTCTTTTTATCAGCACATAATTCTTTTAAAAATTTTGCATACTTAGGGTTTCTCTTGAGGAATTCAACCATAGGGATGTTTATTTCTAGTTTATTGAACAGATTGTAAGCATTTTTTGCAAAATCATGATCAACCTTTTTCTTTCTAGCAAAAGAAGAGTTAGGAAAAGGGAGATCTTTTATACTTACCTACTTACCTGTATGCAAAGAGGCTCCTTGCTTGCTCGACTTCGGCTTCTCCTCAAGTTTCTTTCCTTTGTATGTTGGACTTGGTAATATTGTTGCTTCTTCCTGCAGCTCTTGAATCTCCACTTGTGCTTGGGAGCACTCCTCTTGAGTTGCCTTCTTGCTCATTAGCCGTTGTTCTTTAATGCTTTCAGAATTCCCAACTTTCATTTTTGGCTGTGGTGAATTCTCAAAATCAGATTCTTCCTTATCCTCCTGTGGTGCATCAGCTTCCTTAACATGCACCTATCTTCCACTTCTTAGAGATATGGCATTCACCCCTCTTGGATTAATAACAGTGTTCGAAGGTATGCTTCCACTGTTCTTTCCTTGGATGTCGCTCACTGTATTAGAAACTTGAGTTAAGTGGCTTGTGATATCTGCATTCTTACAACTTAACTCCTCAAGTTTTTTATGTACATCTGCATTATCCTTCTGCATACTTTGGAGAATTGAAGCTATGGAGGTGACCTGACCATCATTCTCTTTGAGCTTGTGATCAATATTGGTCATTCTACCATCCATGTTACTCATTTGTGCTGTCATACTCTTTAACAATTGAGAGGTCTCTTCTGGTCTTGAAGAAACTAAAGCATTAGGTTGTGTGGGGACCATAGACCTTGCATTACCTTGGTAGTTGCTTGAGGAAGCACCACCTCTTTGAAACTGATTAGATCTATTTTCTCCACTCCCCCACCTAAAATTTGGGTGGTCTCTCCAGCCAGGATTATATGTGTTAGAGTATGGGTCTCTCTTCTGCAAGTTATTCTCTCTCCCTTGATACATAGCTGCAACTTCCTCATACTATCTATCACATGTACTTGTAGCATGCATCATTGAACCACATGATTCATATCCTGTAATTAGGGCTTGCGAGGTATCCACTGCATGAATTTGTTTTGTGGAGTGCCCCTTTCAATCAAACTCATCCTCTTGTCCATTCGATTTCCCAAGGCTGCTATCTCAGCTAAGATCACATTAGAGCTATGTAATATCCTTAATTTTCTGTACTGGTTCCTATGTACAGATTAAACGAAATATATGAGCTCTGTTTCAGGAAAGACATGTGGACCTTTATGTAAAGAAAAGGATTAAATTGCAAAAGAAAGGAAATTAAGGGACCTAAATGCAATTATGGAAAGTTTAAAGTTAGGAATGAAAGGTAGACAAAAATGTGGGGTCTTAAAGTGTAATTTTAGCCAAATTAAGGGACTTAATTATAAAGAAGGAAAAGTTTCCTGGGGCTAAAGTATAATTAAAGAAAATAGGCCAGAAGTGGTTTGCACCGCCCGACAACATTTTAGTCCCAGATTCTACCAGAAGGTAGGGCAGGTGACACCGGGTAACCAAGCCTAATACCGGAATTTTTGAAGACTCCAGATAGCCAGAAATGGACTGATCGTCCAAAAGTTATAAAAATTTATACCGGGTACCCTAGATTTCAGATATAAGTGGGAAAATACAGGATGATGTGCCTTTATGGGGCGGATGTCGAGAAACTGACAGGATACCGATAGGAGGTCTGTAGGAAAAGTTATTCACAAAATAAAAAATCCAGACGGAGTGTGAGGCCTCCGGGGATCCGGGTAGGAGATTTATCGGTATTTTTAAAGGGGCTAAATGCGATCGAATGACTTCGGTCAGATGACCGTTATAACCCCCAAGGATGCCTGAACACAGTAGGACACTGTATCTGGGAAAAAGAGCCGGTGTCCGGAAAAGGTATATAATCGGTAAATAATAGTTAAAATATTCAATGAACTGTGTTAAAGGAAGATTTCTCGTAATGCGTGCCATACAGGTAATGGACCCAGGAAGCCCAAAAATGGCGCCATTAGAGGCCCAAAAAGACTGTTGGACTGATAGGTGGGCCAGTGTCCAGCAGAACCCCGGAAAAGTGCGAAATTACGAAAATGCCCCTGTGTTGTACAAAAAGGGCAGCAGATGAATAAAGGGTATTCTGGTCATTTTGGACAGACCCAGAGGTCAAGACATGTCTAAATAAGGTTGACTAGAGCCAGTATAAGCTTTGACCGAGTCCAGAAAGGTGTGAAATGATGATTTTGCCCTTAGGGTTAAAATAGGACAAGATAGGGCACCAAGGGCATTTTGGTCATTTCGCAGGGGATCTGTAATTGAGTCTGGACCCAGTATTAAAAATTTAATGATATAAAGGGTCTAGATACTAAATGTGAGGTCAGTAGACATAAAAAGGATCTTCAGAAACATCAGATTCAGAAAATGGCACGTTTTTCGAGGCGATGGACCGGGCCGGTACCGGATTGGACCGAAAAGCTTCCAGAACCTCCAAATTTCGTCACATGAAGAATATGGGTGGTGAGGTGTCCTATGAGGTGTCCCATGAGGTGTCCAGGGTGATGCAGTAAAAGAGAATTAAAGAAAATAGGAAATTCCAGGAAAAACCAGGACCACAGGATCATAAGTCTTCTTAATTACAAGATTGCCATTGCTCAACACTATAAATACCCCCCTTACTCCTTCATTTCGGTGCAAGCAAGAAAGAGAGGAAGAAAGAAGTTCTTGAGAGAGAAAGTGAGAGAAAGAAAGAAGTAAGGAAGTTCTGGTGGAGTTGGAAGTAGTAGAGAGGTTCTGAAGCTCTGCTTTTGAGGTAACAACTAATCCTAGCTCTTATGTAATGTCTTTGTGATGTGTTGTTTTGTTTGGTTGATTGTTGTCCTATATGTTATGCTTGAAGCTCTATTCCAATGCTATGATCATATGTTATTGAATATGGAAGCATGCAGCATACTTATCTGTACACAGTCACAAGCAAGCACCGTCACTCTGCATTACATATTTTGTTATGATTATTGTTATTGGGATTCTTTTGAATCTCATTCCCAAACATAACATTACAGGGGAGGTTCTGTCAAAATAAAATTTGGAAATCTTAAGAGACGCTGGTACGCTGCCGAAATTCCGGCAACGAAGATGGAACAAAGAAAGGAACTGATACGTACTGTGTACGTAGTGCTGTCTAAGGAGGTTGGAAGTGAGTGGACCCAGAAGGTTCATCCAGTCTTTCCTGGGTACTACGTAGAATGGTAGTTCTCACAAGGGAATTACCGAATCGGTACAACATCGGTTACTTTCTAAAGAAGAATTGTAGCAGTTATGCTGCCGGATTTTAGACAGAGAAGGATGTAAAGACTAAATGCTGAAAATAGGCTCAGTGAACAGTAACTCGTGAAGACCCATTGATGTTTGATAAATCATTAAAAATAGTAAATGATTGAATTAATGTACGAAATTTTTAGGGTAAAAAGTATACATACTAAGCTTTAATTTTATATATATAATGTCTAATTTGGATGTATACAAGAAAAGATATAAATTGTTAAAGTTGGGACCAGAATGCTGGATTCAGGAGAAAGTCATTGGATGAACAGTAATATTGGAACGTTGACCCACGTTAAATTTGTCAAGGATTGGTCAACCAATGATTTTTCCCTGAAATATATTTGAGTTAGATTCATGTATCAATTTGAACCACTTCATTTCGATTTTTCTAGAATTAGTTATGAATTTTCAAAATCAAGTCACTCATTTGGAATTTGCCACAGTGAACAGTACTCGATATGAATAAAATTCCAGATTAAGTGTTTAGACTTCAATGACCCTGAAAGTGGTTTAAGTGCTACTGAATGGTCCCTAAGATGTATAAAAATAAGGATGTGACATTTTGGTATCAGAGCAAAGGATTCTGTCTTAAGAAATGCTCTGAGTAGATGATTTATAGAAAGATATACCATGATAAAGCCGTCATAATTGACACTAAGTTAGTGTTTGCAGGATGGCTAGACATAGATTTGGGTCTGAAACTACAGTAAACCAATGGGAATTAAGACCAGAGGTCTCTAGTTCAGATAGTTCAGAAGAAGAGATAGTAAGCAATGATTCTGACCTCTGGACACCTCCAGTAGCTGGTGATTCTGAGGAGGATAGTTCCTCGGTAGGATCAAACTTTCCAATTGATGATCAGGAGGTGATGATAACAGAAGGCCCTATTCCTGCCATTCCCATAAGTGCGGTACCCTTGAATATAATAGACAGTTCAGGATCCATCCAAGTACGTGTTCAGAGTAATGCGCCAGGTCCCAGTAGGCCCGAAGTGACTCTAGTAGAAATGTATTTGGGAGGTTTAATCGTAAGAATGGTCCCAGGGAGGAACCTGAGTAGAGAGCAACTTGAGAGCTCGGTAGCATTAGCCCGACAATTATACGAGTTGAGGCAGACCCTGTTTAAAAACATAGATCAAGATTATTCGGTCTACCAGGAGTTTATCACAAGGGTGAAAGCCATATATCAAGCCTGGGATCCAAATGTGTTAACCATGGGGCTTTGGCTAGAAATTATGAATGACGTATTGCCGAAGACTCCTACCTGGAGATCGGAGTTGGACCAGTATTTTGATAGAGAATCATATTGTACCATATCCGACTGGATCTACCTAGTAGGAGAATATATTAGAATAAAGTTTAAGAAAAATTAGAGTAATATTCCTAATGTATAAAAGACTAGAATGGTACTGTGATATGTACATATACTCTGTATGTATATTATGTGTGAAATGAAATGAAAAGGAATTATGTTATTTATCGTATTCCCTTCTGTTTTTAAGTATAACAAAATGGTACGAACGAGGAGAACTATTCCAGCTGAGGAACCCCGAGAGGCTGGAAACCTTAATCAAATGATTCTAGAATGATTAGAACAGCAACAAAAGATGATAGAAGAAATGAGAGCTGCTCAAGCACGAAATGAACAAGCAAGAGATGCTGCCATAGCCGCGGCAGTAGCAGCAGCTGTAAATAATTTAAGACCGCCAGAGCCTTCAGGAGCAACTAGTAGAGAACCTGAAGAAGTACCACAGCAGGCGGAACAGCCCCAGAGAAGGGTTGAATCAAGGGAGGAGGCAGTTGGCATCCAACAATGGATGGTGCGATTTTGCAAACACAATCCTCCCATATTCGAAGGGACATTTGAAGTACATGTAGCAGAAAATTGGGTCAGCAGATTAGAGAAGATCTTTAAGGTCCTCGACTGCGCGACTGAAACCAAGGCCCAAATGGCCATCTATCAATTGGAAAAGGATGCGGATAGATGGTGGAAGAATACAGAGTTACTTCTCCAAGCAAGAGATATTCCAGTTACCTGAGAAGTATTTCTTGAGAAATTTTATGAGAAATATTTTCCTCAATCTGTCAGAGATGAAAGGGAGGCTGAATTCCTTGTGCTGAGGCAAGGAGAAAAAGAATCTTTTGATGAATATTTGGCCAAGTTCATCCGGCTATCTCAATATTCAACTTACCTACGCCAAGTGGATGACGAACGCTGGATGACAGAAAGAATGATTCGAGGGCTGAATTCTATGTTAAAGGAGAAGTTAACTCCCCAACAATACAGCCAGTTCAATAAGGCTGTGGAAGCATGTCGAATCGTTGAGAACAGCATGAATCATAGAATGCTGTCCAGATCTGGGAGTAAAGATCAAGCGACTCCTGATAAGGCCGGACGGAATCAAGAAGCGGCCAGTGGGAGCGGCTATAAGAAAAGAAAGCGCCCGTGGCAGACCAAGAGGCCTAACAGAGGAAATTTCCGCGGAAGATCCAATAACAGGGATCCAAAGGCCCCAGGATGTGAAAAGTGTGGAAAGAATCATGGTGACAGACCATGCTTGATGGGCCAGAATGTATGCTACACCTGCGGAAATCCCGGATATTTTTCCAGGGAATGTCCTCAAGCTATAACTGATCCAAGGCCAAGGACGGCGGGACGAGTGTTTGCACTCACTAGAGAGGATGCTCAGCGATCATCTGAGATGATCCAAGGTACAATCTATCTCAATGATCATGCTGTGACTGCCCTATTTGATTCGGGTGCAAGTCATTCCTTTATATCTTATGAATGTGCTAAATGCCTAGGCCTTCTGATCAGCAAGTTACGTTATGATATACAGGTGAAAACCCCCACCAACGCTAGGGTGATCACATCTGATGCCTGTCTAAATAGTGTGGTGCGTTATGAGCACTGCAGTACCACCCTGGACCTGATCTGTATGCCTTTCCAGGAGATTGAGGTTATATTCGGTTTAAATTGGTTATCCTCCAATAATGTGATGTTGGACTACAGAAACAAGACCCTAGTTCTTGGTCCAAAGATCACTGATCGGAGCTTAGAAGTACAACTGAACTTCGTGACAGAGGCTCAGGCAGAAAAATGTCTACGGAAAGGATGTCAGGGATATGTGGTATTCTTTTCTGTTCAAGCAGAAGTGGAGGAAGGCATCGAGGAGGTTCCTGTAGTCAATGAATTTTCTGAAGTCTTTCCAAAGGAGATTCAGGGATTGCCTTCGGAGCGTGAAGTGGAGTTTGCGATCGACATTGTACCTGGAGCTGGACCAGTATCAAAAGCCCCATATAGGATGGCTCCCAACGAAATGATGGAACTGAAGAAGCAAATTGAGGAGCTATTGGAGAAGGGTTTTATACGACCCAGTGTATCGCCATGGGGTGCTCCAGTACTGTTCGTCAAGAAGAAAGATGGTAGCTTAAGGCTGTGCATTGACTACAGGGAATTAAATAAGCTTACAGTTAAGAACAAGTATCCTCTTCCCAGAATTGATGACCTGCTAGATCAATTGGCAGGAGCGAGCTTATTCTCCAAGATTGACTTGAGATCTGGCTACCATCAACTAAGGGTCAAGCCAGATGATATTCCAAAGACGGCGTTCAGAACGCGCTACGGACATTTTGAATTTTTGGTGATGCCTTTTGGACTAACCAATGCACCTGCTATTTTCATGGACTATATGAACCGGATTTTCAGGCCTTATTTACATCAGTTCGTTGTGGTCTTTATTGATGATATTCTGGTGTACTCCAAATCTCCAGAGGAGCATGAGAGGCATTTGAGGATTGTTCTTGGTACCCTTAAAGAGAAGAAGCTCTATGCTAAGCTGAGTAAGTGCGAGTTTTGGCTTTCAGAAGTCAAATTTCTCGGTCATGTCATATCCCGAGACGGGGTAGCTGTGGATCCTAGCAAAGTCGAAGCAGTTTTGAGCTGGGAACAGCCAAGGACAGTGACAGAGATTAGAAGTTTTCTCGGCCTAGCAGGGTACTACAGACGATTCATTCAAGACTTTTCTCGAATTGCCTTACCACTTACCAAGCTGACCAGAAAGAATCAGCAGTTTAAGTGGGATGAGAAGTGCGAGGCTAGCTTCCAGCAGTTGAAGCAGAGATTAACGACTACTCCCGTGCTGATTATTCTAGACCCAACTCAGACTTATGTAGTCTACACTGATGCTAGCAAGCAGGGGCTGGGATGTGTGCTTATGCAGCAAGGTCGAGTAGTAGCCTACGCCTCTCGGCAGTTAAAGCCACATGAAGAGAATTATCCCACTCATGATCTGGAGCTTGCGGCGGTGGTCTATGCCCTGAAGATATGGAGGCACTATTTATACGGAGCAACGATAGAGTTATTTTGCGACCACAAAAGCCTGAAGTATCTGCAGGATCAGAAGGAGCTGAACATGAGGCAGCGGCGATGGATGGAATTGTTAAAAGATTATGACTTCCAGATTAAATACCATCCAGGAAAAGCCAATGTGGTAGCTGATGCCCTGAGTAGAAAGGTGGTGCAGGTTGCATACATGATGATCAAGGAATTGGAACTGATAGAAGATATGCGCGACTGGAGCCCTCTATATCAAATGCAACTAACGGAGAATCCTTTTGGAGGAGTTCATGTCAGAACTTGCATAGAAGATGAGATCAAAAAGGCTCAGGAACAGGATAAGCTCGCAGCAATATTCAAAGACAAGCTGGAGAAAGGGAAGACAAGGAATTTTGAGATGTCCCCAGACAGATTGCTACAGTTTAGGGGAAAACCCTATATCCCAAATGTTGGGGGATTAAGGGAAAGGATTCTGGAGGAAGCACATAAAAGCCGATATACGGTACATCCAGGTATGACCAAAATGTACCATGATGTTAAAAGGTTATTCTGGTGGCCTGGACTGAAGAAAGATGTTGTAGCTTACGTATCTAAGTGCTTAACCTGCCAGAAAGTGAAAGTTGAACATCAAAAGCCAGCAGGAACGTTGCAGCCTTTAGATATCCCTGAGTGGAAATGGGATGGGATTGCCATGGACTTTGTGGAAGGACTACCCTTGACACCAAGTAGACATGATGCGGTTTGGGTAGTAATCGATCGACTGACAAAGTCGGCATATTTCCTGGCAATCAATAAGAGAGATTCTCTAGAAAAGCTGGCAAAGCTGTATATAAAGGAGATCGTTAGGCTCCATGGTATCCCAAGCAGCATTGTGTCTGATAGAGATCCTCGATTTACTTCAAATTTCTGGAGGGCTCTACAGGAAGAAATGGGCACTACTCTCAGATTCAGTACAGCTTATCATCCTCAGACAGATGGTCAATCTGAAAGAACAATATAGACGTTAGAGGATATGCTGAGAGCATGTGTCCTAGATTTCAAAGGCAGCTGGGATATCCATTTACCCCTTATAGAGTTTGCATATAACAATGGTTATCAGGCCAGTATACAGATGTCACCTTTTGAAGCACTCTATGGACGAAAATGTAGATCCCCCTTATGCTGGCTAGAGTTGAGCGAGAGAAGAATGCTTGGTCCGGATATAGTGGATCAAACTGCAGAACAAGTTGCGGTAATTAGAAAACGATTGTTGACGGCTCAAAGCAGACAAAAGAGCTATGCAGATGTCAGAAGGAAGCCGTTGGAGTTTGAAGAAGGAGAACATGTATTCCTTAAGTTAACTCCAACCACAGGAGCCGGACGATCGATTAAGGTGAAGAAGTTGTATCCAAGATACATTGGGCCATTCCAGATTCTCTCAAAGATAGGAGCAGTAGCCTACAAGTTGGCTCTTCCTCCGAATCTCAGCCAGATACATGATGTGTTCCATGTTTCCCAATTAAAGAAGTATATTCCAGATCCATCTCATGTGATTGAGCAAGATGAGGTCGCACTGCGAGATGACTTGACCTATGAGGTTGGACCGGTGCGAATTGCTGATAGAAAAGTCAAGCAGTTACGGAATAAGCAGATTCGTTTAGTTAAAGTGATCTGGAAAGGCTTGACTGAACAAGAGGCTACATGGGAAACAGAAGAAAAGATGAAAGAGAAGTATCCAGAATTGTTTCTATAGGATAGGTGTAATGTAAATTTCGGGGACGAAATTTATTTTAAGGTTGAGAGAAATGTAATATCCTTAATTTTCTGTACTGGTTCCTATGTACAGATTAAACGGAATATATGAGCTCTGTTTCAGGAAAGACATGTGGACCTTTATGTAAAGAAAAGGATTAAATTGCAAAAGAAAGGAAATTAAGGGACCTAAATGCAATTATGGAAAGTTTAAAGTTAGGAATGAAAGGTAGACAAAAATGTGGGGTCTTAAAGTGTAATTTTAGCCAAATTAAGGGACTTAATTATAAAGAAGGAAAAGTTTCCTGGGGCTAAAGTATAATTAAAGAAAATAGGCCAGAAGTGGTTTGCACCGCCCGACAACATTTTAGTCCCAGATTCTACCAGAAGGTAGGGCAGGTGACACCGGGTAACCAAGCCTAATACCGGAATTTTTGAAGACTCCAGATAGCCAGAAATGGACTGATCGTCCAAAAGTTATAAAAATTTATACCGGGTACCCTAAATTTCAGATATAAGTGGGAAAATACAGGATGATGTGCCTTTATGGGACGGATGTCGGGAAACTGACAGAATACCGATAGGAGGTCTGTAGGAAAAGTTATTCACAAAATAAAAAATCCAGACGGGAGTGTGAGGCCTCCGGGGATCCGGGTAGGAGATTTATCGGTATTTTTAAAGGGGCTAAATGCGATCGAATGACTTTGGTCAGATGACCGTTATAACCCCCAAGGATGCCTGAACACAGTAGGACACTGTATCTGGGAAAAAGAGCCGGTGTCCGGAAAAGGTATATAATCGGTAAATAATAGTTAAAATATTC
This sequence comes from Leucaena leucocephala, assembly GCA_037074615.1. Taxonomy (NCBI): domain Eukaryota; kingdom Viridiplantae; phylum Streptophyta; class Magnoliopsida; order Fabales; family Fabaceae; genus Leucaena; species Leucaena leucocephala. Next base: position 10,912,577 of record CM073518.1, read on the forward strand.
AATGAACTGTGTTAAAGGAAGATTTCTCGTAATGCGTGCCATACAGGTAATGGACCCAGGAAGCCCAAAAATGGCGCCATTAGAGGCCCAAAAAGACTGTTGGACTGATAGGTGGGCCAGTGTCCAGCAGAACCCCGGAAAAGTGCGAAATTACGAAAATGCCCCTATGTTGTACAAAAAGGGCAGCAGATGAATAAAGGGTATTCTGGTCATTTTGGACAGACCCAGAGGTCAAGACATGTCTAAATAAGGTTGACTAGAGCCCGTATAAGCTTTGACTGAGTCCAGAAAGGTGTGAAATGACGATTTTGCCCTTAGGGTTAAAATAGGACAAGATAGGGCACCAAGGGCATTTTGGTCATTTCGCAGGGGATCTGTAATTGAGTCTGGACCCAGTATTAAAAATTTAATGATATAAAGGGTCTAGATACTAAATGTGAGGTCAGTAGAAATAAAAAGGATCTTCAGAAACATCAGATTCAGAAAATGGCACGTTTTTCGAGGCGATGGACCGGGCCGGTACCGGATTGGACCGAAAAGCTTCCAGAACCTCCAAATTTCGTCACATGAAGAATATGGGTGGTGAGGTGTCCTATGAGGTGTCCCATGAGGTGTCCAGGGTGATGCAGTAAAAGAGAATTAAAGAAAATAGGAAATTCCAGGAAAAACCAGGACCACAGGATCATAAGTCTTCCTAATTACAAGATTGCCATTGCTCAACACTATAAATACCCCCCTTACTCCTTCATTTCGGTGCAAGCAAGAAAGAGAGGAAGAAAGAAGTTCTTGAGAGAGAAAGTGAGAGAAAGAAAGAAGTAAGGAAGTTCTGGTGGAGTTGGAAGTAGTAGAGAGGTTCTGAAGCTCTGCTTTTGAGGTAACAACTAATCCTAGCTCTTATGTAATGTCTTTGTGATGTGTTGTTTTGTTTGGTTGATTGTTGTCCTATATGTTATGCTTGAAGCTCTATTCCAATGCTATGATCATATGTTATTGAATATGGAAGCATGCAGCATACTTATCTGTACACAGTCACAAGCAAGCACCGTCACTCTGCATTACATATTTTGTTATGATTATTGTTACTGGGATTCTTTTGAATCTCATTCCCAAACATAACATTACAGGGGAGGTTCTGTCAAAATAAAATTTGGAAATCTTAAGAGACGCCGGTACGCTGCCAAAATTCCGGCAACGAAGACGGAACAAAGAAAGGAACTGATACGTACTGTGTACGTAGTGCTGTCTAAGGAGGCTGGAAGTGAGTGGACCCAGAAGGTTCATCCAGTCTTTCCTGGGTACTATGTAGAATGGTAGTTCTCATAAGGGAATTACCGAATCGGTACAACATCGGTTACTTTCTAAAGAAGAATTGTAGCAGTTATGCTGCCGGATTTTAGACAGAGAAGGATGTAAAGACTAAATGCTGAAAATAGGCTCAGTGAACAGTAACTCGTGAAGACCCATTCATGTTTGATAAATCATTAAAAATAGTAAATGATTGAATTAATGTACGAAATTTTTAGGGTAAAAAGTATACATACTAAGCTTTAATTTGATATATATAATGTCTAATTTGGATGTATACAAGAAAAGATATAAATTGTTAAAATTGGGACCAGAATGCTGGATTCAGGAGAAAGTCATTGGATGAACAGTAATATTGGAACGTTGACCCACGTTAAATTTGTCAAGGATTGGTCAACCAATGATTTTTCCCTGAAATATATTTGAGTTAGATTCATGTAGCAATTTGAACCACTTCATTTATATTTTTCTAGAATTAGTTATGAATTTTCAAAATCAGGTCACTCATTTGGAATTTGCCACAGTGAACAGTACTCGATATGAATAAAATTCCAGATTAAGTGTTTAGACTTCAATGACCCTGAAAGTGGTTTAAGTGCTACTGAATGGTCCCTAAGATGTATAAAAATAAGGATGTGACAAGCTACCTGAAGATGAGGGTGGTAATCTTCTTGGATCTCCAGTTTGATGGTCCTCATTAGCCATTTTCTGGAATAAATCCCAACTTGCTTGTGGGGTCTTATCTCTCAATGAACTGTTCGCAGTAGCATTCAAGGATACTTTATTGTGGGGTAGTAGACCATTAAAGAAGATATCTACTAAATCAGCCTTAGTGATGTTATGGTGGGGGCATCGAGCCAAAAGGTTAATAAATCTTGTCCAATACTCGTGCAAAGACTCCCCATCCTATTGCATAACATTAGTGATCTCCTTCTTCATCCGAGTAGTCTTGGAGGCTGGGAAAAACTGCTCAAGATAAGTGGACTTCAGCTGATCCCATGTAAGAGTGGAGAAATGAGTTGGCAAATTGTATAGCCACTCCTTAGCCTTCCCTTCCAAAGTGAAATGAAAGCACCTCCTCAAGACATCATCCAAAGTGGCCATTGGAGGTTTCATTGAAGAACAGATCATGTGTATGGTTTGTAAATGCCTATGTGGACATTCTCCTGCAAAACCATAAAATTTAGGTAAGGCTGCAATCAAAGCTCCTTTAATTTCAAAATTAGCCTCTTCAGCATAGAAACCATTAGGATCATAATTCACATGCGAATGATTAATTTCCCTAACACTTCTATTATCTTCAACGTTCATAGGTATGTCATTTTCTCCATTCCCATTATGCCCATTATGATCAGCCATATTTAATTCAGTTTCAGATTCTAGAATACTAGAGGAGGAACTAGATTTTGCTTCTTCTTCTCTAAACTCCCTAAATTCTCTCAGTTTCCTAAGTCTCCTTTCAATTTCAGGTTCAAAAGGCACTAATGTTTCCGTTCTCCTGCACATGCAATGTAGAAACAATCAAGAGTAATTAATACAAATAGTTAGATTCAGTTCAAAAGTTGCACATCAGAAAATTTTCAGTAGGTCGCGACAAAAGTGTATATTAGTCGCGACTCAAAATTACAGAGAGCAGTAGTCGCACCGAAAAGATTTAAATGTCGCCACTGGTTTTCGCAGAGAGCAGTCGGATGTCACAGATAGTGTAACATCCTGATTTTTGGTCTAGGAGAACTGGGAAGTAGTCTGATATGGGCAGGCTGCTAAACCCCGTAGTCCTAGGGTAGCAATCTGATATGGGCGGATCACTTACCTGTATTTTGTAGGAATCCGAGGGATGAGCTAAGTCCTTCAGGATTTAAAGATGAATTAAGTCTTTAACCTACAAAATAGGGATAGTTCACCTAGGTTCAAAATGAGGAATGTGAGGAATATCCTAAGTCTTAAGCCTAGGAATTCTGCAGGTAGCTTGATATGGGCTGGCTTTTGTGTAAGATAACCTGATATGGGCGGGTTGTCGAGCCTTTCAATTAACGATGACTCCCGAAGAGTTTAGAGGATGAATTATTGAAAGAGAATTTCTAGAACTTAAGATGAAGGATAAGAAGATGAGAATAGATGCTAGAAAGAGAATGTAGGGGCAAAATCGTAATTTTGGGAAAGATCAGGCTGGTAGCCGATGAGTACCATATTTTGTCAGAAAATAGAGAAAATTATGCTGATCATTTCACTGAACTGTGAAATGTGCATATGAGGTCTCTATGTGTATGAAAGAATTAGAAATGTGACCAAGGGTAAAATGGTCATTTTTGAAAAGTGTGCGCGGGAGCGTACTTTCAGGCCAAAATAGCCCGACCCGGATAAAATATCTGAAAATACCGGGAGATAGAGAAAAGAATTCTGGGTTGAATGACGCAACACAGAATTTTGATTTGAGGTCCCAATTTTTCTGTAAAAATTCCTGAAGATGGGAATTTATAATTATAATCGGTATAGGAAAGGCAGTCCGAATAGAGATGATCGGACTGTGGCCAAAGGCCATACAGTGTTTTCTAAGGCCCATAGTGACACCAGGGAAGGCCCAGGCCCATAATATCAGTTCAGTGGTAAGAGGGGCCGGTGTCCGGGACAAAGGTGCAAAATGATGAAAATGCCCTTATGTTATAGAATGCTGAAGTATGAGTAAAGGGTATTTTGGTCATTTGCCTAAGGTTAGTCAGTCCAGACAGGGTATCTGGATAGTTGACCAGGATCAGAGAGTACTCTGGTAAGATGTGAAAAGACAATAATGCCCTAGATCTAGTAAAGTAAAGAAAGAGAGACTAAGGGCATTTTGGTAATTTGCCAAGGGGTGTTTCTTGGGAATCGTGCCATCAGAGTACTTGGGCTGGATCAGAGACTCAAGATGATGTTCCCAGGCCAAAAAACGTATCCCAGTATATATGTGGAAAAAGTGGCATTAAAATAATAATTTAATGACTTTTCAGTAAAGTAAAGTTACCCGGTTGGTACGATAACCGAGGAGGTGATCAGATAAAGTCCGAGACTTATCCGGATAGCATTGGAAGGCATGAAAGGTCCCTTCCAGGTGCCACATGGCGCCATCTTAGAGGAAGAAGAAAAGTTAAGGACACGTGGCACAATCTCAGCCGTTGAGTCCGGTTTGTGGGAAATCGGATCGGACTGGTACTGGATTGGACTGGAAATGCTGAGTCAGCTGATGAGGTGTCCAGGAATTGTGACATGTGAAGAATGTGGCGATGAGGTTGAAGGGAATTGGAAGACACGCAGCGGAAATTAACTTTAAAAATTTTTCCATTCCCAGCCAGGATCTACCGAATGTGTTTAAGTCAAGGAGAAAGAAGTGTAACTTTCGGTATTCGAGCTTTGGTTGCGACCTCAGTGTCCACTAGTCGCGACTCTTCGCCTTTGGAACTTTCAGTCGCGACCTCCTCGACTTCTAGTCGCGACCTGTCACCTCTGGAGTTGTTAGTCGCGACCTACTCTGCTTCTCGTCGCGACCGGACGTCTCTGGAGTTTGTAGTCGCGACCACGTCAGCTTCAAGTCGCGACCTGTCTCCTCTTTTCGGATTTCTGACGTTCAGATGCCCGTATGGTCGCGACCTCAGTGTCAATAGGTCGCGACCTTGCTTCGTGTCTGGTCGATCGCAAGAAGTCGACAGCTCAGATCGGCTTCCTCTACCCGTATCCACACGAACAGCGTTCCAATCGCGAACGACGTGCTAGCGCCTCTTGTCCCTCTAGGGCTTTCTAGAGATTCCTTCCTCACCGTCTCTATTTCGGCAGTTTCTTATCTGCAAACCTTTTGCACTCTCCCTGCCCCTTTTTCTCACCTCTGTATAGATGTGTGTTATGTATTGTGTGTGGAACCCTAGCTCCTAATGTCAAATATATAGGATGCTATCGGGCTTCTAATTGGGCCGAGCTTCAGAATTAATCTCATATTAATTCTGAAATAAATACAATATCATATATTACATAATTTAATAAGAAACTAATTAAATAAATACGATTTTTATTAAATCCGTCTCACAGATTTAATTGACCTATTTATTTAATTTAAAATAAAGATAAGACGGAATTATATTTGATTTATTCTCATAAATCAAATTTGAGATATCTTATCAATTTGAATTTCAAATTCAAATAGATCATATCCATTTAAATTCAAATTCAAAAGTGATAGAAATTTAATTTATCCTTATAAATTAAATCTTGCAAATATCTCTTATATTATATATATAATATATATATACAAATTTATATATATATATAAAATATATAAATCTACCCTAGACTATTCATTGAATCTAGACATCTCTTAGATTCAATGAATCTGGACATCATAGCTCGTATTGGGCTGTTTTGTGTGCGACCCTGTAGGCCCATATGAAGTTGGCAGTGGGCCAGTTACTATACTGACCCACAAGTCGTAAGCGGTCTCTAGCAAGGCATTACGACTACCCAAATCATATGAGGATCGATAAACGATGTTACCTTTCATACAACCATATCACGTCCCTTTTGTCACACGACATTTTGGTCAAGGATGAGGCATGGAGAACGTCATCCTCTTGTTCCTGACTGTTACTTTCTCGATCCCTGAGTAGTCTGAATATAGAAATGGAACTACCCTTCCATTCCAGTATGGCCATACATTTCTCAGACTCACTCATCGAGGGGCCCAGTAATATCTCTCTACGAATGTGAGGGACAAATTCCATCTTGACCATTCACATTCCTCCGCATGAAAAACCACTAAGCTCGAGCATAGCCTTTATGATCACTGATGATCTCAGGTCAAAGGGCATAGTGACATGGCTTGTATATGAGAGAAGCTTATGACTTGACCCATGCAGCTCTCTCATAGCGGGTCGGTCCAACACCCTGTACTCTTACATGTGCTTATGACTTTGATTTATATCTCTATATATCTTCAAAGTCATACCGGTCTTATTTCATCTCTGCTCCCGTATAGATGACCGACCAGGGACATTTAGGATAAGATCACGAGTTATCCAAGGATTGTCATCATAGTAAACATGCAAATAATATGATAACATAATTAAGAAATTCATAAATCAATAATGTTGATAAGGTAATGATTGGCCCTAGGGCACAATCTCCAACATCCTCCCACTTGCACTAGGTACAATCATTAATTTGCCTAATTCCCATTGACCTAACATGACACTCATGTTTTGCTTGCACAAGCGGCTTTGTTAGAGGATCAGCAACATTGTCTTCCCCTGCTACCTTGCATATTTTTATATCACCTCTATCATTGATTTCTTTGATGAGATGAAATCGCCTGAGTATATGCTTGGTCCTTTGATGTGACCTAGGCTCTTTGGCCTGTTCAATGGCACCACTATTGTCACAGAACAAAGTTATTGGATCTAAGATGGAAGGTACCACCCCTAGTTCTGTAATGAACTTCCTTATCCAAACGGCCTCCTTAGCTGCATCAGATGCTGCTATATACTCAGCTTCCGTTGCAGAATCTGTTACAGTGCTCTGCTTAGAGCTCTTCCAGCTTACCGCTCTATTATTCAGGAGGAATGTGTATCCAGATTGCGATTTCTGGTCATCCTGGTCAGTTTGGAAACTTACATCAGTGTAACCAGTTACATAGAGCTCGTCATCCAATCCACCATAGACCAAGAATAAGTCCTTAGTCCTTCTTAAGTACTTAAGGATATTCTTGACAGCAGTCCAATGGCCCTCACCGGGGTCCTGTTGATATCTGCTAGTCATACTTAAGGCAAACGAGACATCTGGTCGAGTACATAACATGGCGTACATGATAGATCCTATGGCCGAAGCATATGGAACCTTACTCATGCGACCTCGCTGATCTGGTGTACTAGGACACAAATCCTTGCTGAGGTGAATACCATGAGACATGGGTATGAAACCCCTCTTTGATTCCTGCATACTGAACCTATGCAGTATCTTGTCTATATATGTGCTCTGACTCAGTCCTAGAAGCCTTTTAGATCTATCTCTATAGATCCTAATTCCTAGGATGCAGGTGGCTTCACCCAAGTCTTTCATCGAGAAAGATTTTCCTAACCAAGACTTGACAATCTGCAAGGTAGGAATGTCATTCCCAAGGAGTAGGATGTCATCGACATAGAGTACCAAAAATACAACTGTGCTCCCACTAACCTTCTTGTACAATCAAGGTTCATCAATGTTTTGAAGAGATCCAAACTCTTTGACTACTTCATCAAAACGATGATTCCAACTCCGAGATGCTTGCTTCAGTCCATAAATGGACCTTTGAAGCTTGCACACCTTACCAGAGTCCTCAAAACGCATAAATCCTTTAGGTTGTGTCATGTACACATCCTCAAGGAGCTTTCCATTAAGGAAGGCTGTCTTGACGTCCATCTGCCATATTTCATAGTCATAATATGCTGCAATGGCAAAGAGGATTCTGATTGATTTGGCCATTGCAACTGGGGAAAAGGTCTCATCATAGTCCACACCATGAGTTTGAGTAAATCCTTTTGCAACCAGTCGTGCCTTGAAGACATTTACATTGCCATCCATGTCGGTTTTCTCTTTAAAAACCCACTTGCACCCGACAGTTTTTACACCTTCAGGCGGGTCGACTAAGGTCCATACCTTATTGTCGTACATGGATTGCATCTCAGACTTCATGGCACTAAGCCATTTTTCAGAGTTTAGTCCCACTATAGCTTCTCGATAGGTAGTTGGCTCATTATGCTCAATGAGCAACACATCACGATTGTCAGCAATCAGAAATCCATATCTCTGAGGCTGAAGTCGTGCCCTATTAGATCGCCGTGGGCCTTGCGTGACTTGACGAGTCTCAACAACTTGTTGTGAGTCTTCTCCATTTTCCATCTCTAATTCTGTGGTGTCTTGTAGCTCTCGAACTTCTTCGAGATGTACCTTACTCCCACTGATTCTTTTAGAGATAAATTCTCGTTTGAGAAAGATACCATTTCTTACAACAAACACTTTGTTATCAGTGGGGTTATAGACATAATATCCCTTGGTTTCCTTAGGATATCCCACAAAAAGGCACTTTGAAGATTTGGGCGCTAACTTATCTGAGGCTTATTACTTAACATAGACCTCACATCCCCAAATCTTGAGAAAAGACAAACTAGGTTTCCTCCCAGTCCATATCTCATACGGAGTCTTTTCAACTGCCTTAGATAGAACACGATTCAGTGTGAACATAACTGTCTCTAGGGCGTGGCCCCAAAAGGACGGTGGAAGATCTATTTGACTCATCATGGATCGAACCATATCTAATAGTGTTTGATTCCTCTGTTCAGAAATGCCATTCCATTGTGGTGTTCCTGGAGGAGTCAATTGTGAGACTATCCCACAATTCCTAAGATGATCGATAAACTCTTGGCTCAAATATTCACCACCTCGATCAGATCGGAGGGCTTTAATTGTTTTACCAAGCTGGTTTTGTACTTCATTTTGAAATATCTTGAACATTTCAAAAGATTCGGATTTATGTTTCATTAGATAGACGTAGCCATATCTACTGAAATCATCTATGAATGTGATGAAGTACGAATAACCTCCTCTAGCATTTGTATTCATTGGTCCACACACATTTGTATGTATGAGGCCCAACAAATCAGTGGCCCTCTCACTGTGCCTAGTGAAAGGTGACTTTTTCATCTTACCTAACAAACAAGATTCGCAAGTATCATATGATTCAAAATCAAATGAGTTGAGAAATCCATCTTGATGGAGTTTAGAAATGCGTTTCTCATTTATGTGGCCCAGACGATAGTGCCAGAGGTATGTCGGATTCAAATCATTTGGTTTGACCCTTTTGGCGGTTATGTTATAGATATTTCCATGATAGGGTTGTTCCAAGTTTAATATGTAATGATCAACATGCAAATCACCATGAGCATATAAAATATCATTACGATAAATGGAACATCTACCATTCCCATAAATGGAAGTGTAACCTTCCTTATCCAAATAAGAAAGAGAAACAATGTTACTACTCAAAGCAGGAACAAATAGCAATTGTTCCAAACTAACAAAAGCCCAGTGGGCAGAACTAATTCATAAGTCCCTACAGCTAGAGCAGCAACCTTTGCTCTATTTCCAACTCGTAGGTCAACTTCGCCCTTCTTCAGCTTTCTACTGTCCTTTAGGCCCTGCACATTTGTACAAATGTGAGAACCACATGCAGTATCTAATACCCATGTAGTGGAAGTAGAGAGATGAATGTCTATAACATAAATACCTGAAGTGATAGCCCCGCTATCCTTCTTGTTCTTTCTCAGATCTTCAAGGTAGAGTTTGCAATTCCTCTTCCAATGACCCGGTTCATTGCAGAAGAAGCAAACTCCTTCCTTTGGAGGCTTTGCCTTCTTTGGTGCAGGCTTGGTTTCGGGCTTGCCTGACTCTTTGGTCTTACCAGATGAGCCATGACCCTTCCCCTTGCCGTTGCCTTTCTTTTTCATACCCTTTCCTTTCCGAACCATCAAAACTGTATTGGGCTTCTTCTTAACAGTCGGCTCAGCAATTTTAAGCATCCCATGCAGTTCAGAAATAGATTTCTCCATGTTGTTCATGTTGTAGTTCATGACAAACTGGTCATAACTTTCTGGGAGTGAGTTCAAGATCAAATCTGTAGCTAACTCCTGGCTCATGGGAAATCCAAGCCTCTCAAGGTGATCTATGTACCCTTTCATCTTTAAGACATGAGTACTCACTGATGCACCTTCAGCCATCTTGCAGGAATATAAGGCCTTAGTGGTCTCATACCTCTCTTGCCTTGCTTGTTGCTGAAACATTTCCTTAAGATGCACAATCATCTCATAAGCCTCCATGTGTTCCAGATCTCTTTGGAGCTCCGGAACCATGGTGGCAAGCATTAAGCATCCCACATCAACAGAGTCTTCCTTATGCTTCGCATAAGAATCTCTCTGAGCTCTAGGAGCATTGGCTGCTGGCTCCTCAGGAATGGGTTGATCTAGGACATATGCCTTTCTTTCCTGCTTGAGAACAATTCTCAAGTTTCTGAACCAGTCAAGAAAGTTTGTCCCATTGAGTTTGTCCTTCTCAAGGACAAATCGCAATGATAATGTAGCAGTATTACTAGTCGTCATGATTCTACAATTAAAATATGCAAGCGAATTAGCAATCTCCCACTGAATAAAACAACCCTCAATGTAATAATTAGTGGGCTAAGATCCATATTTGGCTTAAACTTGAGTCTGCTTTGGCAGGACGCTCAACTTTAAGTTATTTAGGTAGGTAACAACTTTACCAATTACATCAAATGTAATTCTTAGATATTTATGGGATTCCATCATCATATGATCCGGCATGTTTTAGTCCCATCTAATGCCTTGAGACCCAAAACCGTTTTGATAATCTCAATTAAGTCAAACAATAACAAACATAAGAGTAGCACCATTACTCTTGCTTATCTCCCCAAGATAACTCAAATGCACCCACTTTGGTGGAGCCTACAAATGAGCGATCGAGGTTTTGACAAGTGTTCATTAATTGACGGCATATGACTTAAGATTTCTTTTAGAGGGTTTAATCAACTATCCAGTTTGCATGTATCTCGGTTGTATCTCATACCAGTATTATGCATATAAAACATACATGCAGTGATCTAATCAAAAGTTACATAATCTTAAACGTGATACAATATGGCTCACCTATCCTAAGTCCCCTTAAGCCAATGAGAGAAGCTGTCTAATTAGAATAGGAAAATTACATAAGGAAATCTCGTTTTAACATTCGAGGGGAGTGAGATGAGAAGAGAATGTACAACGAGAGTCATTAGAGGAAGGCATGACATGTAATATCCTTAATTTTCTGTACTGATGTCTATGTACAGATTAAATAGAATATATGAGTTCTTTTTCAGGAAAAAGATGTGGTCCTTTATGTAAAGAAAAGGATTAAATTGCAAAAGAAAGGAAATAAAATGACCTAAATGTAATTATGGAAAGTCTAAGGTTAAGAAAGAAAGGTAGACAAAAATGTGGGGTCTTAAAGTGTAATTTTAGCCAAATAAAGGGACTTAGTTGAAAAGAAGAAAAGTTTTTGGGGTAAAAGTGTAATTATGAAAACTTGGACCGGAAATAGGCAAAAATAGTGATCGTACTCCGATCAGTCCCATATCCCACCAGTAGGTAGAGCAAGTGACGCCGGGTAATCCAGTCTAATACCGGAATTTTTGAAGACTCCAGATAGCCAAAACTGGACTGATCGTCCAAAAATTATAAAAATTCCTACCGGATACCCTAGATTTCAGATATAAGTGAGAAATTACAGGATGATGCACCCTTATAGGGCGGATGTCGAGAAACTGACAGAATACCGATAGGAGGTCTGTAGAACCCAAATGGCTGCCCAGGTAACAACAGTCAGATGCCCGTTAGAACCCAAATGGCTGCCCAGGCACTGTAGGGCAATGTATTTGACAGAAGGAGCCGGTGTCTGGAAATGTGTATAAACGGTAAATAATAATAAAATATTCAGTGAACTGTGCCAGAGGAAGATTCCTCGTAATACGTGCCATAAAGCTAATGGACCCAGAAAGGCCCAATAATGGCGCCAACAAAGGCCCAATAAGACTCTTAGACTGATAGGTGGGCCAGTGTCCTGCAGAACCCTGGAAAAGTGCGAAATTACGAAAATGCCCTTGTGTTGTACCAAAGGGGTAATAGGCGGTTGAAGGGCATTCTGGTCATTCTGGACAGGCCTAGAGGCCAAGATATATGCCAGAGAAGTTAATCAGAGTCAGTATATGCCCTGATAAAGTACAGAAAGGTGTAAAATGACAGTTGTGCCCTTAGGGTTAAGATAGTGTACGAAAGGGCACCCAGGGGTATTTTGGTCATTTTGCAGGGGATCTATAATTGAGTTTAGACCCAGTATTAAAATGTTAATGATATAAAGGATCCAGATACTAAGTTCAAGGCCAGAATACATATTACGGGTTTTCAGAAAAATTAGATTCGGAAAACGGGTCAGTTTTCGAGGCGACGGACCGGGCCTGTACCGGATTAGACCGGAAAGCTTCCAGAAGGCTTCTCTCCTCTCCAAATTACGCCATGTGAAGAATATGGGGGATGAGGTGTCCCATGAGGTGGCCTTGAATGATGTCATGCATGATGCAGTAAAAGGAATAAAAGAAAATAGGAAATTTCGGAAAAACCAGGACCACAGGATCAGATAGCTTCAAAATTACAAGAATGCCATTGAAGGAAACTATAAATACCCCCCCTTGCTCTTCATTCCCATGGCCTAAGGAGATTTTAGAGAGATAAGGAAGTTCTTGAGAGAGAAAGTGAGAAAAAAAAGAAGAAAGGAAGTTCTGGTGAAGTTGGAAGCAGTGTAGAAGTTCTGAAGTTCTGCTTTTGAGGTAGTAACTAATCCTAGCTCTTATGTAATGTCTTTGTGAATTGTTGTGCTATTATTTAGTTGGATTGTTGTCTTATATGTTATGCTTAAAGCTCTATTACAATGCTATGATCATATGTTATTGAATATTGAAGCATGCAGCATACTTATCGGTACACAATCACAAGCAAGCACTGTCACAATACATTGCATATATTGTTATGATTGTTGCTACTAAGATTCTTTTGAATCTCATTCCCATATATAAAATTACAGGGGAGGTTCTGTCAAAATAAAATTTGGAAATTTCAAGAGACGCCATTAGGCTGCCGAAATTCTGGCAACGAAGCAGGAACAAAGAAAGAAACTGATACGTACTGTGTACGTAGGTGCTGTCTAAGGAGGCTGGAAGTGAGTGGACCTAGCAGGTTCATCCAGTCTTTCCTGGGTACTTACGTAGAATGGTAGTTCCTACGGGAATTACCGAATCGGTACAAGATCGGTTACTTTCTACAGAAGGAATGTAGCAGTTATGCTGCCGGATTTTAGTCAACGAAAAGTGTAATAGAAATATGAGGATGTTAATCATTCACTGATGTATAACAGTTGATTATTTAATAATGATTGTTATCTGGCATGTTTGACTGATATGTGATGTATGTATGCATTAATATGTAAGGTTGGTTGCTGAAAAATGGCTCAGTGAACAGTAATCCGTGGAGACCAATTAATGTTTGGTAAATAATTAAAAATAGTAAAGGGTTGAATAAATGTATGATATTTTTATGGTAAATATTAGACATACTAATATTTAATTTTATATATATAATTCTTCATTTGGATGTATACACGAAAAGATATAAATTGTTAAAGTTGGGACCAGAATGCTGGATTCAGGAGAAAGTCATTGGATGAATAGTAAAGTTAAAACGTTGACCCACATTGAATTTGTCAAGTAATGGTCAACAAATGATTTTTCCATGAAATATAATTAAGTTATATTCATGTAGCAATTTGAACCACTTCATTTCAATTTTTCTAGAATTAGTTATGATTTTTCAAAGTCAGGTCACTCATCTGGAATTTGCCATAGTGAACAGTACCCTATATGAATAAAAATCCAGATTAAGAGTTTAGACTTCAATGACCCTGAAAGTGGTTCTAAGTGCTACTGAATGGTCCTTAAGATATATAAAAATAAGGATGTGATATTTTGGTATCAGAGCAAAGGATTCTGGCTTAGGAAATGCTCTGAATAGATAAATATACCCTAATAAACCGGACATAATTGACACTAAGTTAGTATTTGCAGGATGGCTAGACATAGATCCGGGTCTAAAACTACATTAAACCAATGGGAGTTAAGACCAGAGGTTTCTAGTTCGGATAGTTCAGAAGGGGAGATAATAAGCAATAATTCTGATCCTTGGATACCTCCAGTAGCTGGTGACTCTGAGGAGGATAGTTCCTCAGTAGGATCAAACTTTTCGATTGATGATCAGGAGGTGATGGTCATAGTAAAGGGAATTGGAAGACACGCAGCGGAAATTAACTTTAAAAATTTTTCCATTCCCAGCCAGGATCTACCGAATGTGTTTAAGTCAAGGAGAAAGAAGTGTTACCTTCGGTATTTGAGCTTTGGTCGCGACCTCAGTGTCCACTAGTCGCGACTCCTCGCCTCTGGAACTTTCAGTCGCGACCTCCTCAGCTTCTAGTCGCGACCTGTCGCCTCTGGAGCTTTTAGTCGCGACCTCTTCAACTTCACGTCGCGACCTGTCTCCTCTTTTCGGATTTCTGACGTTCAGATGCCCGTTTGGTCGCAACCTAAGTGTGTTCTGGTCGCGACCTTTCTTCGTGTCTGGCCGTATCGTAGAAGTCGACAGCTCAGATCGGCTTCCTCTACCGGTATCCACACGAACAGCGTTCCAATTGCGAACGACGTGCTAGCGCCTCTTGTCCCTCTAAGGCTTTCTGGAGATTCCGTCCTCACCATCTCTATTTCGGCAGTTTCTTATATGCAAACCTTTTGCACTCTCCCTGCCCCCTTTTCTCACGACTGAATGTGTGTGAAGAGATCTATTTTTGTGTGTGGAACCCTAGCTCCTAATGTCAAATATATAGGAAGCTATCGGGCTTCTAATAGGGCCGGGCTTCAGAATTAATCTTATATTAATTCTGAATTAATACAATATCATATATTGCATAATTTAATAAGAAACTGATTAAATAAATATGGTTTATATTAAATCCGTCCCACAGATTTAATTCACCTATTTATTTAATTTAAAATAAAGATAAGACAGAATTATATTTGATTTATTCTCATAAATCAAATTTGAGATATCTTATCAATTTGAATTTCAAATTCAAATAGATCATATCCATTTAAATTCAAATTCAAAAATGATAGAGATTTAATTTATCCTTATAAATTAAATCTTACAGATATTTCTTATTTTATTTATATATATAATATATATATAAACTAATTGATATATATATAAAATATATATCCACCCTAGATCATTCTTTGAATCTAGACATCTCTTAGATTCAATGAATCTGGACATCATAGCTCGCATTGGGCTGTTTTGTGTGCGACCCTGTAGGCCCATATGAAGTTGGCAGTGGCCCAGTTACTATACTGACCCACAAGTCGTAAGCGGTCTCTAGCAAGGCATTACGACTACCCAAAACATATGAGGATCGATAAACGATGTAACCTTTCATACAACCATATCACGTCCCTTTTGTCACACGATATTTCGGTCAAGGATGAGGCATGGTGAACGTCATCCTCCTGTTCCTGACCGTTACTTTCTCGATCCCTGAGTAGTCTGAATATAGAAATGGAACTACCCTTCCATTCCAGTATGGCCATACATTTCTCAGACTCACTCATCGAGGGGCCCAGTAATATCTCTCTACGAATGTGAGGGACAAATTCCATCTTGACCATTCACATTCCTCCGCATGAAAAACCACTAAGCCCGAGCATAGCCTTTATGATCACTCGGTCAAAAGTGACTTTTGACTAGGTCAAAGCTGAGCGTTTGTCATGTAGGAATCCATGATGATCTCAGGTCAAAGGGCATAGTGACATGGCTTGTATATGAGAGAAGCTTATGACTTGACCCATGCAGCTCTCTCATAGCGGGTCGGTCCAGCACCCTGTACTCTTACATGTGCCTATGACTTTGATTTATATCTCTATATATCTTCAAAGTCATACTGGTCTTATTTCATCTCTGCTCCCACATAGATGACCGACCAGGGACATTTAGGATAAGATCATTAGTTATCCAAGGATTGTCATCATAGTAAACATGCAAATAATATGATAACATGATACAATGATTGGCCCCTAGGGCACAATTTCCAACATCCTCCCACTTGCACTAGGAACAATCATTAATTTGTCTCAATCCTATTGACCTAACATGACGCTCATGTTTTGCCTGGACAAGCGTTTTTGTTAGAGGATCGGCATCATTGTCTTCTCCTGTTACCTTGCATATTTTTATATCACCTCTATCATTGATTTCTCTGATGAGATGATATCGCCTAAGTATATGCTTGGTCCTTTGATGTGACCTAGGCTCTTTGGCCTGTGCAATGGCACCACTATTGTCACAGAACAAAGTTATTGGATCTGAGATGGTCGGTACCACCCTTAGTTCAGCAATGAACTTCCTGATCCAAATGGCCTCCTTAGCTGCATCAGATGCTGCTATATACTCGGCTTCCGTTGCAGAATCTGCTATAGTGCTCTGCTTAGAGCTCTTCCAGCTTACTGCTCCATTATTCAGGAGGAATATATATCCAGATTGCGATTTCTGGTCTTCCTGGTCAGTTTGGAAACTTGCATCTGTGTAACCAGTTACATAGAGCTCGTCTTCCAATCCACCATAGACCAAGAATAAGTCCTCAGTCCTTCTTAAGTACTTAAGGATATTCTTGACAGCAGTCCAATGGCCCTCACCAGGGTCCTGTTGATATCTGCTAGTCATACTTAAGGCAAACGAGACATCCGGTCGAGTACATAACATGGCGTACATGATAGATCCTATGGCCGAGGCATATGGAATCTTACTCATGCGACCTCGCTGATCTGGTGTACTAGGACACAAATCCTTGCTGAGGTGAATACCATGAGACATGGGTATGAAACCCCTTTTTGATTCCTGCATACTGAACCTATGCAGTATCTTGTCTATATATGTGCTCTGACTCAGTCCTAGAAGCCTTTTAGATCTATCTCTATAGATCCTAATTCCTAGGATGTAGGTGGCTTCACCCAAGTCTTTCATCGAGAAAGATTTTCCTAACCAAGACTTGACAATCTGCAAGGTAGGAATGTCATTCCCAATGAGTAGGATGTCATCGACATAGAGTACCAAAAATACAACTGTGCTCCCACTAACCTTCTTGTACACACAAGGTTCATCAATATTTTGAAGAAATCCAAACTCTTTGACTACTTCATCAAAACGATGATTCCAACTCCGAGATGCTTGCTTCAGTCCATAAATGGACCTTTGAAGCTTGCACATCTTACCAGAGTCCTCAGAACGCACAAAACCTTCAGGTTGTGTCATGTACACATCCTCAAGGAGCTTTCCATTAAGGAAGGCTGTCTTGACGTCCATCTGCCATATTTCATAGTCATAATATGCTGCAATGGCAAGGAGGATTCTGATTGATTTGGCCATTGCAACTGGGGAAAAGGTCTCATCATAGTCCACACCATGAGTTTGAGTAAATCCTTTTGCAACCAGTCGTGCCTTGAAGACATTTACATTGCCATCCATGTCGGTTTTCTCTTTAAAAACCCACTTGCACCCGACGGTTTTTACACCTTCAGGCGGGTCGACTAAGGTCCATACCTTATTGTCGTACATGGATTGCATCTCAGACTTCATGGCATTAAGCCATTTCTCAGAGTTTGGTCCCACTATAGCTTCTTGATAGGTAGTGGGCTCATTATACTCAATGAGCAACACATCACGACTATCAGAAATCAGAAATCCATATCTCTGAGGCTGAAGTCGTGCCCTATTAGATCGCCTTGGGCCTTGCGTGACTTGAGGAGTCTCAACAACTTCTTGTGAGTCTTCTCTACTTTCCATCTCTAGTTCTGTGGCGTCTTGTGGCTCTCGAACTTCTTCGAGGTGTACCTTGCTCCCAGTGGTTCTTTTAGAGATAAATTCTCGTTCTAGAAAGATACCATTTCTGACAACAAACACTTTGTTATCAGTGGGGTTGTAGACATAATATCCCTTGGTTTCCTTAGGATATCCCACAAAAAGGCACTTTGAAGATTTGGGCGCTAACTTATCTGAGGCTTGTTGCTTAACATAGACCTCACATCCCCAAATCTTGAGAAAAGACAAACTAGGTTTCCTCCCAGTCCATATCTCATACGGAGTCTTTTCAACTGCCTTAGATGGAACACGATTCAGTGTGAACGCAGCTGTCTCTAGGGCGTGGCCCCAAAAGGATGGTGGAAGATCTGTTCGACTCATCATGGATCGAACCATATCCAATAGTGTTCGATTCCTCCGTTCAGAAACCCCATTCCATTATGGTGTTCCTGGAGGAGTCAATTGTGAGACTATTCCACAATTCCTAAGATGATCGATAAACTCTTGGCTCAAATATTCACCACCTCGATCAGATCGAAGGGCTTTAATTGTTTTGCCAAGCTGGTTTTGTACTTCATTTTGAAATATCTTGAACATTTCAAAAGATTCGGATTTATGTTTCATTAGATAGACATAGCCATATCTACTGAAATCATCTATGAATGTAATGAAGTACGAATAACCTCTTCTGGCATTTGTATTCATCGGTCCACACACATCTGTATGTATGAGGCCCAACAAATCAGTCGCCCTCTCACTGTGTCCAGTGAAAGGCGACTTTGTCATCTTTCCTAACAAACAAGATTCGCAAGTATCATATGATTCAAAATCAAATGAGTTGAGAAATCCATCTTGATGGAGTTTAGAAATGCGTTTCTCATTTATGTGGCCTAGACGACAGTGCCAGAGGTACGTCGGATTCAAATCATTTGGTTTGATCCTTTTGGCGGTTATGTTATAGATATTTCCATGATTGGGTTGTTCCAAGTTTAATATGTAATGATCAACATGCAAATCACCATGAGCATAGAAAATATCATTACGATAAATGGAACATTTACCATTCCCAGAAATGGAAGTGTAACCTTCCTTATCCAAATAAGAAAGAGAAACAATGTTACTACTCAAAGCAGGAACATAATAGCAATTGTTCAAAACTAACAAAAGCCCAGTGGGCAGAACTAATTCATAAGTGCCTACAGCTAGAGCAGCAACCTTTGCTCTATTTCCAACTCGTAGGTCAACTTCGCCCTTCTTCAGCTTTCTACTGTCCTTTAGGCCCTGCACATTTGTACAAATGTGAGAACCACATGCAGTATCTAATACCCATGTAGTGGAAGTAGAGAGATGAATGTCTATAACATAAATACCTGAAGTGATAGCCCCGCTATCCTTCTTGTTCTTTCTCAGATCTTCAAGGTAGAGTTTGCAATTCCTCTTCCAATGACCCGGTTCATTGCAGAAGAAGCAAACTCCTTCCTTTGGAGGCTTTGCCTTCTTTGGTGCAGGCTTGGTTTCGGGCTTGCCTGACTCTTTGGTCTTACCAGATGAGCCATGACCCTTCCCCTTGCCCTTGCCTTTCCTTTTCATACCCTTTCCTTTCTGAACCATCAAAACAGTACTGGGCTTCTTCTTAACAGTCGGCTCAGCAGTTTTAAGCATCCCATGCAGTTCAGAAATAGATTTCTCCATGTTGTTCATGTTGTAGTTCATGACAAACTGGTCATAACTTTCCGGGAGTGAGTTCAAGATCAAATCTGTAGCTAACTCCTGGCTCATGGGAAATCCAAGCCTCTCAAGGTGATCTATGTACCCTTTCATCTTTAAGACATGAGTACTCACTGATGCACCTTCAGCCATCTTGCAAGAATGTAAGGCCTTAGTGGTCTCATACCTCTCTTGCCTTTCTTGTTGCTGGAACATTTCCTTAAGATGCACAATCATCTCATAAGCCTCCATGTGTTCCAAATCTCTTTGGAGCTCCGGAACCATGGTGGCAAGCATCAAGCATCAAGCATCAATAGAGTCTTCCTTATGCTTCGCATAAGAATCTCTCTGAGCTCTAGGAGCATTGGCTGCTGGCTCCTCAGGAATGGGGTGATCTAGGACATATACTTTTCTTTCCTGCTTGAGAACAATTCTCAAGTTCCTGAACCAGTCAAGAAAGTTTGTCCCATTGAGTTTGTCCTTCTCAAGGACAGATCGCAACGATAATGTAGCAGTATTACTAGTCGTCATGATTCTACAATTAAAATATGCAAGCGAATTAGCAATCTCCCACTGAATAAAACAACCCTCAATGTAATAATTAGTGGGCTAAGATCCATATTTGGCTTAAACTTGAGTCCGCTTTGGCAGGACGCTCAACTTTAAGTTATTTAGGTAGGTAACAACTTTACCAATTACATCACATGTAACTCTTAGATGTTTATGGGATTCCATCATCATATGATCCGGCATGTTTTAATCCCATCTAATGCCTTGAGACCCAAAACCGTTTTGATAATCTCAATTAAGTCAAACAATAACAAACATAAGAGTAGCACCATTACTCTTGCTTATCTCCCCAAGATAACTCAAATGCACCCACTTTGGTGGACCTACAAATGAGCGATCGAGGTTTTGACAAGTGTTCATTAATTGACGGCATATGACTTAAGATTTCTTTTAGAGGGTTTAATTAATTATCTGGTTTATAAGATGCATGTATCGCGGTTGTATCTCATACAAGTATTATGCATATAAAACATACATGCAGTGATCTAATCAAAAGATGCATAATCTTAAACGTGACACAATATGGCTCACCTATCCTAAGTCCCCTCAAGCCAATGAGAGAAGCTCTCTAATTAGAATAGGAAAAGTACATAAGGAAACCTCGTTTTAACATTCGAGGGGAGTGAGATGAGAAGAGAATGTACAACGAGAGTCATTAGAGGAAGGCACGACACGCAGGCCGTATTTAGAAAAATTACAACACTTGTAATCTAGAGCCATATTGTTCACCATACCCAAACATTCAAGAATCAAAATTCATGCTATTTGAAGGGCAATAAATGTTTCAAAACATTCATATATCAGGAAAGTCAATACATATTACGATTATGTTGCGCTACGATTAAATAGCCACGGCGGTCCCGCTAGCCGGTTAGCGGGCGGGGTGTGGGGCAGCGCCCCAATAGAAATTTTTTTTGATAAATAATCAAGAATCTTAATTCTTTTTCCTTAGACCCCATCAATATTAATTGATCAAATCAATTAACATACACCACCGATTTCAGTTTCCTTTTAGATTCCGTATATGTCATACATAAACAGATTCCATATATGTCATACATATCACGCATGTTATCATATAATCAGCTAAGAAGTCTAACATACATCACATGTATCAACAATCAAACCTAACTTAAACACAAAACGGCATGGCTCTGATACCACTAAAGGGAATTGGAAGACACGCAGCGGAAATTAACTTTAAAAATTTTTCCATTCCCAGCCAGGATCTACCGAATGTGTTTAAGTCAAGGAGAAAGAAGTGTTACCTTCGGTATTTGAGCTTTGGTCGCGACCTCAGTGTCCACTAGTCGCGACTCCTCGCCTCTGGAACTTTCAGTCGCGACCTCCTCAGCTTCTAGTCGCGACCTGTCGCCCTGGAGCTTTTAGTCGCGACCTCTTCAACTTCACGTCGCGACCTGTCTCCTCTTTTCGGATTTCTGACGTTCAGATGCCCGTTTGGTCGCAACCTAAGTGTGTTCTGGTCGCGACCTTTCTTCGTGTCTGGCCGTATCGTAGAAGTCGACAGCTCAGATCGGCTTCCTCTACCGGTATCCACACGAACAGCGTTCCAATTGCGAACGACGTGCTAGCGCCTCTTGTCCCTCTAAGGCTTTCTGGAGATTCCGTCCTCACCGTCTCTATTTCGGCAGTTTCTTATATGCAAACCTTTTGCACTCTCCCTGCCCCCTTTTCTCACGACTGAATGTGTGTGAAGAGATCTATTTTTGTGTGTGGAACCCTAGCTCCTAATGTCAAATATATAGGAAGCTATCGGGCTTCTAATAGGGCCGGGCTTCAGAATTAATCTTATATTAATTCTGAATTAATACAATATCATATATTGCATAATTTAATAAGAAACTGATTAAATAAATATGGTTTATATTAAATCCGTCCCACAGATTTAATTCACCTATTTATTTAATTTAAAATAAAGATAAGACAGAATTATATTTGATTTATTCTCATAAATCAAATTTGAGATATCTTATCAATTTGAATTTCAAATTCAAATAGATCATATCCATTTAAATTCAAATTCAAAAATGATAGAGATTTAATTTATCCTTATAAATTAAATCTTACAAATATTTCTTATTTTATTTATATATATAATATATATATAAACTAATTGATATATATATAAAATATATATCCACCCTAGATCATTCTTTGAATCTAGACATCTCTTAGATTCAATGAATCTGGACATCATAACTCGCATTGGGCTGTTTTGTGTGCGACCCTGTAGGCCCATATGAAGTTGGCAGTGGCCCAGTTACTATACTGACCCACAAGTCGTAAGCGGTCTCTAGCAAGGCATTACGACTACCCAAAACATATGAGGATCGATAAACGATGTAACCTTTCATACAACCATATCACGTCCCTTTTGTCACACGATATTTCGGTCAAGGATGAGGCATGGTGAACGTCATCCTCCTGTTCCTGACCGTTACTTTCTCGATCCCTGAGTAGTCTGAATATAGAAATGGAACTACCCTTCCATTCCAGTATGGCCATACATTTCTCAGACTCACTCATCGAGGGGCCCAGTAATATCTCTCTACGAATGTGAGGGACAAATTCCATCTTGACCATTCACATTCCTCCCCATGAAAAACCACTAAGCCCGAGCATAGCCTTTATGATCACTCGGTCAAAAGTGACTTTTGACTAGGTCAAAGCTGAGCGTTTGTCATGTAGGAATCCATGATGATCTCAGGTCAAAGGGCATAGTGACATGGCTTGTATATGAGAGAAGCTTATGACTTGACCCATGCAGCTCTCTCATAGCGGGTCGGTCCAGCACCCTGTACTCTTACATGTGCCTATGACTTTGATTTATATCTCTATATATCTTCAAAGTCATACTGGTCTTATTTCATCTCTGCTCCCACATAGATGACCGACCAGGGACATTTAGGATAAGATCATTAGTTATCCAAGGATTGTCATCATAGTAAACATGCAAATAATATGATAACATGATACAATGATTGGCCCCTAGGGCACAATTTCCAACACATAGAAGGCCCTATTCCTTCCATTCCCATAAGTGCAGTACCTTTGAATATAACGGAGAATTCAGGATCCATCCAAGTACGTGATCAGAGTAATGCGCTAGTCCCAGTAGGCCCGAAGTGATCCTAGTAGAGATACCTTTGGGAAGTCTAATCGTAAGAATGATCCCAGGGAGGAACCTGAGTAGAGAACAATTTGAGAGTTCAGTAGCATTAGCCCGACAACTATATGGGCTGAGGCAGACCCTGATTAGAAATGTAGATCAAGGCTATATGGTTTATCAGAATTTCATCACAAGGGTGAAAGCCATATATCAAGCCTGGGATCCAAACGTGTTAACCCTGGGGCTTTGGCTAGAAATTATGAATGATGTATTGCCGACTACTCCTACTTGGAGATCGAAGTTGGACCAATATTTTGATAAAGAACCATATTGTACTGTATCCGACTGGATCTACTTGGTAGGAGAATATATTAGAATAAAGTTTAAGAAAAATTAGGGTAATATTTCCAATGTACAAAAGATCAGTACAGTAGCATAGGTATGACTGTGACATGTGCCTTGTATGCTATGTTTGAAATGAAATGAGAAATGTTGTTTATCGCATTCCTTTCTATGTTATAGAATAACAAAATGGTTCGAACAAGAAGAACGATTCCAGCAGAGGAACCACAAGAAGCTGGAAATCTTAATCAACTAATTTTAGAACGGTTAGAACAACAACAAAAGATGATAGAAGAAATGAGAGCAGCTCAGGCACGAAATGAGCAGGAAAGAGATGCTACCATAGCCGCAGCAGTAGCAACAGCTATAAGTAATTTAAGACCGCCAGAGCCTTCAGGAGCGGCTGATAGAGAACCTGAAGGAGTACAACAGCAGGCAGTTCAGCCCCAGAGACGGGTTGAATCGAGGGAGGAGGCAGTAGGTATCCAACAATGGATGGTTCGATTTTGTAAACATAATCCTCTAGTGTTTGAAGGAACATTCGAAGTACAGATAGCAGAGAATTGGGTCAGTAGATTAGAAAAGATCTTTAAGGTCCTCGACTGCCCCACTGAAACCAAGGCCCAAATGGCCATCTATCAATTAGAAAAGGATGCGGATAGATGGTGGAAGAATACAGAGTTACTTCTCCAAGCAAGAGATATTCTAGTTACCTGGGAAGTGTTTCTTGAGCAGTTTTACCAGAAATATTTCCCTCAATCCATCAGAGATGAAAGGGAGGCCGAGTTCCTTGTACTGAGACAAGGAGAAAAAGAAGCTTTTGACGAATATCTGGCTAAGTTCATTCGGCTATCCCAGTATTCTACGTATCTACGTCAAGTGGATGACGAGCGCTGGATGACAGAAAGGATGATTCGGGGATTGAATTGCACGCTAAAGGAGAAGTTAACTCCGCAACAATACAACCAGTTTAATAAGGCTGTGGAGGCATGTCGAATTGTAGAAAACAGCATGAATCATCGATTGCTGTCCAGATTCAGGAATAGGGATCAGGCGACCCCTGACAAGGTCGGTCGAAATCAAGAAACTGTAGGTGGGAGCGACTATAGGAAGAGGAAGCGACCGTGGCAGAATAAAAAGCCGAATAGAGGAAATTTCCGCGGCAGGTCCAACAACAGGGATTCAAAGGCCGCAGTATGTGAAAAGTGTGGAAAGAATCATGGTGATAGACCATATTTAATGGTCCAGAATGTTTGTTACACCTGCGGAAAGCCCGAACATTTTTCTAGAGAATGTCCTCAAGCTATAACTGATCCAAGGCGAAGGACGGCAGGACGAGTGTTTGCACTCACTAGAGAGGATGCTCAGCGATCACCTGAGATGATCCAAGGTACAATCTATCTCAATGATCATGCTGTGACAGCTCTATTTGATTCGGGTGCAAGTTATTCCTTTATATCTTATGAATGTGCTAAATGCCTAGGCCTTCTGATCAGCAAATTGCGTTATGATATACAGGTGAAAACCCCCACCAACGCTAGAGTAATTACGTCTGATGCCTGTCTAAATAGTATGGTGCGTTATGAGCACTGTAGTACCACCCTATACCTGATCTGTATGCCTTTCCGAGAGATTGATGTCATACTCGGCTTGAATTGGTTGTCCTCCAATAATGTGATGTTGGACTGCAGGAACAAAACCCTAGTTCTTGGTCCAAAGGTCACTGATATGAACTCAGAAGTACGACTGAACTTCATGACAGAGGCTCAGGCAGAAAAATGTCTACGGAAAGGATGTCAAGGGTATGTGGTATTCTTTTCTGTTCAAACAGAAGTGGAAGAAGGCATCGAGGAGATTCCAGTAGTCAATGAATTTCCTGAAGTCTTTCCAAAGGAGATTCAGGGATTGCCTTCAGAGCGTGAAGTGGAGTTTGTGATCGACGTTATACCTGGAGCTGGACCAGTGTCAAAAGCCCCGTACAGGATGGCTCCTAATGAAATGATAGAACTAAAGAAGCAAATTGAGGAGCTATTGGAGAAGGGTTTCATATGACCCAGTGTATCGCCATGGGGTGCTCCAGTACTATTCGTCAAGAAGAAAGATGGCAGTTTAAGGCTATGCATTGACTACAGGGAATTAAATAAGCTTACGGTTAAGAATAAGTATCCTCTCCCCAGAATTGATGACCTGCTAGACCAGTTGGCAGGAGCAAGCCTATTCTCCAAGATTGATTTGAGATCTGGCTATCATCAACTAAGGGTCAAGCCAGATGATATTCCAAAGATGGCATTCAGAATGCGCTACGGGCATTTTGAGTTCCTGGTGATGCCTTTTGGACTAACTAATGCATCTGCTATTTTCATGGACTACATGAATAGGATCTTCAGGCCTTATCTAGATCAGTTCGTTGTGGTCTTCATTGATGATATTCTGGTGTACTCCAAATCTCCAGAGGAGCATGAAAGGCAATTGAGGATTGTTCTTGGTACCCTTAAAGAAAAGAAGCTCTATGCTAAGCTGAGTAAATACGAGTTTTGGCTGTCAGAAGTCAAATTTCTCGATCATGTCATATCCCGAGACGGGGTAACTGTGGATCCTAGCAAAGTTGAAGCAATTTTGAGCTGGGAGCAGCCAAGGACAGTGACGGAGATCAGAAGTTTTCTCGGCCTAGCAGGGTACTACAGAAGATTTATTCAAGACTTTTCTCGAATTGCCTTACCACTTACCAAGCTGACCAGAAAGAATCAGCAGTTTAAGTGGGATGAGAAGTGCGAGGCTAGCTTCCAAGAGTTGAAGCAGAGATTAACCACTACTCCCGTGCTGACTATTCCAGACCCAACTCAGACTTACGTAGTCTACACTGATGCTAGCAAGCAGGGGTTGGGATATGTGCTGATGTAGCAAGGTAGAGTAGTAGCCTACGCTTCTCGGCAGTTGAAGCCACATGAAGAAAATTATCCCACTCATGATCTGGAGCTTGCGGCGGTGGTTTATGCCCTGAAGATATGGAGGCACTATTTATATGGAGCAACGATAGAGTTGTTTTGCGACCACAAAAGCCTGAAGTATCTACAGGATCAGAAAGAGCTGAATATGAGGCAATGACGATGGATGGAGTTGTTGAAAGATTATGACTTCCAAATTAAATACCATCCAGGAAAAGCCAATGTGGTAGCTGATGCCCTGAGTAGAAAGGTGGTGCAGGTTGCATACATGATGATCAAGGAGTTGGAATTGATAGAAGATATGCGCGATTCGAGCCCTCTATATCAAATGCAACTGACGGAGAATGCTTTTGGAGGAGTTCATGTAACACCCTAATTTTTAGGCCTAGAGATGCCAGGAAGAGAATTCAAGGGCATAATCGTAATTATGGGAAAGATCGGACTGGTGGCCGATGAGTACCATATTTTGCCAGAAAATAGAGAAAATTATGCTGATCATTTCACTGAACTGTGAAATGTGCATATGAGGTCTCTATGTGTATGAAAGAATTAGAAATATGACCAGGGGTAAAATGGTTATTTTGGAAAAGTGTGCGCGTGAGTACTTTTTCAGGCCAAAACAGCCCGGTCCGGATAAAATATCTGAAAATACCGGGAGATAGAGAAAAGAATTTTAGGTTGAATGACGCAACACAGAATTTTGATTTGAGGTCCCAATTTTTCTGTAAAAATTCCTGAAGATGGGAATTTACAGTTATAATCGGTCCGGATAAAGATGATCGGACTATGGCCAGAGGCCATACAGTGTTGTCTAAGGCCCGTAGTGACACCAGGGAAGGCCCAGGCCCATAATATCAGTTCAGTGGTAAGAGGGGCCGGTGTCCGGGAAAAATGTGCAAAATGACGAAAATGCCCTTATGTTATAGAATAACTGAAGAATGATTAAAGGGTATTTTGGTCATTTGGCTAAGGTTAGACAGTCAAGAAGGGGTATCTGGATAGTTGAACAGGGCCAGAGAATACTCTGGTAAAATATGAAAAGACAATAATGCCCCTAGACCTAGTAAAGGAAATGAAAGGACTTAAGTGCAATTATGGAAAGTTTCAAGGCCAAGAAGGAAAGTAGACAAAAATGTGGGGTCCTTAAGTGTAATTTTAGCCAAGTAAAAAGGGACTTAAATGAAAAGAAGAAAAGTTCCCTGGGGCTAAATTGTAATTAAAGAAAGTCAGGCCGGAAGTGGTTTAGACTGTCCGAAAGCATTTCAGTCCCAGATTTCACCGGTAGATAGAGCAAGTGACGCTCGGTAATCTGGCTTAATACAGGAATTTTTGAAGACTCCAGATAGCCAGAAATGGACTGATCATCCAAAAGTTATAAAAATTCATACCGGATATCCTAGAATTCAGATCTAGGTGAGAAAATACAGGATGATACGTCCTTATAGGACGGATGTCGGGAAACTGACAGAATACCGATAGGAGGCCTGTAGAAAAAGTTATTCGCAAATTAGAAAATCCAGACGGGAGTGTGAGGCCTCCGGGTATCCGATAGGGAGATTTATCGGTATTTAAAAAGGGACTGAATGAGTTCGGATGACCTCAGTCAGATGACTGATATGACTCACAGGGATGCCTGAACACCGCAGGCCAATGTATCGGACAGAAGGAGCCGGTGTCTGGATAGGTGTATAAACGGTGAATAATAGATAAAATATTCAATAATTATTAACGGGGGAAGATTCCTCGTAATACGTGCCATGAGGATATTGGACCCAGAAAGGCCCAATAATGGCGCCAACAGAGGCCCAGTAAGACACTTGGACTGATAGGTGGGCCAGTGTCCTGTAGAACCCCGGAAAAGTGCGAAATTACGAAAATGCCTCTGTGTTGTACAAAAGTGTAACAGATGAGTGAAGGGCATTTTGGTAATTCTGGACAGGCCCAGAAGCCAAGGTACATACAGATAAAGTTACTGAGAGTCAGTATATACCCTGACAGAGTACAGAAGGGTATGAAATGACGATTTTACCCTTAGGGTTAAAATAGTGCAAGAAAGGGCACCCAAGGGTATTTTGGTAATTTGCCAAGGGCTGTTTCTTGGGAATCGAGCCATCAGAGTACTTGAGCTTGATCAGGATCCAAGACTATATTCCCAGAGCCCAAAAACGTAGGCCCAGTAATGTGTGGGAAAAAGTGGCATTAAAATATTATTTTAATGCTATTTCAATAAAGTAAAGTTACTCGGTCGGCACGATAACCGAGGAGGTGATCAGATAAAGTCCTAGATTTATCTGGATATCATTGGAAGGCGTGAAAGGTCCCTTCCAGGTGCCACATGGCGCAATCTTAAAAGCAGAAGAAAAAGTTGAGGACACGTATTACGAGGCAAGATACTAGACCAGTGAGTCAGCATGCTGAGTCAGCTGCTGAGGTGTCCAGGATTTCAGACATGTGATAAATGTGGCGCTGAGGTGTCCTGGTGAGGTGTCCCAATGATGTCATGCATGGTGCAGTAAAGGAGGAATTAAGAAAAATAGGAAAATCCAGGAAAAACCAGGACCGCAGGATCAGAGTTCATGGAAATTACGGGATTGCCATTGGAGGAGGTTATAAATACCCCCCTTGCCATTCATATGCCACGGCCAAGAGCCCTTTTAGAGAGAGGAGGAGGTGCTAGAGAGAGAAAGTGAGAGGAAGAAAGAAAGAAAGGAAGTTCTGGCGGAGCTGGAAGCAGAATAGAGATAGTAGAGCTCTACTGAGCCTTTGAGGTAGTAACTAATCCTAGCTTTTATGTAATGGCTTTATGATTTGTTGTGCTATTGTTTGGTTAGATTGTTGTCTTATATGTTATGTCTGAAGCTCTGCTATAATGCTATGATCATATGTTATTAAGCATGGAAGCACGCGGCATACTTATCTGTACACAATCACAAGCAAGCACTGTCACTCTGCATTACATATATTGTTATGATTGTTGCTACTGAGATTCCCCCGAATCTCATCCCAATAAGTAAACCATTACAGGGGAGGTTATGTCAAAATGAATTCTGGGAATTTTAAGAGACGCCGTTATGCTGCCGAAATTATGACAAGATGGCAATAGTAGAGAAAGGAGCTGATACGTACTGTGTACGTAGGTATTGTCTAAGGAGGATGGAAGTGAGTGGACCTAGCCAGTTCATCCAGTCTTTCCTGGGTACTTACGTAGAATGGTAGTTCTCACGGGAATTACCGAATCGGTACAAGATCAGTTACTTTCTGAAGATGAAGCGTAGCGGTTATGCTGCCGGAGTTTAGGCAGAAAAAGATGTGATAGAGATATGGGAAATTTTGTACATACCCATATTGTAAAACAACTTATTAATTAATAATAAGTGTTGTTTGGTATGTTTGACTGATGTGTGATGGATGTATGTATATGTATGCAAAGTAGAAATGCTGAAATTGACCACTGTGAACAGTAACACGTGGTAATCTAGTCATGTTTGATAAATGATTAAAAATAGTAAATGGAAGAATTAATGTATGAAAGTTTTAAGGTAAATAGTAGACATACCAAGGTTCAATTTGATATATAGTATGACTCATTTGGATGTCTACACAAGGAGATATAAATTATCAAAGTTGGGACCAGAATGCTGGATTCAGGGAGAAAAACGTGGGATGAACAGTAAAGTTGACACATTGACTGACGTTGACTTGGTCAATGGATGGTCTACGAGTTATTTTTTCCTTAAATATAATTGAGTTAGATTCATTTATAAAATTGAACCACTCCATTTTGATTTTTCTAGAATTAGTTATGATTTTTCGAAGTCAGGTCACTCATCTGGAATTTTCAAAGTGAACAGTACTCGATAAGAGTAAAACTCCAGATTGGGGAATTGGACTTCAATGACCTTGAAAGTGGTTCTAAATTCTACCAAATGGTCCCTAAGACATATGAAAGTAAGGATGTTTCAGTTCATGTCAGAGCTTGCATAGAAGATGAGATAAAAAATGCTCAAAAGCAGGATAAGCTCGCAACAATATTCAAAGACAAGTTGGAGAAGGGGAAGACAAGGAATTTTGAGAAGTCCCCAGACGGATTACTATAGTTTCAGGGAAGACCCTATATCCCTAACGTTGTGGGATTAAGGGAAAAGATTCTGGAGGAAGCACATAAAAGTCGGTATACTGTACATCCAGGTATGACCAAGATGTACCATGATGTTAAAAGGTTATTTTGGTGGCCTGGATTGAAGAAAGATGTTGTGACTTACGTATCTAAGTGCTTGACCTGCCAGAAAGTGAAAGTTGAACATCAAAGGCCAGCAGGAACATTGCAGCCTCTAGAAATCCCTGTGTGGAAATGGGATGGGATTGCCATGGACTTTGTGGAAGGACTACCCCTGACTCCAAGTAGACATGATGCAGTGTGGGTAGTAATTGATTGACTGACAAAGTCAGCACATTTTCTGGCAATCAATAAGAGAGATTCTCTTGAAAAGCTGGCAAAGTTGTATATAAAGGAGATCGTTAGGCTTCATGGTATCCCGAGCAGATTATGTCTGATAGAAACCCTCGATTTACTTCAAATTTCTAGAGGGCTTTACAGGAAGAAATAGGCACTACTCTCAGATTTAGTACAGCTTATCATCCTCAGACAGATGGTCAATCTGAAAGAACAATACAAACGTTAGAGGATATGTTGAGAGCATGTGTCTTAGATTTCAAAGGCAGCTGGGATATCCATTTACCCCTTATAGAGTTTGCTTATAACAATAGTTATCAGGCCAGTATTCAGATGCACCTTTTGAAGCACTCTATGGACGTAAATGTAGATCCCCCTCATGCTGGCTAGAGCTGAGCGAGAGAAGAATGCTTGGTCCTGATATAGTGGATCAAACCGTAGAGCAGATTGTGGTGATTAGAAAAAGATTGTTGACGGCTCAAAGCAGACAGAAAAGCTATGCAGATGTCAGAAGAAAGTCGTTGGAGTTTGAAGAAGGAGAACATGTATTTCTTAAGTTAACTCCAACTACTGGAGCCGGACGATCGATCAAAGTGAAGAAGTTGCATCCAAGATACATCGGACCATTCCAGATTCTCTCAAAGATAGGAGCAGTAGCCTACAAGTTGGCTCTTCCTCCTAATCTCAGCCAGATACATGATGTGTTCCATGTTTCCCAATTAAAGAAGTATGTTCCAGATCCATCTCATGTGATTGAGCAAGATGAGGTCGCACTGCGAGATGACTTGAGCTATGAGGTTGGATCGGTGCGAATTGCTGATAGACAAGTCAAGCAGTTGCGGAATAAACAAATTCCTTTAGTTAAAGTGATCTGGAGAGGCTTGACTGAACAAGAAGCTACATGGGAAACAGAAGAAAAGATGAGAGAGAAGTATCCTGAATTGTTTCGATAGGATAGATGTAATGTAAATTTTGGGGACGAAATTTATTTTAAGGGGGAGAGAAATGTAATATCCTCAATTTTCTGTACTGATTTCTATGTACAGATTAGATGGAATATATGAGTTCTTTTTCAGGAAAAATATGTGGTCCTTTATGTAAAGAAAAGGATTAAATTGCAAAAGAATGGAAATGAAAGGACTTAAATGCAATTATGGAAAGTTTAAGGTTAGGAAAGAAAGGTAGACAAAAATGTGGGGTCTCAAAGTGTAATTTTAGCCAAATTTAAGGGACTTAATTGCAAAGAAGAAAAGTTCCCTGGGGCTAAAGTATAATTGAAGAAAAATAGGCCAGAAGTGGTTCGGACTGCCCGACAGTATTTTAGTCCCAGATTTCTCCAGAAGATAGGGCAAGTGACGCTGGGTAGTCCAGCTTAATACCGGAATTTTTGAAGACTCTAGATAGTCAAAAATGGACTGATCGTCTAAAAGTTATAAAAATTCCTACCGGATACCCTAGATTTCAGATATAATTAAGAAATTACGGGATGATGCACCCTTATGGGGAGGATGTCAGGAAACTGACAGAATGAGGTCGGGTAACAACAGTCAGATGCCCGTTATGACCCCAATGGCTGCCCAGACACGGTAGGGCAGTGTATCTGACAGAAGGAGCCGGTGTCCAGATATGTGTGTAAACGGTGTATAAAAACTAAAATATTCGGTGAACCTAGACAGGGGAGGATTCCTCGTAATGCGTGCCATGAAGGTTTTGGACCCAGAAAGGCCCAAAAATGGCGCCATCAAAGGCCCAATAAAACATGTGGACTGATAGGTGGGCCAGTATCCAGCAGAACCCCGAAAAAGTACAAAATAACGAAAATGCCCCTGTGTTGTACTAAAGGGGTAGCAGGTGTATGAAGGGCATTTTGGTCATTCTGGACAGGCCTAGAGGACAAGACATATACAGATGAAGTTAATCAGAGTCAATATATGCCCTAATAAAGTACAGAAAGGTGTAAAATGACGGTTTTGCCCTTAGGGTTAAGATAGTGCATGAAAGGGTACCCAGGGGTATTTTGGTCATTTCGCAGGGGATCTATAATTGAGTTTAGACCCAGTATTAAAATGTTAATGATATAAAGGATCCAGATACTAAGTTCAAGGCCAGAAGACATATTACGGGTTTTCAGAAAAATTAGATTCAGAAAACAGTTCAGTTTTCGAGGCGATGGACCGGGCCGATACCGGATTGGACCGGAAAGCTTCCAGAAGGTTTCTCTCCTCTCCAAATTGCACCATGTGAAGAATGTGGGGGATGAGGTATCCCATGAGGTGGCCTTGAATGATGTCATGCATGATGCAGTAAAAGGAATAAAAGAAAATAGGAAATTCCGGGAAAACCAGGACCACAGGATCAGATGGCTTCAAAATTACAAGAATGCCATTGAAGGAAAATATAAATACCCCCCCTTGCTCTTCATTCCCACGGCCTAAGTAGCTTTTAGAGAGATAAGGAAGTTCTTGAGTGAGAAAGTGAGAAAAAGAAAGAAGAAAGGAAGTTCTGGTGAAGTTGGAAGCAGTGTAGAAGTTCTGCTTTTGAGGTAGTAACTAATCCTAGATCTTATGTAATGTCTTTGTGAATTGTTGTGCTATTGTTTGGTTGGATTGTTGTCTTATATGTTATGCTTGAAGCTCTATTACAATGCCATGATCATATGTTATTGAATATTGAAGCATGCAGCATACTTATCAGTACACAATCACAAGCAAGCACTGTCACACTACATTACATATATTGTTATGATTGTTGCTACTGAGATTCTTTTGAATCTCATTCCCATATATAACATTACAGGGGAGGTTCTGTCAAAATAAAATTTGGAAATTTTAAGAGACGCCGTTAGGCTGCCGAAATTCTGGCAACGAATCAGGAACAAAGAAAGGAACTGATACGTACTGTGTACGTAGGTGCTGTCCAAGGAGGCTGGAAGTGAGTGGACCTAGCAGGTTCATCCAGTCTTTCCTGGGTACTTACTTAGAATGGTAGTTTCTATGGGAATTACCGAATCGGTACAAGATCGGTTACTTTCTACAGAAGGAATGTAGCAGTTATGCTGCCGGATTTTAGACAACGAAAAGTGTAATAGAAATATGAGGATGTTAATCATTCACTGATGTATAAATGTTGATTATTTAATAATGATTGTTATCTGGCATGTTTGACTGATATGTGATGTATGTATGCATTAATATGTAACGTTGGTTGCTGAAAAATGGCTCAGTGAACAGTAATCCGTGGAGACCAATTGATGTTTGGTAAATAATTAAAAATAGTAAAGGGTTGAATAAATGTATGATATTTTTATGGTAAATAGTAGACATACTAATATTTAATTTTATATATAGAATTATTCATTTGGATGTATACACGAAAAGATATAAATTGTTAAAGTTGGGACCAGAATGCTGGATTCAGGAGAAAGTCATTGGATGAACAGTAAAGTTGAAACGTTGACCCACGTTGAATTTGTCAAGTAATGGTCAACCAATGATTTTTTCCTGAAATATAATTAAGTTATATTCATGCATAAATTTGAACCACTTTATTTCAATTTTTCTAGAATTAGTTATGATTTTTCAAAGTCAGGTCACTCATCTGGAATTTGCCACAGTGAACAGTACCCGATATGAATAAAATTCCAGATTAAGAGTTTAGACTTCAATGACCCTGAAAGTGGTTCTAAGTGCTACTGAATGGTCCTTAAGATATATAAAAATAAGGATGTGACATTTTGGGTAGTCGTAATGTCTTGCTAGAGGCCGCTTACGACTTGTGGGTTAGTATAGTAACGGGCCCACTACCAACATCATATGGGCCTACAGGGTCGCACACAAAATAGTCCAACTCGAGCTGTGATGTCCAGATTCATTGAATCTAAGAGATGTCTAGATTCAATGAATAGTCTAGGGTGGATTTATATATTTTATATATATATAAATTTGTATATATATATTATATATATAATATAAGAGATATTTGCAAGATTTAATTTATAAGGATAAATTAAATTTCTATCACTTTTGAATTTGAATTTAAATGGATATGATCTATTTGAATTTGAAATTCAAATTGATAAGATATCTCAAATTTGATTTATGAGAATAAATCAAATATAATTCTGTCTTATCTTTATTTTAAATTAAATAAATAGGTGAATTAAATATGTGAGACGGATTTAATAAAAATCGTATTTATTTAATTAGTTTCTTATCAAATTATGCAATATATGATATTGTATTAATTTCAGAATTAATATAAGATTAATTCTGAAGCCCGGCCCAATTAGAAGCCCGATAGCATCCTATATATTTGACATTAGGAGCTAGGATTCTACACACAACACAACTCACAAGAGAAAAAGGGGCAGGAGAGTGCAAAAGGTTTGTAGATAAGAAACTGCTGGAATAGAGATGGTGAGGATGGAATCTTGAGAAAACCCTAGAGGGACAAGAGGCGCAAGCACGTCGTTCGTGGTTGGAACGCTGTTCGTGTGGATACCGGTAGAGGAAGCCGATCTGAGTTGTCGACTTCTTGTGATCGAGAAGAGAGCAGCACGACGATGAGTCGCGACTTGCAGATGCAAAGGTCGCGACTTAAACGGGCATCTGAATGTCAGAAATCCGAAAAGAGGAGACAAGTGGCGACTTGAAGCCGAAGAGGTCGCGACTACAAACTCCAGAGACATCCGGTCGTGACAAGAAGCTTAGGAGGTCGTGACTAACAACTCCAGAGGTGATAGGTCACGACGAGAAGCTGAGGAGGTCGCGAATTGAAACATCCTCCCTTAGACTCCTCAAAGTACACTTGCGGAAGCAATATTAGCTTAATTATATCTTAACTTAAGCCCAGAAATTAAAATTTCACTCTTAAGTTCCTTATTCTGGACCTTTAATTTGAAAATTAATTTATCTCATTCTACACATCCAAATGAGGCTTATTACCTACCCACGTAATGCCCCAGATGTGTACGACTGGCCTGCCAAATTTCATAGCCAAACTCCTTCGTTTACTAGGTCAAACTGAGGTCAAAACACTGCTACCTCAGGACCTGCGAATTTCTCTTTTAATTCATCATCCACAATTTAAACATGCCAAACAATATTTATTATTGAATAACAAAATGTCATACAACAAGGCATACACAAAATTCTCATATTTCTATTACATCTTTTCCTGCCTAAAAATCCGGCAGCACAACCGCTACATTCCTTCTGTAGAAAGTAACCGATCTTGTACCGATTCGGTAATTCCAGTAGGAACTACCATTCTATGTAAGTACCCAGGAAAGACTGGATGAACCGGCTAGGTCCACTCACTTCCAGCCTCCTTAGACAGCACCTACGTACACAGTACGTATCAGTCCCTCTCTTTGTTCCTTCTTCGTTGCCAGAATTTTGGCAGCCTAACGACGTCTCTTAAAATTTTTAGATTTTATTTTGACAGAACCTCCCCTGTATTGTTATATATGGGAATGAGATTCAGGGGAATCTCAGTAGTAATAATCATAACAATATATGTAATGCAGAGTGACGGTGCTTGCTTGTGATTGTGTACAGATAAGTATGCTGCGTGCTTCCATATTCAATAACATATGATCATAGCATTGTAATAGAGCTTCAAGCATAACATATAAGACCACAATCCAACCAAACAATAGCACAATGAATCACAAAGCCATTACATAAAAGCTAGGATTAGTTACTACCTCAAACGCTTAGCAGAACTCTACTATCTCTATTCTACTTCCAACTCTGCCAGAACTTTCTTTCTTTCTTTCTTCCTCACTTTCTCTCTCTAGCACCTCCTCCTCTCTCTAAAAGGCCCTTGGCCGTGCTGCATATGAAGCAAGGGGGGTATTTATAGTTTTGGTCAATGGCATTCTTGTAATTTTGAAGCCATCTGATCCTGTGGTCCTGGTTTTTCCAGAATTTCCTATTTTTCTTTATTCCTTTTACTGCATCATGCATGACATCATCACAAGGCCACCTCATGGGACACCTCATATGTCACATGGCGAAATTGCAAGCTTCTTGGACACCTCATCAGCTGACTCAGCAGTTCCAGTCTAATCCAGTATCGGTCCAGTCCGATTTCCCACAAACTGGACTCACCGGCTAAGCTTGTGCCACGTGTCCTTAACTTTTCTTCTCCCTCTAAGATGACGCCATGTGGCATCTGGAAGGGACCTTTCACGCCTTCCAATGTTATCCAGATAAATCCAGGACTTTATCTGATCACCTCCTCGGTTATCGTGCCAACTGGGTAACTTTACTTTACTTTATTGAAACAGCATTAAAATAGTATTTTAATGCCACTTTCCCACATGTCACTGGCCTGCGGTGTTCAAGCATCCCTGTGAGTCATATCAGTCATCTGACTGAGGTTATCCGAACTCATTCAGTCCCTTTTCAAATACCGATAAATTTCCCTATCGGATACCCGGAGGCCTCACACTCCCGTCTGGATTTTCTGATTTGTGAATAACTTTTTCTACAGGCCTCCTATCGAAATTCTGTCAGTTTCCTGTCATCCGTCCCATAAGGACGCATCATCCTGTATTTTCTCACCTAGATCTAAAATCTAGGATATCCGGTATGAATTTTTATAACTCTTGGACGATCAGTCCATTTCTGGCTATCTGGAGTCTTCAAAAATTCCTGTATCAAGCCAGATTACCGAGCGTCACTTGCTCTCTCTACCGGTGGAATCTGGGACTGAACTACTTTTGGATAGTCCAAACCACTTTCGGCCTGACTTTCTTTAATTATACTTTAGCCCCAAGGAACTTTTCTTCTTTTCAATTAAGTCCCTTTTTATTTGGCTAAAATTACACTTAAGGACCCCACCTTTTTGTATACTTTTCTTTTTGGCTTTATACTTTCCATATTTGCACTTAAGCCCCTTCATTTTCTTTCTTTTGCAATTTAATCCCTTTCTCTGCACAAATGACCATTATATCCCTAGGGACTTTTACTATTTACATATAAGTCCCCAGACTTTCGCTTATTTGTAGAATTCCTAGGCTTAAGACTTAGGATATTCCTCACATTCCTCATTTTGAACCTAGGTGAACTATCCCGATTCTGTAGGTTAAAGACTTAACTCATCTTTAAATCCTGAAGGACTTAACTCATCCCTCGGATTCCTACAAAATACAGGTAAGTGATCTGCCCATATCAGATTACTACCCTGAGACTACGGGTTTAGCAGCCTGCCCATATCAGACTACTTCCCAGTTCTCCTAGACCAAAAATCAGGATGTTACATGACTAACAACTCTAGAGGCGACAGGTCACGACGGGAAGACGAGTAGGTCGTGACTGAAAGTTCTAGAGGCGAAGAGTCACGACTAATGGACACTGAGGTCGTGACTGCAGCTCAAATACCGAAGGTAACACTTCTTTCTCCTTGACTTAAACACATTCGATAGATCCTGGCAGGGAATGGAAAAATTTTTAAAGTTAATTTCCGCTGCGTGTATTCCAATTCCCTTCAGTGGTATCAGAGCCATGCCGTTTTATGTTTAAGTTAGGTTTGATTATTGATACATGTGATTTATGTTAGACTTCTTAGCTGATTATATGATAACATGCGAGATATGTATGACATATATGGAATCCGTTTATGTATGACATATACGGAATCCGAAAGAGAACTAAAATCTGTGGTGTATGTTAATTGATTTGATCAATTAATATTAATGGGGTCTAAGGAAATAGAATTAAGATTCTTGATCAAAAAGGATTTTTATTGGGGCGCTGCCCCACACCCCGCCGTGGCTACCTGATTATAGCGTAACATAATCGTAATATGTACTAACTTTCCTGATGTATGAATGTTTTGAAACATTTATTGCCCTTCAAATAGTATGAATTTTGATTCTTGAATGTTTGGGTATGGTGAACAATATGGCTCTAGATTACAAGTGTTGTAATTTTTCTAAATACGGCCTGCGTGTCGTGCCTTCCTCTAATGACTCTCATTGTACATTCTCTTTTCATCTCACTCCCCTCGAATGTTAAAACGAGATTTCCTTATATAATTTTCCTATTCTAATTAGACAGCTCCTCTCATTGGCTTGAGGGGACTTAGGATAGGTGAGCCATATTGTATCACGTTTAAGATTATGCACCTTATGATTATATCACTGCATGTATGTTTTATATGCATAATACTAGTATGAGATACAATCGAGATACATGTAAACCGGATAGTTAATTAAACCCTCTAAAAGAAATCTTAAGTCATATGTCGTCAATTAATGAACACTTATCAAAACCTCGATCGCTCATTTATAGGCTCCACCAAAGTGGGTGCATTTGAGTTATCTTGGGGAGATAAGCAAGAGTAATGGTGCTACTCTTATGTTTGTTATTGTTTGACTTAATTGAGATTATCAAAACGGTTTTGGGTCTCAAGGCATTAGATGGGACTAAAACATGCCGGATCATATGATGATGGAATCCCATAATATCTAAGAGTTATATTTGATGTAATTGGTAAAGTTGTTACCTACCTAAATAGCTTAAAGTTGAGCGTCTTACTAAAGTGGACTCAAGTTTAAGCCAAATATAGATCTTTGCCCACTAATTATTACATTGAGGGTTGTTTATTCAGTGGGAGATTGCTAATTCGCTTGCATATTTTAATTGTAGAATCATGACGCCTAGTAATACTGCTGCATTATCGTTGCGATCTGTCCTTGAGAAGGACAAACTCAATGGGACAAACTTTCTTGACTGGTTCAGGAACTTGAGAATTGTTCTCAAACAGGAAAAAAAAGTATATGTCCTAGATCAACCCATTCCTGAGTAGCCAGCAGCCAATGCTCCTAGAGCTCAGAGAGATTCTTATGCGAAGCATAAGGAAGACTCAGTCGATGTGGGATGCTTGATGCTTGCCACCATGGTTCCGGAGCTCCAAAGAGATCTGGAACACATGGAGGCTTATGAGATAATTGTGCATCTTAAGGAAATATTCCAGCAACAAGCAAGGCTAGAGAGGTATGAGACCACTAAGGCCTTACATTCCTGCAAGATGGATGAAGGTGCATCAGTGAGTACTCATATCTTAAAGATGAAAGGGTACATTGATCACCTTGAGAGGCTTGGATTTCCCATGAGCCAGGAGTTAGCTACAGATTTGATCTTGAACTCACTCCCGGAAAGTTATGACCAGTTTGTCATGAACTACAACATGAACAACATGGAGAAATCTATTTCTGAACTGCATGGGATGCTTAAAACTGCTGAGCCGACTGTTAAGAAGAATCCCAGTACAATTTTGATGGTCCAGAAAGGAAAGGGTATGAAAAAGAAAGGCAAGGGCAAGGAGAAGGGTCATGGCTCATCTGGTAAGACCAAAGAGTCAGGCAAGCTCGAAATCAAGCCTGCACCAAAGAAGGCAAAACCTCCAAAGGAAGGAGTTTGCTTCTTCTGCAATGAACCGGGTCATTGGAAGAGGAATTGCAAACTCTACCTTGAAGATCTGAAAAAGAACAAGAAGGATAGCGGGGCTATCGCTTTAGGTATTTATGTTATAGACATTCATCTCTCTACTTCCACTACATGGGTATTAGATACTGCATGTGGTTCTCACATTTGTACAAATGTGCAGGCCTAAAGGACAGTAGAAAGCTGAAGAAGGGCAAAGTTGACCTACGAGTTGGAAATAGAGCAAAGGTTGCTGCTTTAGCTGTAGGCACTTATGAATTAGTTCTGCCCACTGGGCTTTTGTTAGTTTTGAACAATTGCTATTATGTTCCTTATTTGAATAGTAATATTGTTTCTCTTTCTTATATGGATAAGGAAGGTTACACTTCCATTGCTGGGAATAGTAGATATTCCATTTATCGTAATGATATTTTCTATGCTCATGGTGATTTGCATGTCGATCATTACATTTAAACTTGGAACAACCCAATCATGGAAATATCTATAACATAACCGCCAAAAAGGTCAAACCAAATGATTTGAATCCGACATACCTCTGGCACTGTCGTCTGGGCCACATAAATGAGAAACGCATTTCTAAACTCCATCAAGATGGATTTCTCAACTCATTTGATTTTGAATCATATGATACTTGCGAATCTTGTTTGTTAGGTAAGATGACAAAGTCACCTTTCACTGGGCACAGTGAGAGGGCCACTGATTTGTTGGGCCTCATACATACAGATATGTGTGGACCGATCAATACAAATGCTAGAGGTGGTTATTCGTACTTTATCACATTCATAGATGATTTTAGTAGATATGGCTACGTCTATCTAATGAAACATAAATCCGAATCTTTTGAAATGTTCAACATATTTCAAAATGAAGTACAAAACCAGTTTGGTAAAACAATTAAAGCCCTTCGATCTGATCGAGGTGGTGAATATTTGAGCCAAGAGTTTATCGATCATCTTAGGAATTGTGGGATAGTCTCACAATTGACTCCTCCAAGAACACCACAATGGAATGGCATTTATGAACGGAGGAATCGAACACTATTAGATATGGTTCGATCCATGATGAGTCAAACAGATCTTCCACCATCCTTTTGGGGCCACGCCCTAGAGACAGCTGCGTTCACACTGAATCGTGTTCCATCTAAGGCAGTTGAAAAGACTCCGTATGAGATATGGACTGGGAGGAAACCTAGTTTGTCTTTTCTCAAGATTTGGGGATGTGAGGTCTATGTTAAGCAACAAGCCTCAGATAAGTTATCGCCCAAATCCTCAAAGTGCCTTTTTGTGGGATATCCTAAGGAATCCAAGGGATATTATGTCTACAACCCCACTGATAACAAAGTGTTTGTTGTCAGAAATGGTATCTTTCTCGAACGAGAATTTATCTCTAAAAGAACCAGTGGGAGTAAGGTACATCTTGAAGAAGTTCGAGAGCCACAAGACACCGCAGAATTAGAGATGAAAAATGGAGAAGACTCACAACAAGTTGTTGAGACTCCTCAAGTCACGCAAGGCCTACGGCGATCTAATAGGGCACGACTTCAGCCTCAGAGATATGGATTTCTGATTGCTGACAATCGTGATGTGTTGCTCATTGAGCATAATGAGCCAACTACCTATCGAGAAGCTATAATAGGACTAAACTCTGAAAAATGGCTTAGTGCCATGAAGTCTGAGATGCAATCCATGTACGATAATAAGGTATGGACCTTAGTCGACCCGCTTGAAGGTGTAAAAACCGTAGGGTGCAAGTGGGTTTTTAAAGAGAAAACTGACATGGATGGCAATGTAAATGTCTTCAAGGCACGATTGGTTGCAAAAGAATTTACTCAAACTCATGGTGTGGACTATGATGAGACCTTTTCCCCAGTTGCAATGGCCAAATCAATCAGAATCCTCCTTACCATTGCAGCATATTATGACTATGAAATATGGCAG
This sequence comes from Leucaena leucocephala, assembly GCA_037074615.1. Lineage (NCBI taxonomy): Eukaryota > Viridiplantae > Streptophyta > Magnoliopsida > Fabales > Fabaceae > Leucaena > Leucaena leucocephala. The sequence continues at coordinate 10,954,971 of CM073518.1, forward strand.
ATGGACGTCAAGACAGCCTTCCTTAATGGAAAGCTCCTTGAGGATGTGTACATGACACAACCTGAAGGGTTTGTGCGTTCCGAGGACTCTGGTAAGGTGTGCAAGCTTCAAAGGTCCATTTATGGACTGAAGCAAGCATGTCGAAGTTAGAATCATCGTTTTGATGAAGTAGTCAAAGAGTTTGGATTTCTTCAAAACATTGATGAACCTTGTGTGTATAAGAAGGTTAGTGGGAGCACAGTTATGTTTTTGGTACTCTATGTCGATGACATCCTACTTATTAGGAATGACATTCCTACCTTGCATATTGTCAAGTATTGGTTAGGAAAGTCTTTCTCAATGAAAGACTTGGGTGAAGCCACCTATATCCTAGGAATTAGGATCTATAGAGATAGATCTAAAAGGCTTCTAGGACTCAGTCAGAGCACATAAATAGACAAGATACTGCATAGGTTTAGTATGCAGGAATTAAAGAGGGGTTTCATACCCATGTCTCATGGTATTCACCTCAGCAAGGATTTGTGTCCTAGTACACCTAATCAGCGAGGTTGCATGAGTAAGGTTCCATATGCCTCGGCCATAGGATCCATCATGTATGACATGTTATGTACTCGACCGGATGTCTCGTTTGCCTTAAGTATGACTAGTAGATATCAACAGGACCCCGGTGAGGGCCATTGGACTGTTGTCAAGAATATCCTTAAGTACTTGAGAATGACTAAGGATTTATTCTTGGTCTATGGTGGATTGGGTGACGAGCTCTGTGTAACTGGTTACACAGATGCAAGTTTCCAAACTGACCAGGACGGCCTAAAATAGCAATCTGGATACGTAGTCCTCCTAAATAATGGAGCAGTAAGCTGGAAGAGCTCCAAGCAGAGCACTGTAGCAGATTCTGCAACGGAAGCCGAGTATATAGCAGCATCTGATGCAGCTAAGGGGGCCGTTTGGATCAGGAAGTTTATTACTGAACTAAGGGTGGTACCTACCATCTCAGATCCGATAACTTTGTTCTGTGACAATAGTGGTGCCATTGCACAGGCCAAAGAGCCTAGGTCACATCAAAGGACCAAGCATATACTTAGGCGATTTCATCTCATCAGAGAAATCAATGATAGAGGTGATATAAAAATATGCAAGGTAGAAGGGGAAGACAATGTTGCTGATCCTCTAACAAAGCCGCTTGTGCAAGCAAAATATGAGTGTCATGTTAGGTCAATGGGAATTAGGTAAATTAATGATTGTACCTAGTGCAAGTGGGAGGATGTTGGAAATTGTGCCCTAGGGGCCAATCATTATCTTATAAACATTATTGTTTTATAAATTTCTTAATTATGCTATCACATTATTTGCATGTTTACTGTGATGACCATCCTTGGATAACTCATGATCTTAGTCCCATATCGGTTGGGAAGGTGAACGAAGCGTGCCATATAAGTGGGCGTGGATACCTTCACCATAACGACGCGTTTTGGGGCTTAAGGGCTGCGGCTCGTGTCTCGAAAGCAAAACCGTGATCTCGTGTGGGCCCAGGGCCAACCTAAGGGTATAGCAGACAATATTGTTGTGAGGGGGTACTGGGCTGTTACAGAGTTAAGGTGAGCTAGCTAGATAGCTAGTATGAGGTTTGCCTAGGAATGAGCCTAGGAAATGGCCTAAGGCTAGAGACGTGATGGTTAATAGCTAAAGTGCTAATGTTCCTAAGCAGAGGGATCCCATCACGGAGAAGTGATAGATCCAGGGTAGAGTACCCTAGGGAACAAAAATGATAGTAAGAAATGGGGAAATGAGATCTATGCGACTGAAGTTCGCTAGGATCAAGAAAGAGACCGATCAGGAACCACAGTCCGGTCAAGAATAGACTGGGACTGATGGATAGGCAGAAGAAGTTAAAAAAGAGGTAGCCACAGTTGAAAGATAAAGTGACTCCCCTATTCCCTATGTAAGAGAGAGTGATGAAGGGTTGAGTCTATACCCTGATAAGAGGGTAGTGTGGCAGCCTAAGTAAGATAGACAGATGATCTTGCCAGATCCTGATCATGTGATAGATAAATGATTCAGGATATGATAGGTAATATGATAAAGAAAATATGCCTTGAGGTTTAGTTAGTCTGATGGATGGTTGAGCAAAGTATGATATGGCTTATGATGCCATAAGTCATGATAGTTGTATCTCCTTGCAGTTGTCAAATGATGACATGCATGTTAGAGTATGCTATGATGAATGAATACTCCCTTTTTGGCAGTACATGCAGGGTAGAGTATATATATATGAGTACATATATGAGATGATAAAGTTAAAATGAAACATCCTCCTTTATACTCCTCAGAGTACACTTGCGGAAGCTATTTTAGCTTATCTTAAGTCCAGAGATTTGAACTTTTACTCTTAAGCTCCTTATTCTGAACCTTTACTTTGAGAACTGATTTCTCACCTTATACACATCCAAACGAGGCTTAATACCTATCCACAGAATGCCCCAGATGTGTACTACCGGCTCACTAAATCTCGTGACCAGACTCCTCCGTTTACTAGGTCAAACTGAGGTCAGAACACTGCTGCCTCAGGACCTGCGAATTTCCTCTTAATTTAACATACATAAATTGCATATGCCAAACAATATTTATCATTGAATAACATCATGTCATACAACAAGGCATACACAACAAGACATATACATAATCTTGCTATCTCTATTACATCTCTTTCTGCCTAACTCCGGCAGCACAACCGCTACGCTTCATCTGTACAAAGAACTGAACTATACTGATTCGGTAATCCCCTCATGAGAACTACCATTCTACGTAGTACCCAGGAAAGACTAGATGAACCGGCTAGGTCCACTCACTTCTAGCCTCCTTAGACAGCACTACGTACACAGTACTTATCATATACTGATGTTCAGTCTTTACTTCGGCAGCATAACGGCGTCTCCTGGCTTTCTCAAAATCTACTTCAGCATAACCCCAAGGGGGGTGGATTAGTCCCACATCGGTTGGGAAGGTGAATGAAGCGTGCCATATAAAGTGGGCGTGGATACCTTCACCACAACGACGCGTTTTGGGGCTTAAGGGCTGCGGCTCGTGTCTCAAAAGCAAAACCGTGACCTCGTGTGGGCCCAGGGCCTGCCTAAGGGTATAGCGGACAATATTGTTGTGAGGGGGTACTGGGCTGTTACAAAATGCAGAGAAACTTCCCAGGAGAAATTAGGTCGCAACCTGTGGATACTTTGGTCATGACTAAAACACACAGAGCTGCTTCCTTGCTATGATTCCCCATCTTGTGATTTCTTTCCTGCTCACATTAGTCCTTGCTCCTCTAAAATACCTACAATTCAAAACCAAAGCTCATTGTAAAAGTCCCACCAGTAAGGGAATAACAATTATGCAGTTTAGAGGAGGTATTTTACCATTTTCCCCTTAAAATAGCACATTGCCAAGGATAATCATGTATTACCACAAAAGCACAATTACAGGCATAAATGAAAGGTAAAACTATTATAAAACCATTAACCATACACAAATTGTGTCTTATTATAATCCCTCTCATCCCTCTTACAAACAGTAAGGTTACAATCCACTCAAGTCTACTCTTGAGCAATCTAAAAAGTTGATTGTTACAAATAAAACTCTCTCACCAGAGTGAATATGATGATAAACACTTAAGCTCTCAAACTTTCTATGTTTCTATATTTCTCTTAGAAGAGTGTATATGCTCTGTATCAAAGGATAGTGAAACAGCGATACAATCTTGTATATGATCAAAGTGCATGTTGAGTGTATGTTGTATCTTCTTATGTTTTCGAACTTCTTCAACTTTCTCACTTTGGCTTCTTCTTCTTTTCATACTTTCTCATCATAATTCCGTTGAAGTAGCCGTTGATAAATATAGCAGTTATATTTTGTTGACGTGGATAATTTGGTTCTTGATTTATTCACTCAATCTTGTTTAGCCTGAAAATCATCTTAAAACATACTTTAGTAAAGATATATAATCAATGTAAGAATAGAGCAAGTATTTCACAATGATTTAGAATTACAGATCAAAATCTGATAAAGTCTAGTTTAAAATTCCTTTCGCAAACTGCCTTGACTTATTGAAGAGCTTATCAAAAATATCTTCGATAAATTGCTAAAGAATTGTATTTAAAACAGTTAAAATTTTATCGAGCAATTCTTAGATAAACAACCTTATTAAAAAGGACTTCGATAAATCTTTAATAAATTATAAATAGATAGTTCATGATTTATCGAATAGTTTTTTGATAAGTGTCATTCCCGATAAACTCTTTGAGAAATATTATTTCAAAACATATGCTTTCATACTTATCGATGTGTTTCATAATATGTTATTTATCAAATTGTTCTTTGATAAATATGATCTTTGAATAACTTATCGATAAATACTGAAGAATATCTTTTCAAACTTTCAAAACAGACTTTCAAACATTATAATCTTTTATCGAATAACATATTTAAAAACACAAGTTCATATGATCATTTTAACAGATAAGATCAAAACTCAAGATCATTTAATAGATCATATCAGACTGCTAAATCATAGGCTTATTAAGAAATCATTCCACTTAAGAACAAAGCTTATAAAGATCTTTCAGTAAATAAGATCAGGCTATAAACTTATGATGATTATTCATTCAATCAAATCAAAGATAATTCATGGCCTTAATCAAAGTTGTGCACAAGACTATCAATCAAATATATCAATGTAATGCAATTTAAGCTTCCTTATCGAAGATCTTATCAATAAGAGATCTGAATGATTAGTTCATTGATAAGATAATAGCATGAATTAACAATAATCTTGTCTTCATAGTCCATAGATGATTCAAACAGATTTATCAAACATTATAATTAATGAATCATCTTCAGTCAATGTTTCAAATAATCAAATCATCATCAAAACATTTATCAAATTAAAGTTCTAGTGATTCGAATTTGAAACAATTTATCTTTTTTTCTTTCAATTTGTCTTATAAATTTGTGACTAAAGATCATATTAAAAAGAAAGCAAATAAGTTAGATCACTAAAAGTATTCATTAAAGCAGAAAGTCAATGATCTTAAAATTATTTTCATATGATCAGATTTTAAATCTGTAAATGTAGCATCCCAAAATTTCTCTATCTGTATAAGACTGATAGCGGAAAGAGTTATTAAGGGATTTTGATGGTCATTTTGGAAAGAAAGGGACTAAAGTAAAAACTCTAAAAGTTCTATGGTGCAAAGTGGAAGTAGACATAAGCTTTGGGCCATTAAATGGTAATTATGAGAAAGTTGAGCCGAAAAAGGCCCAAAACTGCCCGAAAGCAGTTTAGTCTCAAATTTTACCATAAAATAGGAAAAATTATTCTGATCAGTTTAACACAACACAAAATTTTGATTTGAGGTCCCGATAAATTGATATGAATTTCCAAAGTCTAGAGAAATTATTACAGTATTTATTTGGACCTCATAATTATATGAAACTTGGTAGTAAATTCTTATAAATAATATAAGAATTTATGAAACTAATAGAAGTCAAAAAGGAGTCCTATAAAATTAATTATAAGATTTACGGTGAAATCGGACACCGATAAAGGGTTAAAGGAAATGTAGGGAATTTTTATCAGGACTTTTGGGTCTCAGAAAATTATGAGACTTTTTAGGAAACTCATTTTATATTAGAATGAATTTCTAAAAATTTTAGAATCCTTATAACAATTTTATAGAATTTATTCCAAAAATCAGAAGAATTTAAGGATATTAGTATAGGATGTGCCTTGGGAATTGAGCCAAATGGCAATTGGACTCAATTTAGGGCCCAAGTGACATTTTATAGCAGCCCAAGATGATAAGGAATGGTCTTTTGGACAAAAAAATTTTTAAGATATTTTAATAAAAAAAAAAGAGAAAGGAGGAAGTTTCAAGACATGTGAGGTGTATGGTGAGATGTCCTATGTGGGACCCACCTTGTGCCACATGTAAAGCATAGCAAGAGTAATGAATTATCACATGTGCCTCATTACACTAAAATATTATAATAAATAGTTTAATGATGATTAAGATTAATTAATCATAAAATCAACCAATGAGAGAAAGAATTAAGTCATTGTAATAATTAGCACTTCCAAGGGTGGATTAGTCCTAAGTACCCTAAAAATTGTCTATAAATACCTCCCTCCATTCCTTCATATTACGTTAAGAACAAGAGGGGAAACTCTTGAGGATTGCAAAATCAAACAAACTAAAGAAGAGACAAGGCACTTTGGTTCAAAGCAATCAAGGTTTAAGGTAAGCAATCTTCCTAGTTGTTATGTATATGTTTTGGAAGATTCAAACTTAGGTTTTAGTGGTTGGAAAACCTATTTTTCCTTGATTCTCCATGCTGTCCAAATATGGACAGAAATGAAGAAAAAAAGAGTAGTAAGATAGAACTATGAAATACTAACCTAGGTAAGCTTGGATTATTGGCTATTGCTTGAATTAATTGTGTAATCCTTGAAATCCCAATTCATGTGATTTTCGGCCTAGGACAGAACTGAAGGAAGAAGATTGAATTTCAATGATCTAATGCTTCCATTGAATTTATATGATGATTTTGTGTAGTAGGATTGAATAAGATTGGAACCTTGGAAACATTGAAATTAAGAAAGGGACAATTTGAAACCTTCTCTGTTACTGTTCATGCATATGAACAGTTATTGGGATTTCATGATTTTGATGTTTCCAATGGGTTTAAAATGCAAAATTGTGTAGGATTAAGTAAGATCAAAGTCTTGGAAGCATTGGAATTGAAAAGAGGAATTTTTGGAAAATTATAGGTGATGTTTTTGTTTCTGTCCAGACCTGAAGGAAACATTGGAATTTTACAATTCTGAATCCATATTTGGATTCCTTGGGCAAAATTGTGTGGGATCTAGTCAAGGCACAAACTAATTCAAAGGACAAGGCAATTAACCACAAATAAAGAAAGTTAGGGGTATATCGGTTCCGGAAAATGAACTTAAATTATTAAGTGAAGTTCAAAGCTGAATTGGTATGGATTGTAATAAGTGTATTACTCTACCATGATTAGGCTTTGACATTTGTGAAAGAGAGGACCAAAAGACCAAGAAAGAAAAGGTTAAAGGAGAGCTATTCCAAAGTAGTAAACTTACCTCACTTGTATGCTTTGCTTGCTTGGATGTTTTATGTGTTGAATGTTTACTTTGATTATGTGAAGCATGTATGATTGAATGATGCTCTGTTTCTTTTTATGCTATGGCCATATGTTATAATTTAAGGAACATGGAAGCATGTAAAGATATCATTATGCAAGCATGATCATTAAGCACACACATATTAACATCAAGCATTGAGTTGCATACATTGTTTGGTTTCCGTTTGCTACTGAGATTTCCCCCGAAATCTCACCCCTTCCATTATACAAACATCACAGCAGGGCCATCTTATGGAAGCAAGGAAGGAGAATGAAGAAGTTATGATGCATAAATATGTTGTTGTATAAGAGACCTTTTTTGGAAATATGTAATGTGTGTATTAAATACTTGTTCAGTTTTGATTATGTTTGTTGAGACTTAGGAAAATAGCTAACCTTTGAATAAATGTATAAGACTTTATAATATGATAATAGACATGTTGACCTTCGTTTTGGTACCAAGAACGTCTTATTCCGATATTTGTACAAAGAGAACAAATTTTTCAAAGTTAGGGAACCAAATCTGGAAACTGTGAAACTGACCAAATAAATAGTAATATTCTACGTCAATACTGTATTAATTGGTTTGTATTTTGGTCAGATTCATATTTTTCCCTTAAATAAGATTATGTTAGCTTCGTATAGCAACTTGAACCACTTCATTTTAATTTTTCTAGAATTAGTTATGAATTTTTGAAGTGAATCACTAGTCTGGAATTTGACCAAATGAACAGTAACACGTGGTCAAAATTTTCAGATTGTGTAATTTGACTTCATTGATCATATAAGTGGTTCCAGATGCTACTGTTTGGTCCCTAAGATGTACAAAAGTTAGGATGTGACAGTAAACCTTTCAATTTTCTGATCATAGGGTTTTCTAAAATATGTCAAGCAAATAAAGTAATATTTTATCAAAAGCAAAGTGTTAGAGTATATGAAAAGTCATTTATCAATGCTTCTAAAAACTCAGAAACTTTCCTTATGCATCGAAGAGTTATTCGATAGATCCTTTTATTGAATAGACCTTTGATAAATGAGTAATAACTTCTTTTAAAATTTAGGTTTCATTGAATGAATATCTTATCGATAAATATTATGTTCGATCAATGCTTCTATAAATTCTTTTATAAAATCTTTTCACAAGCTTAGTCTTTACAAAACTTATCGAAAGCTTATTCGATAAATTTACTTATCGAATAGAGCTTCAAATAATTCTAGTTTCAAAATAATTTGACTTAGAATTTTCTCAACTAAAATTTTATTGATTTATTGAAGTCTTTTTTGAGAAGATACCTTATCGAATATGTCTTTGATAAATGTCTTTCAGAAAATAATTTTCCTTAAAAAATTCTTTCTCATTTATCAAACAACTTATCGAATGACTATCTTATCGATAGACTTATCGATTACTACTCTTTATCAATTAAGTCTCATATTCAAATCTTTTCTCAATTAATTTTTCATCATCAAAATATAACATTGATAAATTTCTGAAAATAGTTTCTGGTCCATAACTTTGGAAAATTTGTTCTCTTTGCACAAACATCAAAATAAGGCGTACTTGTGTCAAAATGAAGCTTGACATGTTAACTAACTACTGCTAAAATATCATATATTTATTACATCATTAACTATTTTTAGTTACAGACCAAACATCATAGTTCAAAACTGTCTAACATCTTCCTTTACATACATTCATCCCAAAACTTGTCTAGAGCATAACCATATCATCATCTAGCATTCTTCCTCTCTCATACTTGAGGTTCCTGTTGATTGGAGATATAATTTGGGATGAGATTTCTGGGAAAATCTCAGTAGTAAACGGTACCATTCAATGCATACAAGATGAATGCAAGTGCATGACATGTTTCCTTTATCTTTCCTTAGTTTCCATTTGCATACCATTATGCTCCATGCTTATTCCTATCATGCATGACTATAACCTCATAAAAGCAGAGCATATATGATTCATACCTACCATACATCATCACCTATCACAAACATATTAACACACAAACATATACATCAAGTATACAAGAAATGGGTGAGTTCACTACCTTGATTCTTTACTTTTCCTTATCCTCTTTCTTGTCACCTTTCCTTGAAGTAAGGTTGTCTTCTTGAATACACAAATCAAATCCTAAACATCACATATTCATTTATTCATCATGACCCAAATCAATTGGTATATAAAGACATTGGACTTAACTTAATTAATTAACCCCTATCTTTCTTAATTTGTGGTTAATTATCTTGTCCCTTGAATTAATTTGTACCTTAACTTTACCCTACACAATTTCACATTTTGAATCTATTTATGAGCTTAGAATCATGAAATTCCAGCTCCTTCAACCTGTTTTGGATAGAACTGAAAATATACATAATTCTTTCAAAAATTCTCATTTTGATTCCAATGCTACCAATACTTGTTTCTATATTTTATCCCACACAACTTTTCATTTTAAAACCATTGAAAGCATCAAAATCATAAAATTCCAATCACTGTTCATGCATGTGAATAGTAATAGAGAAGACTTAAAAATTACAACTTTCAATTCCAATGCTTCCCAGGTTCCAAACCTATCTAATCCTACACAAAATGATCATTTAAATTTAATGAAAGTATTAAATCATTGAAATTCAGTCTTCTTGGTCCAGAACAGCCCTAGGACAAATGGCCTCATCAATGGTAAAGTCAAGATCACAACTTAATTCAATAACCATTCACCTAAACTAACTTATCCAAGCATTAATCACATAGTTATAGCTTTATTTCCTTCTTCCTACTTCAACTTAAAATTTGGACAGAAAGTATGCTCTAGGTTTAATGGAATTTTCAACTAATAAAACCTAGGCTTTATCCTTCCAAAATATATATAAATAAGTTAGGAAGGATTGCTTACCTTATGCCTTAACTACCTTGACCTTTAAGTGCCTTGAATTGCCTTTATCTTGGTTGAGTTTTCAAATGACAAGAGTTTCTCCAAGGGAACCAAGGGGGCACGATTTTGTGAGGAATGAGAGGGGCATTTATAGCCAAAACTTTATCACCTTAGGTCCATAATAACCCCACTTTTCCTAATTATTACAACTCCTTAATTTTGAACTTGATTGGTTGTTTTTTGGATTAATTATCCTTAATCATCATTAGGTTAATTCTTATATTATTTTATTATATTTTAGCACATGTCATAACCCTTTCTTCTTCTTCTTGGTGCCATGTGTAAAGCTTATGGGTCCCACAAGGACACCTCACATGCTTCTTAAATTTTTCTTAAATTCTTTTCTTTTAAAAATATATAAAATATTCTAAAAACTTCATTTGACCACATGACAATTTCTTGGGCTCCATGGACACCTCTATGATGCCATGTTGGGCTTACTTGGCCCAAACTATAATTTTGGCACATATCCCAAGGTGCTTCCTATACCGATATCCTTAAATTATCCTAATTTTGAAATAATTTCTAAACACCTCTTTTATTGATTTTAAAATTTTTATAAATTCATTCTAATATAAAATGAATTTCATACAAAGTCTCATAATTTTTGGAGACCCAAAAATCCTGATAAAAATTCCTTACATCTCCTTTAACCCTTTATCAGTGTCCGATTTCACCTTAAATTTTATAATTAATTCTACAGGACTCCTTTTTTACTTCTGTCAATTTCATAAATTCTTATATTATTTATAAGAATTTACTGCCAAATTTCATATAATTATGAGGTCCATAGGATACTATAATAATCTCCTGACTTCAGAAATTAATATAAATTTATCGGGACCTCAAATCAAAATTCTACGTTACATTAAACTGATCAGAATACTTTTCTCTATTTACTGGGAAAATTTAGTGCTAAACAATTTTCGGGCATTTTCAGGCCTTTTCTAGCTCAATTTTTCATAATTACCATTTTGCCCCTGAACTTTTGAAAATTACACTTTAGGCCCTTAACTTTTTATAATTACATTTAATGGCCCAAAGTTTATATCTACTTCCATTTTACACCATGGAATGTTTAGACTTTCACTTTAGTCCCTTTCTTTTCCAAAATGTCCATTATGTCTTTAAAACTTTGATTAATTGCAATTTAATCCCCTTTTCTTTACAACTTCATACCTTCTCTCTTTCTTTAGCTTAAAACTTATCTTAATCATTATCTTTTCTTTTGATTACCATCACAAGACCTTCATAACCTCTTTCCTCTATCAGTCTTATACAGATAGAGAAAATTTGGGATGTTACACATTAACATGAAAATATTATGTGATTTCTCCTTCTTCATCATCTTTAGTTAGTTCATCAGTTGTAGATTTGCAACTTTCAGTTACTAATGATGAACTACAGAGGAATAAATAGAATCAATAGTTTTAAAGATGTCTCTGGCGTTAGAGCAAAATTTGATTTTCAGATAATCATTTTCAGATAAAGCATTGTATACAATTTTTATTCCTATAAGGTTCAAAGAAAATATTTTTTTTAATTTTTATTCCAATCCTTTCTTGGTTTAAAATTAAAATCATTTGAAATAATTTTTCTCATATCATAATCGAGAGTTTTCAAAAATATGATCATTTGACCTTTCCAATACAAAACTCAGAATTTTCTAAAATAGGAGGAATGGTGATATCAGAACCATTAGAAAACATTTCATAATCAACTACAGCCATGATCTTTGTACTTGAGATCGTTAGATCCTTTAACAAGTAACCTTGCTCTAATACCAAATGTTGAATCTGACTGTATCACCAAGAGGGGTGAATTGTGTGATATTTATAAATTTTTAAACTTTTGAAAACTTTAAAGATATTTGAATAAAATTTAAAGTGAAGAGTTAGAAAGATAACACCAAGGAAAGAAGTTGATGAAGAAAGATTACACAGGTCGATTTATAATGGTTCAGACCCAATCCACTTGGCCTACATCCAGTGCCTAAAGACCTCCTCTGAATATTCTACTATACTCCAAGATTCAAAGGCTCTTTGTGAGAATCCCTTCTCACTCCCGCTTATAACCTATAAGGTTTACAATCAGTAAGAATCCTTCTCACTCCCTTTACACCCGTAAGGTTGTAAGGTTACAAACACTCAATAATCCACTTGAGAAAATTAGAGAATGACTTATATAAATAAAACTCTCTCAGTACAGTGAATTTTGATACACACTTAAGTTCACTAGCTAAGTTTCTTTCTTGCAAGAATATGTATGCTTTGAACCAAAAGAAGAGAAACAGAGTAAAACAGAGACTTAATGAATATGATCGAAGTGCATAATGTGCATAACTTGTTTTTCTTTTAAGTCTCCTAACTTCTTTTGCATTATCATTTTGGATTCTTATTTTTATACTTTGTTTTGCATAAATCTGTTGAAGTAGCTGTTGAGATAGTTGTTATCCAATATAGCTGTTATTATTTATGTGTATAATGAAACATCCTTACTTTCATATGTCTTAGGGACCATTTGGTAGCATTTAGAAACACTTTCAAGGTCATTGAAGTCCAATTTCTCAATCTGGAGTTTTACTCTTATCGAGAACTGTTCACTCTGAAAATTCCAGATGAGTGACCTGACTTCGAAAAATCATAACTAATTCTATAAAAATCGAAATGAAGTGGTTCCAATTGCTAAATGAAGATAACTCAATTATATTTCAGGGAAAAATAACTCGTTGACCATGAATTGACTTAGTCAACGTCAGTCAACGTTTATATTTTACTGTTCATCCAGCGTTTTTCTCCTGAATCCAGCATTCTGGTCCCAACTTTGATAATTTATATCTCCTTGTGTAGACATCCAAATGAGACGTTTTATATATAAAATTAAAGCTTGGTATGTCTACTATTTATCATAAAAATGTAGTACATTTATTCTTCCATTTACTATTTTTAATCATTTATCAAACATGACCTTGTCACCACGTGTTACTGTTCACAGTGGTATATTTCAGCATTTCTACTTTGCATACATATGCATACATCCCTCATACATTAGTCAAACATGCCAAAAAACAATTATTATTAATTAATAAGTTGTTTTACATCTGGACATGTACATAAATTCTCATATCTCTATTACATCTTTTTCTGCCTGAAATCCGGTAGCATAACCGCTACGTTTCATCTGTACAAAGAACTGAACCGTACTGATTCGGTAATCCCCTCATGAGAACTACCATTCTACGTAGTACCCAGGAAAGACTAGATGAACCGGCTAGGTCCACTCACTTCTAGCCTCCTTAGACAGCACTACGTACACAGTACTTATCATATACTGATGTTCAGTCTTTACTTCGGCAGCATAACGGCGTCTCTTAAAATTCCCAGAATTCATTTTGACATAACCTCCCCTGTAATGGTTTACTTATTGGGATGAGATTCGGGGGAATCTCAGTAGCAACAATCATAACAATATATGTAATGCAGAGTGACAGTGCTTGCTTGTGATTGTGTACAGATAAGTATGCTGCGTGCTTCCATGCTTAATAACATATGATCATAGCATTACAGCAGAGCTTCAGACATAACATATAAGACAACAATCCAACCAAACAATAGCACAACAAATCACAAAGCCATTACAATAAAGCTAGGATTAGTTACTACCTGGCTAGCTTAGCAGAACTCCATTATCCTTATTCTGCTTCCCGCTCCGCCAGAACTTCCTTACTTCCTTTTCTCCTTTCTCTCTTCCTTTCCTTCTCCTTCTCTCTCTTCTTTCTCTCCCTTCTCCCTTGCCTTGCGTGAATGAAAATGGAATGGAGGGGGGGTATTTATAATTGCCTTCAATGGCAATTCTGCAGTTTCTATGAACTTTGATCCTGCGGTCCTGGTTTTTCCTGGATTTTCCTATTTTTCTTAATTACTCCTTTACTGTATCATGCATGACATCATTGGGACACCTCACCAGGATACCTCAGCGCCACATTTATCACATGTCTGAAATCCTGGACACCTCAGCAGCTGACTCAGCATGTTGACTCACCGGTCCAGTGTCCTGCCTCGTAGTACGTGTCCTCAACTTTTTCTTCTGCCTTTATGTTGGCGCCATGTGTCATCTTACTGGCACTTGTCACGCTTTCCAATGCTATCCAGATAAATCCAGGACTTTATCTGATCACCTCCTCGGTTATCGTGCCGACCGAGTAACTTTACTTTATTGAAACAGCATTAAAATAGTATTTTAATGCCACTTTTTCCCACATACTTCATGGGCTACGTTTTTGGGCTCTGGGAATGTTGTCTTGGATCCTGATCAAGCTCAAGTACTCTGATGGCTCGATTCCCAAGAAACAGCCCTTGGCAAAATACCAAAATACCCTTGGGTGCCCTTTCTTGCACTATCTTTACCCTAAGGGTAAAATCGTCATTCCATACCCTTCTGTACTCTGTCAGGGTATATACTGACTCTCAGTAACTTTATCTGTATGTGTCTTGGCTGCTGGGCCTGTCCAGAATGACCAAAATGCCCTTCATTCATCTGTTACACTTTTGTACAACACAGGGGCATTTTCGTAATTTTGCACTTTTCCGAGGTTCTGCCGGACACTGGCCCACCTATCAGTCCAAGTGTCTTACTGGGCCTTTGTTGGCGCCATTATTGGGCCTTTCTGGGTCCAATATCCTCATGGCACGCATTACGAGGAATCTTCCCCGTTAATAATTATTGAATATTTTATCTATTATTCACCGTTTATACACATATCCGGACACCGGCTCCTTCTGTCCGAAACACTAGCCTGCGGTGTTCAGGCATCCCTGTGAGTCATATCAGTCATCTGACTGAGATCATCCGAACTCATTCAGTCCCTTTTCAAATACCGATAAATCTCCCTATCGGATCCCCAGAGGCCTCACACTCCCGTCTGGATTTTCTAATTTGCGAATAACTTTTTCTACAGGCCTCCTATCGGTATTCTGTCAGTTTCCCGACATCCATCCCATAAGGACGTATCATCCTGTATTTTCTCACCTAGATCTGAATTCTAGGATATCCGGTATGAATTTTTATAACTTTTGGACGATCAGTCCATTTCTGGCTATATGGAGTCTTCAAAAATTTCTGTATTAAGCCAGATTACCGAGCGTCACTTGCTCTCTCTACCGGTGAAATCTGGGACTGAAATGCTGTCGGACAGTCCAAACCACTTCCGGCCTGACTTTCTTTAATTACAATTTAGCCCCAGGGAACTTTTCTTCTTTTCATTTAAGTCCCTTTTTACTTGGCTAAAATTACACTTAAGGACCCCACATTTTTGTCTACTTTCCTTTTTGGCCTTGAAACTTTCCATAATTGCACTTAAGTCCTTTCATTTCCTTTACTAGGTCTAGGGGCATTATTGTCTTTTCATATTTTACCAGAGTATTCTCTGGCCCTGGTCAACTATCCAGATACCCCTTCTTGACTGTCTAACCTTAGCCAAATGACCAAAATACCCTTTACTCATTCTTCAGTTATTCTATAACATAAGGGCATTTTCGTCATTTTGCACATTTTTCTCGGACACCGGCCCCTCTTACCCCTGAACTGATATTATGGGCCTGGGCCTTCCCTGGTGTCACTACGGGCCTTAGACAATACTGTATGGCCTCTGGCCATAGTCCGATCATCTCTATTCGGACTGCCTTTCCTTTACCGATTATAACTGTAAATTCCCATCTTCAGGAATTTTTACAGAAAAATCGGGACCTCAAATCAAAATTCTATGACTCCTCATTCAATCCGGAATCCTTTTCTCTATCTCCCGGTATTTTCAGATATTTTATCCGGAGCGGGCTGTTTTGGCCTGAAAAAGCACTCACGCGCACACTTTTCCAAAATGACCATTTTACCCCTGGTCATATTTCTAATTCTTTCATACACCTAGAGACCTCATATGCACATTTCACAGTTCAGTGAAATGATCAGCATAATTTTCTCTATTTTCTGGCAAAATATGGTACTCATCGGCTACCAGCCCGATCTTTCCCACAATTACGACTATGCCCTTTAATTTCTCTTTCTGGCATCTCTAGGCCTAAAAATTAGGGTGTTACATATAATATACTTTTAGCTCTTTGGTTGATCTCTTTGATTTAGCCTATAAATAATCTTAAAACATGCTTAAGTAATGATATATAATCAATATAAGCATAAAGCAAGTGTTTCCAAATGATTGGGATCAAAGATCAAAATATGATAAAGTCTGATTAAAAACTATTTTCGCAAAAAAGCTTGACTTATCAAACAACTGATCGAAGAACACCCTTATCGAGAAGGTCTTCGATAAATTACTGAAGAATTACATTTGAATCAGTTAAAATCTTATCGAGCAATTCTTCGATAATCAGCCTTATTAAAAAAGACTTTGATAAATCTTGAATGAATTGCATAGCGATAGTTCATGATTTATCAAATAGTTCTTTAATAAGTATTCTTATCGAATAACTTTTTAAAAAATATTCTTTCATAGCAAGATGTTATAAGCTTATAAAGATCTTCAAGCAAATAAGATCAAGATGTAAATTCATGAAGACCATTCATTCAATCAAAGCAAGTTATAAGCTCAGCTAAAATATTCACAAATTCATCAATCAAAGCTTTAATGTAATATGGAAACTGAATTCATTTTAAACTCTGCTGAAAGATCTTATCGAAGAGAATTTCAATAAGTGGTCTGATCGAATAGATTATCAATAAGATCATAATGAATTAGACTTCAAATCTTTCATGATATCAAGATCTATCAAAGTATAGATGATTCAAACAAATCAACATCATTATGGGTAATAGATCATCATCAAAATCATTTATCAGAGAATCAAAACTTCAGTGTTCTGAATTTAAAATAACTTATCATTTCTTTATCCAAATATTGATCTTATATAATTTGCAACTCAGGATTTCACTGATCATTTTGAGAAGTGAACACATCAGATAAGTCATTGTCAAACATATTTTCAAAATCAAAGATCCAGTGACTTGACTAAACTTGAAAACATCTTAATGATCAGACTTTAAACCTTTAGAGCTTTCTTTCTCTTGTCATAAGCTTTTACAAATCATTTTGAGAAGGAATAAACAAGATAGTATCTTATCAAAAGCAAGAAACAAGTTGTATTCAAAATCATTTATTAGCGCTTTTGATGAAATGAAAACTTTCTTCATTTATCAAAGTATTCTTTGATAAATCTATTTATCAAATAGTCCTTCAATAAAACAACTCTTTGAGTTTGTTGATCCAAATCTTTATTGATAAATATCTTATCCTATTAATTCTTTGATAAAGCTTTACATAAAATTCTATTCACAAAGCTGAGTCTTTACAAGACTTATCGAATGATTATTCAATAAATCCTCTTATCGAATGAAGCTTCGAATAATTTTGGTTTCAAAATAAATTGACTCGGAATTTTCTCAACTAAAATTTGATAAATTTATCGAAGTCTTTGTCGATGAGATACCTTATAGAATAGGTATTCGATAAATGTATAAAAATAATTGTTGAAACATGCTACTTTTAACCCCTCAAAGTACATATTTAGAAGCATATTTAACTAGCGGAAGCATTACTTTAACCCAAAATTTTAAAAAAAATATATTTAATTATATGTTACTGTTTATTTGGTAAATTCTAGATTGACAGTCTAACTTTGAAAATTCATAACTAATTTTAGAAACATCGTATGGAGATGGTTCAAAAAGCTATAATGAAAGCTCTTTCATTCCTTTTTAAATGAAAAAAATAGAACATTTCGTTTGCTTGCCCAATCGATACAGTTAATTCATTAAAGTTTACTATTCATATAGTCAATTTTGGAAATTCCAGATTCTGACCCTTAACTTTAAAAATTCATTTCTCTTGATATACACGTCCAAATGAGGTGTGTTACCTATGAATTGGAATCTTTGGATATGTACCACATTCTCATAAAAGTTTATGAATTAATTCCTTCATTTGCTAGGTCAAACTGGAGTCACAACAGAACTGCTCTAGGACCTATGTTTTTATCATTTCACTTTCTTCTTTTGATTCTCATAAATTCATTCAACATTTATAAACCATCAACTTGGTCTCTCATAAAGTCATACACATCTTGAGGTTATGCCATAATATTTTCATACATTTTCTTTACATGTAATGGCATAATACATAACATAAACATAGTTGGCAAATCATACAATTCATGCTAGAATGAATAATTGCGACTTTCCTTCTTCCATTCTTGAGCTCTTCTTCATGCATACAATTTCCATCATGCTTTACCTAAATTGGTTGGTTGTGGGAGGGTGAGATTATGGGGAATCTCAGTAGCAAACATTACCACTTAAATATGCTTTGTGGGGAATCTCATCAAACTTTCTTTAATTAGTGACATGTCAGCATGCTATATGCTTTGTATAAAAATGCATGGCCATTGGAAGCATGTTATTCATAACATATTCAACATCATTTAATCATCATCTACATGTCAACACATAAGCATATCACATCAAGCACATAAGAAGGAAGTCCACTACATTAAAACTTTATCCATTTCTCTTTGTTCCCTTTGTCTCCAACCAAACATTGGTTGCTTGCTCATCCTCTTTAACTAATTTTCTGTGACATATCATGGCCCTATATAACTCATTAGAGCCATTACATAAACATTGTACATCAAGTTCTTTAAAGCCCTAACTCTTAACTTAATTCTTAGAGTTAGTGGTTTAGCTTTGTAATAATTATTTCCTTAGACCAATCCTACATAATTTTGTCCAAGGAGTCCAAATATGAGTTTATATTTATGAAAATCAAACTCCTTCCTTGACTTTTGTACAGAACCAAAACATACCCTTTTTATTTCCAAAAATTCTCATTTTGATTCCAATGCTTCCAATACTTGTTTCTCTACTTTATCCCATATAATTTTTCATTCTAAAGTCACTAGAAGCATCAAAATCATGAAATTCTCATATATAAATAGTAATTTATATAGTGGCAGCCAAGAACATAAAACCATAATTGCATGTATACTTGAATTTTTAATCCAATACTACTTGATTCTAGCTTGTTTAATCTTATCTGAACTATATATCACATAAAATTCATATTTCACCTTTAATTCTAGTCACATCCAGTAGTCAAGATGAAAAGAAAAATGGTGCTCAACTAACCAAATCAAAGAGAAATCTTCCTATAACATAGTATAAAGATAGAAGGAATAAGTTACCTTGAATCTTTACTTTATTGGCTCTTAGATTGCTTCTTCTTTTTGCTTGGATTTCATTTTTGCAGCACCTCCCCATGGTTCCTTTTGGTTTGGCGTGAATGAAGAGAAATGGAGGGGTATTTATAGGCAAATATCCAAGGACATGAATGGCTAGGATTTACTCTTTCATTATTTAATCTAACAGTTGATATTTCCTCTTAATCTTGACTTAATCTCCAAGTAAATAAAGGATAAAATCACAGGCTAAAATTCTTCTTCCTCCCTTGTATATGGCGCCATTTGGACATGAGGAGAGTCACATGAGGATACCTCACATGTTCTTGATTTTTCTTCCTTTCTTATCTTTTTTTAATAAAATAACACAAAATTTATTTTGACCACATGACAATTCTTTACCTATTGGGCTTCATTTTGGACGCCATGTAGAGCTTATCTAGGCCCAACCATTATTTTTGGCACATGTCCTAAGGCATTTCCTTTACCAGGTATTCTAATATATCTTAAATTTTGGAATAAATATTATAGAGCTCTTTTAAAGGTCTTGACATTTTTATAAATTCATTATACTATGAAAAGAGTTTCCTGTAAAGTTTCATAATTTTCTGAGATCCAAAAGTCCTAATAAAAAATCTATATGTTTCATTAAATCTTTTTATTAGTGTCCAATTTCACCTTAAATTCTATAATAAATTCTATAGGACTCCTCTTTGAGTTTTATCAACTTCATAAATTCTTATAGTAACTATAAGAATTTTCTATCAAATTTTATCTGATTATAAGGTCTAGAAGGTCCTATATCAGTTTCTAGACTTTGTAGATTAATATTAATTTTTTGGGACCTAAAATAGCAATTCTGAAAAATATACCTGGCCCAATTACCATTATCTATTTACTGGTAAAATTTGGGTCTGTAGCATTTATGGGCAGTTTTGGGCCTTTTCAGCTCAACTTTCTCATAATTACGTTTTTACCCCTTGAATTTGACAAATTACACTTTAGTCCCTGAATTTGTCAAATTCTACTTTGGTCCCTTACTTCAATTTTTAAAATGTCATTTTAGTCCTTGTCTAGGTATTTTGAAATTCTAATTTAACTTCTAAATTCACAATACTCCATTTAGGTCCCTTGAATTCTTTATATTAAACTTTCATAAAAATGACGTTCAGGTCCTTAAGCTTTATAACTTACACTTTCCATTTCTTTCTTCAAGTTAAAAATCATCTAATCATTATGATTTCTTTTGATCATCATCACAATCCTTTCCTTATCTCTTTCCTCTATCATTCATATACATATAGGGAAAAATCAGTAGTTTACAAATAGGAAAAAATCAGGATGTGACAATTTTTCTCTAAAAGTTCTTTCTCATTTATCGAATGACTATCTTATTGATAAATACTCTTTATCAATTAAGGCTCATTTTCAAATATTTTCTCAATTAATTTGTCATTATCAAAACATTGGATCTAATAGAAAGGTACCTCTCGGCCAAGATAGTTTCATGGGGAAGGAATTTGAGTTTGATAAATCTAAGCTTATATTTGGATTCCTCATGTAAAATTGTGTAGGATTGGCCTATGAGAATATTTTTAAAAAGCTAGAACATTAATTCTAAAATCAAGAGAAAAATGTTAAGTAAAGAGAGCAAATCTTGGGTATGGTGTGATTTCATGGTCCTAATGAGTTATATGATCAATGTGGTTGTATTTAGGACCTTGAGACATCAAAGAGGATGATTTGATGAGGTTAACATAAAGTCCTCATGGTTGGAAAGCTTATGGAGCAAATCAAGAAAAAACCTTATAGTACAAGGTAGTGAACTTACCCCTTTATGTGCTTGATATGGTATGCTTATGTGTTGATATGTATAAGTTGATTAAATGATGTTGTGACAAGATAATTGTTGCTAGAAATACTGTTTATAATATGATTTCCATGGCAATGCATTTTTATAAAAAAGCATAATTGTCACACCTTAGCTTTAGATCCTTAGAGTTAGCATCTGGATGCGAAATGAAGTAATTGAAATGTTAACTGAGACCAACAAAATTTTTCTCTCATTTTAGTTCTTGAGTTACTGTTCACTCAGGATTTCTAGGTTAAAGGTCCAGCTTTGAAAAATTATAATTAAATGTACAAAAATATTATGGAGGTGTTCCAAATTTCTAGTTAAAGCTATTTCAATGATCTTTAAGGGAAAAATATAAAAATGGAGTTAATCCATGCCAGTTAGTATAGTTTATTCATCTAATTTCACTATTCATTTGGTAAAAATTGTACTTTCTAATTTTTTTGCCTCAACTTTAGGATTTAATATCTCCTAGTATACACATAAATTGAGGCATATTACCTATGATTTTTAAGTTTGGGATGTATAATTTATGCCTACTAAACTTTATGGATAGATTTGTTTATTTACTAGGTCAAACTAGAGCTAGAACAATACTGCTCTAGGACCTATGTTTTATCCTTAATAATTACTTTGCTTTTATTTAACTAATTATTCTGGCATATATGACTTTCTCTCATCCATGCTTGTGTATAATTTGACATGCCATAAATACTATAATTAATTGTATAACACTATTTCAAAATGAAAGTATACTTTTCATGTCAGTTACATAAATAAAGAATTATTACATGACGTACTAATAAACTAAAACTATCAATTCTCCATGCTTTCTCCTTCATTCTCATTGCTCATCTTCATGCATGCTATCCCCATATTGCTAGGCATATTGTGGTTGGATAAGGAGGGGTGAGATTGTGGGGAAAATCTCAGTAGCAAACATTATCACTAATGCATGCTAGATAAATTCTTGGTGCATGATGTCACATTCAAATCTTTAGGCCCAGAAGCTCAGAAAGTAACCTAAAATAGGTAGGCTACCAGGCCCCTTTGAGCGGAGATTCTAGAAACATATAGAGGGTTTTTAAGGACTAAATTGCAAATAGAGAAAGTAGACAGACTAAACTACAAACAAAGAAAATTCTTGGGGAAAATATATAAATAAAAGTAAGGACTTTAGGAGAGTCTCAAGGGCTCAGAAAGAGACAGGAATGAATTGTAAAAGAAGGACTAAACTATAAGGAAAGAAAGCCCTTTAGGGCAAGTAGGAAAGTTCAAAGGGACCAAAGTGTAAACTATAAAGGTTCTATAGATTAAAGTTACGGTAGTGATAAGTTAAGGGAACATAAGGGTAATTTTCAAGGAATTAAGTGACATGTGTGGCATTGTTGAAAAAATCAAGGATACAAATTAAATATGGAAATATACCTAAAACCAGAATTTAGTAGATGATAGAGGGGATTATTTTGAACCGTTTGATGGGCGTCAGAATTTTGATTTGAGATCCCGATGAATTGATATGAATTTTAGAAGAATTAAAGTTACAATAAAAGTTCTTTGGGAATATTAGATCAAATATCTAACAAAAGATATAACCCTGGACAGGAAGTCAAAGAGAGTTACAGGAATAGAGGAACAGAATACCCTAAAAAGATATAAAAAGACAAAAATGCCCCTAATGTTATAAAAAATGAAGGATATTTTGGTCATTTATGAGGGTCAATCCTTGCTAGTCTAGTAATGTTAAATTTAGGAAGAATACAGACACTGAATATAATATTAGAAGATAAATTATGAAACCTCATAAAGATTAGATTAAGGAAATAGTCTAGTTCTTACAAAATTTGACCGAGCCGGTATAGGATTGGATAGGATTTCCAAGAACTCTCGAGAAGCTTTCTTCTTCCATAAGATGGCGCCACTTGTCATCACAAGAATGGTGAGGATTTTGAAGATTAGGTTAAGAGTTAATGACCACTTAATCTTGATTAAGGAATTAATCAACCAATAGAAAGTAAGATTAAAGCATTGTAAATATTAAAACATGGAAGGATATAATGGTCCCTAGAGGCCAAAAATTTGTCTATAAATACCCCCATGAGAAAGTGTCCAGAAAGCATGAAGAACCATAGGGAAACTCTTGCAAAATTTCCTCTCAAGCTAGATCATGCAATCCAAGTTCTAATTGATCAAGTATTCAAGGTAAGATCTTCTCCTAAGTCCTTAAACTTGTAGTTGGGAAGATTAATTATTAGAAAGCATTTTATTCCCCTCCCATGCATGCTAGAAGAAATGTGGTTGATTAAGGAAAGGATGAATTTGATGTTAAAGATAGGTAAAACAAGTTGTAATATATAGGATTCAAGTGGTTTTAGCTTGTAGTTGGTTGAATTACATGCTTTGGTTGCTTGAGGAGTGCTACAGCCTTGAATGGTTCTTGTACCTAGGATGTGATTTTGATGATTCTAAGGTTTCCAATGGATTTTACATGAAAAATTATGTGAAGTTAAGTTGAGAAAGTGAAGTTGGATGCATTGGAATCAAAAGTATAATTTTGGCACCAAGGAAGGGCAACTCTTTGCCAATATAGTTTCTTGGGGAAATGGTGTGAATTTGATAAATCCAAACTCATATTTTAATTCCTCATGCAAAATTTTGTAGGATTTTCCTATGAGAATAATTTTTAGAACGCTAGAATACTAATCCTAAAATCAAGAGAAAGAGGTTAAGTTTAGAGAGCAACTCTTGACTATGATGTAAGCTCTTTATCCTACTAAATTGTATGATCAATGTGGCTATGTTTAGGATCTTGAGAAATCAAAGAGGATGAGTTAAAGAGGTTAAGGAAGCAATCATTGGTTGGTTGAAGGCAAATGGAGCAAGAAGAAAAGGATAAAGCAATAAGGTAGTGAACTTACCCTTCTTTTGTGCTTGATGTATATATTTTATGTTATGAGATGATGATATGTGACTTATATAAATGAGATATGCTCTACTTCTATGTGTTTCCATGACCATGCATGATAGTATGAAGCATTAAGTATGATAACATCTCACTAGAAGCAAAAGAAAGTTAAGAGAAACATGCCATACACTTGCATTCATTTTGCTTGCATTGAATGGTAAATTTTTCTACTAAGATTCTCCAAAATCTCATCCTCCCTTAACCAACTATAAGAGTTAATTGAGAATAGAGAAGTATGCATGAAGAAGAGGCAAAGAATATAAGATGAAAAGTAGAGAATTACATGTTCTAGAATGATATCTTAGTTCTTCCAATCATGTAATTATTGTGTAATGTGCCAATTAATGTGTAGAAATTATGTATAACAATTATGATATGTCCACATGAGTATATGAATGTATGAGAAATCAGGATAATGGTTTATGCATGCTAGAATAATTAAAGAGAATTAAAGAAATAAGTTAGCAAGGTAAATTTGTAGTCCTAGAGTAGCAAGTTTTTAGCTCTAGTCTGACCTAGTAAATGGTTGAATTTGACCAAAACTTTGGGTGAGCATGTAATACACATACCAAACTTTAAAATAATGGGTAGTTTTCCATAATTGGATATGTATACTAGGAGATATTAATTTCTAAAGTTGAGGCTAAGAATCTGAAAATTCCAAAAATGACCATATGAAAATAATTTTAACGAATTAACTATATTGTTGTTGGAAATTATGCCCTAGGAGCCAATCATTGCATTATGAACATTGTTGATTTATGAATTTCTTAATTATGTTATCACATTATTTGCATGTTTACTATGATTACTATCCTTGGATAACTTATGATCTTATCCTAAATGTCCCTGGTCGGTCATCTATGCGGGAGCAGAGATGAGATAAGACCGGTATGACTTTGAAGATATATAGAGATATAAATCAAAGTCATAGGCACATGTAAGAGTACAAGGTGTTAGACCGACCCGCTATGAGAGAGCTGCATGGGTCAAGTTATAAGCTTCTCTCATATCAAACCATGTCACTATGCCCTTTTACCTGAGATCATCATGGATTCCTGCATGACATACGCTCAGCTTTGACCTAGTCAAAAGTCACTTTTGACCGAGTGATCATAAAGGCTATGTTCGGGCTTAGTGATTTTTCATGTGGAGGGATGTGAATGGTCAAGATGGAATTTGTCCCTCATATTCGTAGAGAGATATTACTAGGCCCCTCGATGAGTGAGTTTGAGAAATGTATGGCCATACTATATGGAAAGGTAGTTCCATTTCTATAGTCAGACTACTCAGGGATCGAGAAAGTAATGGTCAAGAATAGGAGGATGACGTTCTCCATGCCTCATCCATGACCAAAGTATCATGTGACAAAAGGGACATGATGTGGTTGTATGAAAGGTAACATCGTTCATCGATCCTCATATGATTTGGGTAGTTGTAATGTCTTGCTAGAGACCGCTTACGACTTGTGGATTAGTATAGTAACTGGCCCACTGCCAACTTCATATGGGCCTACAGCGTCGCACACAAAATAGCCCAACACGAGCTGTGATGTCCAGATTCATTGAATCTAAGACATGTCTTGATTCAATGAATAATCTAGGGTGGATTTATCTATTTATATATATATATAAATTCGTATATATTATATAAATATAAGAGATATTTGCAAGATTTAATTTATAAGGATAAATTTAATCTCTATCACTTTTGAATTTGAATTTAAATTGATATGATCTATTTGAATTTGAAATTTAAATTGATAAGAGATCTCAAATTTGATTTATGAGAATAAATCAAATATAATTCTGTCTTATCTTTATTTTAAATTAAATAAATAGGTGAATTAAATCTGTGAGACGGATTTAATATAAACCATATTTATTTAATTAGTTTCTTATTAAATTATGCAATATATGATATTGCATGTATTAATTTTAGAATTAATATAAGATTAATTCTAAAACCCAGCCCAATTAGAACACCGATAGCATTCTATATATTTGATATTAGGGGCTAGGGTTCTACTTGAAAGAGACAAAAGGGGCAAGGAGAGTGCAAAAGGTTTACAGATAAGAAACTGCCAAAATAGAGATGGTGAGGACAGATTCTTGAGAAAGCCCT
Organism: Leucaena leucocephala; assembly: GCA_037074615.1. NCBI lineage: Eukaryota > Viridiplantae > Streptophyta > Magnoliopsida > Fabales > Fabaceae > Leucaena > Leucaena leucocephala. Next base: position 10,981,296 of record CM073518.1, read on the forward strand.
AGAGGGACAAGAGGCGCTAGCACGTCGTTCGTGATTGGAACGTTGTTCGTGTGGATACCGATAGAGGAAGCTGATCTGAGTTGTCAACTTCTTGCAATCGAGAAAAGAGCACCAGGTACAACGACAAGTCGTGACCAGTTGACACATAGGTCGCGACTAAATAGGCATCTGAACGTTAGAAATCCGAAAAGAGACAACAGGTCGCGACTAGTAGTTGTAGAGGTCATGACAGAAAACTCCAAAGGTGACAGGTTGAGACTAGAAGCTGAGTAGGTCACGACTGAAAACTCCAGAGGTGAAGAGTCGCGACTTGTGGATACTGAGGTCGCGACTATAGTTCAAATACCGAAGGTAACACTTCTTTCTCCTTGACTTAAACACACTCGGTAGATCCTGGCAGGGAATGGAAAAAATTTTAAAGTTAATTTCCGCTGCGTGTCTTCCAATTCCCTTCAATTGTTTGGTCAAGTAAAACTCCAGATTTATATTTTCTACTTAAATAAAATTGTAAGATATTCCAGTAGAAATTTGGAGAACCTCATATGATTTTTGTAGAATTAATTATGATTTTTCAAAGTTGGACTGCCAAATCTGGAAAATTAACAATGAACAGTACCCAATGACCAATTTGTTAAGTTTTAATTTTTGGGCCTAAGTTAAGCTTTTGTGTACCTAATTGCTTTCGAACGCGTACCCTGAGGGGTAAAAGTAAGGATGTTTCACATGACATGTATACTTACTTAACTCATATTCAATTAATGACATGCTCGTATACTCAATGTTGCATGCATCATACATATGGCCATTGGATTCATAGAAATAGAGCTTCAGCTACTCAATCATGCTTCATATAATCAAGCAAAGCAATCAACACATCAACACACACAAGCATAAGTATCAAACATACAAGTTAGGTAAGTTCATTACCTTTATCTTGAATGTACAAGCTTCCAATTTACCCTTATTGATACCATATGGCCCTAACAACACAACATACATCATCTATTTCATTTATTAGAGCCATTGATCATGCTATAACTCTTAAATTCTCAAACTTTCTTCTCTTTAACTTAAAATTTCACTTTCTACTCCTTGACTTCTAAAATTAGTCTCTTGACCATTTCCTACTCAATTTTTTATGAGGAATCTGTATTTTAGCTTAGATTTAACAAAATCAAATTCCTACCCCATGAATTCCTCTGGGCCAAGACATGTAAGGTATTTCACCCTAAAATTGCATTTTGATTTCTAATGCTTCCAAAGCTACTTTCTAATCTTATTCCTAAACAATTTCTCATTTTAAACTCATTGGAAGCATCAAAATCATAAATTTCATATCTAGCACAAAGTTTCATCCTTGGCCAAAACACCCCTTTAAATTGCCAATTCATGAAATTCATTTAAGCTTCATTTAAAACCACTTGATTCATGTTCTTTTCTAACGATTAAACATGTTTCTAACATCAATTCCTTCTTCCTCTTAGCATTTGAATTTAGTTCATCACCTTAGCCTAGGGATTTCATTCTCTTAAATCCATTAATACTAAAAAATTAAGCTATATAAACATCAAATTAAGTGCTAGGACCATAGACTAACCATAATTCCAAACTTGGTTAGTGATTAAAGTGCCTTATCCTTCCTTTTCTTCACTTGATTCAAGAGCAAAATCTTCCCTTAGGTTGTATAAACTTCTAAAATGGGAGGGGGAGGAGTTGCTATTTATAATTCTGAAGTTATCTCTTTGCCCTCCAAGTTGATAGACATTACAATTATACTTGTCCTCCTCTTATTAGTCCACATATGCCTCTTTAACCACTTCTAATTGGTTACATGTTAGCCACTTGCCCCTTCCTATTGGTCCATATATCCTTAGTCATCATTACCTTATCCTCTTCCTTGCTAAGTAGCTACTCCTCATTGGCCCAATTACCAACAAGTGTCTTCTTTTGAGTGGTCCACATGTGAGCCATGTGTTCTCTCTTGATTAGTCCACATATTCTCTCATTAATTGCTTAATTAATTAACTTGATGACTAAGCACTCTTGAAACTTCTAACCAATAGAATCCTTTCATTTGGCACCATCTTGGATAAAGAATAAAATTGGAAGGCTTCTCCAATAAGCTTCCATGTGATCTTGTCCGAAAGGCACTTTATCGAATACTTTTTCTCAATTTCGGTCTTTCTGAGTGTTCAAATATTTTTCGTATTATCTTTGTCTTATTATACTTCTCTCTCTCTTCATAATGACCTTCACATGGTCTCATTAATGGGCCATTAATGACAAACTAAGGGAGTCAAGTTGGAATTCGCTTCCTGTCACATCCTTATTTTTATACATCTTAGGGATCATTCAGTAGCACTTAAACCACTTTCAGGGTCATTGAAGTCTAAACACTTAATCTGTAATTTTATTCATATCGAGTACTGTTCACTGTGGCAAATTCCAGATGAGTGACCCGATTTTGAAAATTCATTAATTCTAGAAAAATCGAAATGAAGTGTTTCAAATTGCTACATGAAGATAACTCAAATATATTTCAGGGAAAAATCATTGGTTGACCAATCCTTGACAAATTTAATGTGGGTCAACGTTTCAATCTTACTGTTCATCCAATGACTTTCTCCTGAATCCAGCATTCTGGTTCCAACTTTAACAATTTATATCTTTTCGTGTATACATCCAATTATACATTCTATATATCAAATTAAAGCTTCGTATGTCTACTTTTTACCCTAAAAATTTCGTACATTAATTCAATCATTTACTATTTTTAATGATTTATCAAACATGAATGGGTCTTCACGAGTTACTGTTCACTGAGCCTATTTTCAGCATTTAGTCTTTACATACCCAAGTATACAACCAACACATATCAGTCATGCAGGCCAGATAACAATTAATATCCAATAATCAACTGTTATATATCAGTGCATGATTAACTCCCTCATATATTTTTTTTCATCCTTCTCTGTCTAAAATCTGGCAGCATAACTGCTACAATTCTTCTTTAGAAAGTAACCGATGTTGTACCGATTCGGTAATTCCCTTATGAGAACTACCATTCTACGTAGTACCCAGGAAAGACTGGATGAACCTGCTGGGTCCACTCACTTCCAGCCTCCTTAGACAGCACTACGTACACAGTACGTATCAGTTCCTTTCTTTGTTCCGTCTTCGTTGCCGGAATTTCGGCAGCCTACCGGCGTCTCTTAAGATTTCCAAATTTTATTTTGACAAAACCTCCCCTGTAATGTTATGTTTGTGAATGAGATTCAAAAGAATCCAAGTAACAATAATCATAACAAAATATGTAATGCAGAGTGACGGTGCTTGCTTGTGACTGTGTACAGATAAGTATGCTGCATGCTTCCATATTCAATAACATATGATCATAGCATTGGAATAGAGCTTCAAGCATAACATATAGGACAACAATCAACCAAACAAAACAACACATCACAAAGACATTACATAAGAGCTAGGATTAGTTGTTACCTCAAAAGCAGTGCTTCAGAACTTCCCTACTACTTCCAACTTCACCAGAACTTCCTTACTTCTTTCTTTCTCATACTTTCTCTCTCAAGAACTTCTCTCTTCCTTTCTTCCTTGCTTATGCCGAAATGAGGGGCTAGGTGGGGGTATTTATAGTGTTGAGCAATGGCAATCTTGTAATTAGGAAGACTTATGATCCTGTGGTCCTGGTTTTTCCTGGAATTTCCTATTTTCTTTAATTCTTTTTACTGCATCACCCCGGATGTAACATCCTGATTTTTGGTCTAGGAGAACTGGGAAGTAGTCTGATATGGGCAGGCTGCTAAAACCGTAGTCCAGGGTAGTAATATGATATGGGCGGATCACTTACCTGTATTTTGTAGGATCCGAGGGATGAGCTAAGTCCTTCAGGATGTAAAGATGAGTTAAGTCTTTAACCTACAGAATCGGGACAGTTCGCCTAGGTTCAAAATGAGGAATGTGAGGAATATCCTAAGTCTTAAGCCTAGGAATTCTGCAGGAAGCTTGATATGGGCTGGCTCCTGTGTAAGATAACCTGATATGGGCGGGTTGTCGAGCTTTTCAATTAACAATGACTCCCGAAGAGTTTAGGGGATGAGTTATTGAAAGAGAATTTCTAGAACTTAAGATGAAGGATAAGAAGATGAGAATAGATGCCAGAAAGAGAGTGTAGGGGCAAAATCGTAATTATGGGAAAGATCGGGCTGGTAGCCGATGAGTACCATATTTTGCCAGAAAATAGAGAAAATTATGCTGATCATTTCACTGAACTGTGAAATGTGCATACGAGGTCTCTATGAGTATGAAAGAATTATGGAAAGTTTAAGGACAAAAAGGTGGGGTCCTTAAGTGTAATTTTAGCCAAATAAAAAGGGACTTAAATGAAAAGAAGAAAAGTTCCTTGGGGCTAAAGTGTAATTAAAGAAAGTCAGGCCGGAAGTGGTTTGGACTGTCCGACAGCATTTCAGTCCCAGATTTCACCGGTAGAGAGAGCAAGGGACGCTCGGTAATCTGGCTTAATACAGGAATTTTTGAAGACTCCAGATAGCCAGAAATGGACTTATCGTCCAAAAGTTATAAAAATTCATACCGAATATCCTAGATTTCAGATCTAGGTGAGAAAATACAGGATGATACGCCCTTATGGGGCGGATGTCGGGAAACTGACAGAATACCAATAGGAGGCCTGTAGAAAAAGTTATTCGCAAATTAGAAAATCCAGACGGGAGTGTGAGGCCTCCGGGTATCCGATAGGGAAATTTATCGGTATTTGAAAAGGGACTGAATGAGTTCGGATGACCTCGGTCAGATGACTGATATAACTCACAGGGATGCCTGAACACCGCAGGCCAGTGTATCGGACAGAAGGAGCCGGTGTCCGGATATGTGTATAAACGGTGAAAAATAGATTAAATATTCAATAATTATTAACAGGGGAAGATTCCTCGTAATGCGTGCCATGAAGGTAATGGACCCTGAGAGGCCCAATAATGGCGCCAACAAGGCCCAGTAAGACACTCGGACTGATTGGTGGGCCAGTGTCCGGCAGAACCCCGGAAAAGTACGAAATTACGAAAATGCCCCTGTGTTGTACTAAAGGGGTAGTAGATGTATGAGGGCATTTTGGTCATTCTGGACAGGCCCAGGAGCCAAGGCACATACAAATAAAGTTACTTAGAGTCAGTATATGCCCTGACAGAGTACAGAAGGGTGCGAAATGACGATTTTACCCTTAGGGTTAAAATAGCGCAAGAAAGGGCACCCAAGGGTATTTTGGTAATTTGCCAAGGGATGTTTCTTGGGAATCGAGCCATCGGAGTACTTGAGCTTGATCAGGATCCAAGATAACATTCCCAGAGCCCAAAAACGTAGGCCCAGTGATATGTGGGAAAAAGTGGCATTAAAATATTATTTTAATACTGTTTCAATAAAGTAAAGTTACTCGGTCGGCACGATAACCGAGGAGGTGATCAGATAAAGTCCGGGACTTATCTGGATAGCATTGGAAGGCGTGAAAGGTCCCTTCCAGATGCCACATGGTGTAATCTTAGAGGCAGAAGAAAAGTTGAGGACACGTATTACGGTGCAAGACTCTGGACCGGTACTGGATTGGACTGAACTGCTGAGTCAGCTGATGAGGTGTCCAGGAATTGTGACATGTGAAGAATGTGGCGATGAGGTGTCCCGGTGAGGTGTCCTGGATGATGTCATGCATGATGCAGTAAAAAGAAATAAAGAAAAATAGGAAAATCCAGGAAAAATCAGGACCACATGTTCAGATGGCTTCAAAATTACAGAAATGCCATCCATTAAAGCTATAAATACCCCCTTCCCCTCCCATTTTATGCATCCCACGTTTTTGGCAAGAAAAGAGAGAGAAAGAAGAGAGAGAAGGAGAAAGAAAGAAATAAAGGAAGTTCTGGTGGAGTTGGAAGCAGTATAGAAGTTCTGGAGCTCTGCTTTTGAGGGGAGGTTCTGTCAAAATAAAATTTGGAAATTTTAAGAGACGCCGTTATGCTGCTGAAATTCCGGCAAGGAAGCAGGAACAGGGAAAGGAACTGATACGTACTGTGTACGTAGTGCTGTCTAAGGAGGCTGGAAGTGAGTGGACCCAGCAGGTTCATCCAGTCTTTCCTGGGTACTACGTAGAATGGTAGTTCTCATGAGGGAATTACCGAATCGGTACAATATCGGTTACTTTCTAAAGAAGAATTGTAGCAGTTATGCTGTCGAATTTTAGGCAGGAAAAGATGTAATAGAAATATGATAATTTGCTGTATGCCTTGTTGTATGACATTTTATTATTTAATAATAAATGTTGTTTGGCATGTTCAATTTGTGAATGGGGAATTAAGGGAGAAATTCGCAGGTCCTGAGGTAGCAGTGTTCTGGCCTCAGTTTGACCTAGTAAACGAAGGAGTTTGGCTATGAAATTTGGTAGGCTAGTCGTACACATCTGGGGCATTACGTGGATAGGTAATAAGCCTCATTTGGATGTGTAGAACGAGATAAATTAATTTTCAAATTAAAGGTCCAAAATAAGGAACTTAAGAGTAAAATTTTGAATTTCTGGGCTTAAGTTAAGATATAATCAAGCTAATGTTGCTTCCGCAAGTGTACTCTGAGGAGTCTAAGGGAGGATGTTTCATTTTGGTATCAGAGCAATAGATTCTGGCATCAGACAGGATTCTGGCACAGAACAGAAGGTTCTGGCTTAGAAAGGTTATCTCCCTAGAGTACATAGAGGTTTAGAAAAGCCCAGTGGAGGTAAAGCTCTTAAATGAGAAAGTGAGATAAGGTAGACCCCGGAATTACGTCAAGATGGGGTAAGATATGAAAGAAATGGACACTACTCACAAGTCCAGTAAGTTGTCCATAAGCATAAGCAGATAAATAGATGATAAAAGATTGATGAGCTAGAATGAGATAGCTAGAATGAGATTTGCCTAGGAATAATCCTAGGACATGGCCTAAGGCTAGAGATGTGATGGGCTGATGTTCCCTAAGAAGAGGGATTCCATCACAGAGAAGTGATAGACCTAGGGTAGAGTACCCTAGAGGATAGAAATGATAGTAAGAGATGATGAATGAGATCCATGCGACTGAAGTTCGCTAGGATCAAGAGAAAGAGGTAGGAAAGCATTGGCTAAGAGTACTCTGGGAGGTAGCTCAAGTTGTGAAGCCAATAGCAAGAGAAAGAGGCAATAGTTCAGGCAGGGGACTGATCAAGGAGAAGATTAGGTTGGAGAGCAGAGATGTCAAAGTGGTGAGCCATGGCACATAGGAGTGTCGAGCAGGGCAATGCAGTAGTGAGAGAAAGGCCACTTGGCGAGAGTTGCTACGAATGCTGATATCCTAGGAAAGGTGTTTGCTACCACAGACAGAGTCTCCATATTTCCCTGAGGTCGACCCTAAGAATGGTTAAGAGGAACCATAGCTGTAAGGGCGACTGAGCTGTAAGGAACTATATGCCTAGATGATAATGTGGACGAAGAGTTCTTTTCTGATCTAGAGAATGTGGTCATTATAACGGGTTATGAGAAATAATTAGTAAGATAATAAATCTCTCTTAGCTCAGTGATGAGGTTGTTGTATGAGGGGTTAGGACATGGATAGCTGTAAGCAACTATAATGAGAGATGTTAGTTGCTAAGAATCCATGTGGAAGGTCTGGGACCAAGCTGTTGCTCCTCTAGACCATCACTGGAGTGCGAATAAGACAGAGAGGGATGATCTTACTGGTTATAGATATGACTGCGTTATAAGAATCACATAGCTGTATAGGTCAGTAAGAAGTTCTCTTCAGGAAAGATGAGTTATCCCTTAAAATTTCGAGGACGAAATTTTTAAAAGGGGAGGAGAATTGTAACATCCTGATTTTTGGTCTAGGAGAACTGGGAAGTAGTCTGATATGGGCAGGCTGCTAAAACCGTAGTCCAGGGTAGTAATATGATATGGGCGGATCACTTACCTGTATTTTGTAGGATCCGAGGGATGAGCTAAGTCCTTCAGGATGTAAAGATGAGTTAAGTCTTTAACCTACAGAATCGGGACAGTTCGCCTAGGTTCAAAATGAGGAATGTGAGGAATATCCTAAGTCTTAAGCCTAGGAATTCTGCAGGAAGCTTGATATGGGCTGGCTCCTGTGTAAGATAACCTGATATGGGCGGGTTGTCGAGCTTTTCAATTAACAATGACTCCCGAAGAGTTTAGGGGATGAGTTATTGAAAGAGAATTTCTAGAACTTAAGATGAAGGATAAGAAGATGAGAATAGATGCCAGAAAGAGAGTGTAGGGGCAAAATCGTAATTATGGGAAAGATCGGGCTGGTAGCCGATGAGTACCATATTTTGCCAGAAAATAGAGAAAATTATGCTGATCATTTCACTGAACTGTGAAATGTGCATACGAGGTCTCTATGAGTATGAAAGAATTATGGAAAGTTTAAGGACAAAAAGGTGGGGTCCTTAAGTGTAATTTTAGCCAAATAAAAAGGGACTTAAATGAAAAGAAGAAAAGTTCCTTGGGGCTAAAGTGTAATTAAAGAAAGTCAGGCCGGAAGTGGTTTGGACTGTCCGACAGCATTTCAGTCCCAGATTTCACCGGTAGAGAGAGCAAGGGACGCTCGGTAATCTGGCTTAATACAGGAATTTTTGAAGACTCCAGATAGCCAGAAATGGACTTATCGTCCAAAAGTTATAAAAATTCATACCGAATATCCTAGATTTCAGATCTAGGTGAGAAAATACAGGATGATACGCCCTTATGGGGCGGATGTCGGGAAACTGACAGAATACCAATAGGAGGCCTGTAGAAAAAGTTATTCGCAAATTAGAAAATCCAGACGGGAGTGTGAGGCCTCCGGGTATCCGATAGGGAAATTTATCGGTATTTGAAAAGGGACTGAATGAGTTCGGATGACCTCGGTCAGATGACTGATATAACTCACAGGGATGCCTGAACACCGCAGGCCAGTGTATCGGACAGAAGGAGCCGGTGTCCGGATATGTGTATAAACGGTGAAAAATAGATTAAATATTCAATAATTATTAACAGGGGAAGATTCCTCGTAATGCGTGCCATGAAGGTAATGGACCCTGAGAGGCCCAATAATGGCGCCAACAAGGCCCAGTAAGACACTCGGACTGATTGGTGGGCCAGTGTCCGGCAGAACCCCGGAAAAGTACGAAATTACGAAAATGCCCCTGTGTTGTACTAAAGGGGTAGTAGATGTATGAGGGCATTTTGGTCATTCTGGACAGGCCCAGGAGCCAAGGCACATACAAATAAAGTTACTTAGAGTCAGTATATGCCCTGACAGAGTACAGAAGGGTGCGAAATGACGATTTTACCCTTAGGGTTAAAATAGCGCAAGAAAGGGCACCCAAGGGTATTTTGGTAATTTGCCAAGGGATGTTTCTTGGGAATCGAGCCATCGGAGTACTTGAGCTTGATCAGGATCCAAGATAACATTCCCAGAGCCCAAAAACGTAGGCCCAGTGATATGTGGGAAAAAGTGGCATTAAAATATTATTTTAATACTGTTTCAATAAAGTAAAGTTACTCGGTCGGCACGATAACCGAGGAGGTGATCAGATAAAGTCCGGGACTTATCTGGATAGCATTGGAAGGCGTGAAAGGTCCCTTCCAGATGCCACATGGTGTAATCTTAGAGGCAGAAGAAAAGTTGAGGACACGTATTACGGTGCAAGACTCTGGACCGGTACTGGATTGGACTGAACTGCTGAGTCAGCTGATGAGGTGTCCAGGAATTGTGACATGTGAAGAATGTGGCGATGAGGTGTCCCGGTGAGGTGTCCTGGATGATGTCATGCATGATGCAGTAAAAAGAAATAAAGAAAAATAGGAAAATCCAGGAAAAATCAGGACCACATGTTCAGATGGCTTCAAAATTACAGAAATGCCATCCATTAAAGCTATAAATACCCCCTTCCCCTCCCATTTTATGCATCCCATGTTTTTGGCAAGAAAAGAGAGAGAAAGAAGAGAGAGAAGGAGAAAGAAAGAAAGAAAGGAAGTTCTGGTGGAGTTGGAAGCAGTATAGAAGTTCTGGAGCTCTGCTTTTGAGGGGAGGTTCTGTCAAAATAAAATTTGGAAATTTTAAGAGACGCCGTTATGCTGCTGAAATTCCGGCAAGGAAGCAGGAACAGGGAAAGGAACTGATACGTACTGTGTACGTAGTGCTGTCTAAGGAGGCTGGAAGTGAGTGGACCCAGCAGGTTCATCCAGTCTTTCCTGGGTACTACGTAGAATGGTAGTTCTCATGAGGGAATTACCGAATCGGTACAATATCGGTTACTTTCTAAAGAAGAATTGTAGCAGTTATGCTGTCGAATTTTAGGCAGGAAAAGATGTAATAGAAATATGATAATTTGCTGTATGCCTTGTTGTATGACATTTTATTATTTAATAATAAATGTTGTTTGGCATGTTCAATTTGTGAATGGGGAATTAAGGGAGAAATTCGCAGGTCCTGAGGTAGCAGTGTTCTGGCCTCAGTTTGACCTAGTAAACGAAGGAGTTTGGCTATGAAATTTGGTAGGCTAGTCGTACACATCTGGGGCATTACGTGGATAGGTAATAAGCCTCATTTGGATGTGTAGAACGAGATAAATTAATTTTCAAATTAAAGGTCCAAAATAAGGAACTTAAGAGTAAAATTTTGAATTTCTGGGCTTAAGTTAAGATATAATCAAGCTAATGTTGCTTCCGCAAGTGTACTCTGAGGAGTCTAAGGGAGGATGTTTCACTGGACACCTCATGGGACACGTCATAGGACACCTCACCACCCATATGCTTCATGTGACGAAATTTGGAGGTTCTGGAAGCTTTCCGGTCCAATCCGATACCGGCCCGGTCCATCGCCTCGAAAAACGTGCCGTTTTCTGAATCTGATGTTTCTGAAGATCCTTTTTATGTCTACTGACCTCACATTTAGTATCTAGACCCTTTATATCATTAACTTTTTAATACTAGGTCCAGACTCAATTACAGATCCCCTACGAAATGACCAAAATGCCCTTGGTGCCCTATCTTGTCCTATTTTAACCCTAAGGGCAAAATCGTCATTTCACACCTTTCTGGACCCGGTCAAAGCTTATACTGGCTCTAGTCAACCTTATTTAGACATGTCTTGCCCTTTGGGTCTGTCCAAAATGACCAGAATACCCTTTATGTATCTGCTGCCCTTTTTGTACAACATAGGGGCATTTTCGTAATTTCGCACTTTTCCTGGGTTCTGCTGGACACTAGCCCACCTATCAGTCCAAGAGTCTTATTGGGCCTCTAATGGCGCTATTTTTGGGCTTCCTGGGTCCATTACCTATATGGCACGCATTACGAGGAATCTTCCTTTAACACAGTTCGTTGAATATTTTAACTATTATTTGCCGATTATACACCTTTTCCGGACACCGGCTCTTTTTCCCAGATATAGGGTCCTACTGTGTTCAGGCATCGTTGGGGGTTATAACGGTCATCTTACCGAAGTCATCCGATCGCATTCAGCCCCTTTAAAAATACCGATAAATCTCCTACCCGGATCCCCGGAGGCCTCACACTCCCGTCTGGATTTTTTATTTTGTGAATAACTTTTCCTACAGACCTCCTATCGGTATCCTGTCAGTTTCCCGACATCCGCCCCATAAAGGCGCATCATCCTGTATTTTCCCACTTATATCTGAAATCTAGGGTATCCGGTATAAATTTTTATAACTTTCGGACGATCAGTCCATTTCTGGCTATCTGGAGTCTTCAAAAATTCCGGTATTAGGCTTGGTTACCCGGCGTCACCTGCCCTACCTTCTGGTAGAATCTGGGACTGAAATGCTGTCGGGCGGTGCAAACCACTTCTGGCCTATTTTCTTTAATTACACTTTAGCCCCAGGGAACTTTTCCTTCTTTATAATTAAGTCCCTTAATTTGGCTAAAATTACACTTTAAGGCCTCACATTTTTGTCTACCTTTCATTCCTAACTTTAAACTTTCCATAATTGCATTTAGGTCTCTTAATTTCCTTTCTTTTGCAATTTAATCCTTTTCTTTACATAAAGGTCCACATGTTTTTCCTGAAACAGAGCTCATATATTCCGTTTAATCTGTACATAGGAACCAGTACAGAAAATTAAGGATATTACATTTCTCTCCCCCTTAAAATAAATTTCGTCCCCGAAATTTACATTACACCTATCCTATAGAAACAATTCCGGATACTTCTCTTTCATCTTTTCTTCTGTTTCCCATGTAGCCTCTTGTTCAGTCAAGCCTTTCCAGATCACTTTAACTAAAGGAATTTGCTTATTCCGCAACTGCTTGACTTTTCTATCAGCAATTCGCACCGGTCCAACCTCATAGGTCAAGTCATCTCGCAGTGTGACCTCATCTTGCTTAATCACATGAGATGGATCTGGAATATACTTCTTTAATTGGGAAACATGGAACACATCATGTATCTGGCTGAGATTCGGAGGAAGAGCCAACTTGTAGGCTACTGCTCCTATCTTTGAGAGAATCTGGAATGGCCCGATGTATCTTGGATGCAATTTCTTCACCTTAATCGATCGTCTGGCTCCTGTGGTTGGAGTTAACTTAAGGAATACATGTCTCCTTCTTCAAACTCCAACGGCTTCCTTCTGACATCTGCATAGCTCTTCTGTCTGCTTTGAGCCGTCAACAATCGTTTTCTAATTACCGCAACTTGTTCTGCAGTTTGATCCACTATATCAGGACCAAGCATTCTTCTCTCGCTCAACTCTAGCCAGCATAAGGGGGATCTACATTTCCGTCCATAGAGTGCTTCAAAAGGTTCCATCTGTATACTGGCCTGATAACCATTGTTATATGCAAACTCTATAAGGGGTAAATGGATATCCCAGCTGCCTTTGAAATCTAGGACACATGCTCTCAGCATATCCTCTAACGTCTGTATTGTTCTTTCAGATTGACCATCTGTCTGAGGATGATAAGCTGTACTGAATCTGAGAGTAGTACCCATTTCTTCCTGTAGAGTCCTCCAGAAATTTGAAGTAAATCGAGGATCTCTATCAGACACAATGCTGCTTGGGATACCATGGAGCCTAACGATCTCCTTTATATACAGCTTTGCTAGCTTTTCTAGAGAATCTCTCTTATTGATTGCCAGGAAATGTGCTGACTTTGTCAGTCGATCGATTACTACCCAAACCGCATCATGTCTACTTGGTGTCAAGGGTAGCCCTTCCACAAAGTCCATGGCAATCCCATCCCATTTCCACTCAGGGATATCTAAAGGCTGCAACGTTCCTGCTGGCTTTTGATGTTCAACTTTCACTTTCTGGCAGGTTAAGCACTTAGATACGTAAGCTACAACATCTTTCTTCAGTCCAGGCCACCAGAATAACCTTTTAACATCATGGTACATTTTGGTCATACCTGGATGTACCGTATATCGGCTTTTATGTGCTTCCTCCAGAATCCTTTCCCTTAATCCCCCAACATTTGGGATATAGGGTTTTCCCCTAAACTGTAGTAATCCGTCTGGGGACATCTCAAAATTCCTTGTCTTCCCTTTCTCCAGCTTGTCTTTGAATATTGCTGCGAGCTTATCCTGCTCCTGAGCCTCTTTGATCTCATCTTCTATGCAAGCTCTGACATGAACTCCTCCAAAAGGATTCTCCGTTAATTGTATTTGATATAGAGGGCTCTAGTCGCGCATATCTTCTAGTTGGGTCTGGAATAATCAGCACGGGAGTAGTCGTTAATCTCTGCTTCAACTGCTGGAAGCTAGCCTCGCACTTCTCATCCCACTTAAACTGCTGATTCTTTCTGGTCAGCTTGGTAAGTGGTAAGGCAATTCGAGAAAAGTCTTGAATGAATCGTCTGTAGTACCCTGCTAGGCCGAGAAAACTTCTAATCTCTATCACTGTCCTTGGCTGTTCCCAGCTCAAAACTGCTTCAACTTTGCTAGGATCCACAGCTACCCCGTCTCGGGATATGACATGACCGAGAAATTTGACTTCTGAAAGCCAAAACTCGCACTTACTCAGCTTAGCATAGAGCTTCTTCTCTTTAAGGGTACCAAGAACAATCCTCAAATGCCTTTCATGCTCCTCTGGAGATTTGGAGTACACCAGAATATCATCAATAAAGACCACAACGAACTGATCTAGATAAGGCCTGAAAATCCGGTTCATATAGTCCATGAAAATAGCAGGTGCACTGGTTAGTCCAAAAGGCATCACCAAAAATTCAAAATGTCCGTAGCGCGTTCTGAACGCCGTCTTTGGAATATCATCTGGCTTGACCCTTAGTTGATGGTAGCCAGATCTCAAGTCAATCTTGGAGAATAAGCTCGCTCCTGCCAATTGATCTAGAAGGTCATCAATTCTGGGAAGAGGATACTTGTTCTTAACTGTAAGCTTATTTAATTCCCTGTAGTCAATGCACAGCCTTAAGCTACCATCTTTCTTCTTGACGAACAGTACTGGAGCACCCCATGGCGATACACTGGGTCGTATAAAACCCTTCTCCAATAGCTCCTCAATTTGCTTCTTCAGTTCCATCATTTCGTTGGGAGCCATCCTGTATGGGGCTTTTGATACTGGTCCAGCTCCAGGTACAATGTCGATCGCAAACTCCACTTCACGCTCCGAAAGCAATCCCTGAACCTCCTTTGGAAAGACTTCAGGAAATTCATTGACTACAGGAACCTCCTCGATGCCTTCCTCCACTTCTGTTTGAACAGAAAAGAATACCACATATCCCTGACATCCTTTCCGTAGACATTTTTCTGCCTGAGCCTCTGTCACGAAGTTCAGTTGTACTTCTAAGCTCCGATCAGTGATCTTTGGACCAAGAACTAGGGTCTTGTTTCTGCAGTCCAACATCACATTATTGGAGGATAACCAATTTAAACCGAGTATGACCTCAATCTCCTGGAAAGGCATACAGATCAGGTCCAGGGTGGTACTGCAGTGCTCATAACGCACCATACTATTTAGACAGGCATCAGATGTGATCACCCTAGCGTTGGTGGGGGTTTTCACCTGTACATCATAACGTAACTTGCTGATCAGAAGGCCTAGGCATTTAGCACATTCATAAGATATAAAGGAATGACTTGCACCCGAATCAAATAGGGCAGTCACAGCATGATCATTGAGATAGATTGTACCTTGGATCATCTCAGATGATCGCTGAGCGTCCTCTCTAGTGAGTGCAAACACTCGTCCTGCCGTCCTTGGCCTTGGATCAGTTATAGCTTGAGGACATTCCCTGGAAAAATGTCCGGGCTTTCCGCAGGTGTAGCATACATTCTGGCCCATCAAGCATGGTCTGTCACCATGATTCTTTCCACACTTTTCACATACTGGGGCCTTTGGATCCCTGTTATTGGACCTTCCGCGGAAATTTCCCCTATTAGGCCTCTTGGTCTGCCACAGGCGCTTTCTTTTCTTATAGCCGCTCCCACTGGCCGCTTCTTGATTCCGTCCGGCCTTATCAGGAGTCGCTTAATATTTACTCCCAGATCTGGACAGCATTCTATGATTCATGCTGTTCTCAACGATTCGACATGCTTCCACAGCCTTATTGAACTGGCTGTATTGTTGGGGAGTTAACTTCTCCTTTAACATAGAATTCATCCCTCGAATCATTCTTTCTGTCATCCAGCGTTCGTCATCCACTTGGCGTAGGTAAGTTGAATATTGAGATAGCTGGATGAACTTGGCCAAATATTCATCAAAAGCTTCTTTTTCTCCTTGCCTCAGCACAAGGAATTCAGCCTCCCTTTCATCTCTGACAGATTGAGGGAAATATTTCTCATAAAATTGCTCAAGAAATACTTCCCAGGTAACTGGAATGTCTCTTGCTTGGAGAAGTAACTCTGTATTCTTCCACCATCTATCCGCATCCTTTTCCAATTGATAGATGGCCATTTGGGCCTTGGTTTCAGTGGGGCAGTCGAGGACCTTAAAGATCTTCTCTAATCTGCTGACCCAATTTTCTGCTACATGTACTTCAAATGTCCCTTCGAATATGGGAGGATTGTGTTTGCAAAATCGCACCATCCATTGTTGGATGCCAACTGCCTCCTCCCTTGATTCAACCCTTCTCTGGGGCTGTTCCGCCTGCTGTGGTACTTCTTCAGGTTCTCTACTAGTTGCTCCTGAAGGCTCTGGCGGTCTTAAATTATTTACTGCTGCTGCTACTGCCGCGGCTATAGTGAAACATCCTCCCTTAGACCCCTCAGAGTACACTTACGAAAGCGATATTAGCTTGATTATATCTTAACTTAAGCCCAGAAATTTAAAATTTCACTCTTAAGTTCCTTATTCTGGACCTTTAATTTGAAAATTAATTTATCTCGTTCTACAAATCCAAATAAGGCTTATTACCTATCCACATAATGCCCCAGATGTGTACGACTGGCCTGCCAAATTTCGTGGCCAAACTCCTTCGTTTCCTAGGTCAAACTGAGGTCAGAACACTGCTACCTCAAGACCTGCGAATTTCTCCCTTAATTCCCTATTCACAAATTGAACATGCCAAACAACATTTATTATTAAATAATAAAATGTCATACAACAAGGCATACAGCAAATTCTCTTATTTCTATTACATCTCTTCCTGTCTAAAATCTGGCAGCATAACTGCTACATTCCTTCTGTAGAAAGTAACCGATCTTGTACCGATTCGGTAATTCCCGTAGGAACTACCATTCTACGTAAGTACCCAGGAAAGACTGGATGAACCGGCTAGGTCCACTCACTTCCAGCCTCCTTAGACAGCACCTACGTACACAGTACGTATCAGTTCCTTTCTTTGTTCCTTCCTCTGTTGCCAGAATTTTGGCAGCCTAACGGCCTCTCTCAAAATTTCCAGATTTTATTTTGACAGAACCTCCCCTGTAATGTTATTTTTGGGAATGAGATTCAAAAGAATCCCAGTAGCAATAATCATAACAATATATGTAATGCAGAGTGACGGTGCTTGCTTGTGATTGTGTATAGATAAGTATGCTGCGTGCTTCCATATTCAATAACATATGATCATAGCATTGTAATAGAGCTTCAAGCATAACATATAAGACAACAATCCAACCAAACAATAGCACAACAAATCACAAAGACATTACATAAGAGCTAGGATTAGTTACTACCTCAAAAGCAGAGCTCCAGAACTTCTATACTGCTTCCAACTCCACCAGAACTTCCTTTCTTTCTTTCTTTCTCCTTCTCTCTCTTCTTTCTCTCTCTTTTCTTGCCAAAAACGTGGGATGCCTAAAATGGGAGGGGAAGGGGGGTATTTATAGCTTTAATGGATGGCATTCTTGTAATTTTGAAGCCATCTGAACATGTGGTCCTGGTTTTTCCTGGATTTTCCTATTTTCTTTATTCCTTTTTACTGCATCATGCATGACATCATCCAGCAAAACTCACCGGGACACCTCATCGCCACATTCTTCACATGTCACAATTCCTGGACACCTCATCAGCTGACTCAGCAGTTCAGTCCAATCCAGTACCGGTCCAGAGTCTTGCACCGTAATACGTGTCCTCAACTTTTCTTCTGCCTCTAAGATTACCCCATGTGGCATCTGGAAGGGACCTTTCACGCCTTCCAATGCTATCCAGATAAGTCCCAGACTTTATCTGATCACCTCCTCGGTTATCGTGCCGACCGAGTAACTTTACTTTATTGAAACAGCATTAAAATAGTATTTTAATGCCACTTTTTCCCACATACTCCATGGGCTACGTTTTTGGGCTCTGGGTATGTTATCTTGGATCCTGATCAAGCTCAAGTACTCTGATGGCTCGATTCCCAAAAAACATCCCTCGGCAAATTACCAAAATACCCCTGGGTGCCCTTTCTTGCACTATTTTAACCCTAAGGGTAAAATCGTCATTTCACACCCTTCTGTACTCTGTCAGGGCATATATTGACTCTAAGTAACTTTATCTGTATGTGCCCTAGCTTCTAGGCCTATCCAGAATGACCAAAATGCCCTCATTCATCTCCTACCCCTTTAGTACAACACAGGGGCATTTTCATAATTTCGCACTTTTCCGGGGTTCTGCCGGACACTGGCCCACCTATTAGTCCAAGTGTCTTATTGGGCCTTTGTTGGCGCCATTATTGGGCCTTTCAGGGTCCATTACCTTCATGGCACGCATTACGAGGAATCTTCCCCCGTTAATGTTTATTAAATATTTTATCTATTAATCACCGTTTATACACATATCCGGACACCGGTTCCTTCTGTCCGATACACTGGCCTGCGGTGTTCAGGCATCCCTGTGAGTCATATCAGTCATCTGACCGAGGTTATCCGAACTTATTCAGTCCCTTTTCAAATACCGATAAATTTCCCTATCGGATACCCGGAGGCCTCACACTCCCGTCTGGATTTTCTAATTTGCGAATAACTTTTTCTACAGGCCTCCTATCGGTATTCTGTCAGTTTCCCGACATCCGCCCCATAAAGACGCATCATCCTGTATTTTCTCACCTAGATCTAAAATCTAGGATATCCGGTATGAATTTTTATAACTTTTGGACGATCAGTCCATTTCTGGCTATCTGGAGTCTTCAAAAATTCCTGTATTAAGCCAGATTACCGAGCGTCCCTTGCTCTCTCTACCGGTGAAATCTGGGACTGAAATGCAGTCGGACAGTCCAAACCACTTCCGGCCTGACTTTCTTTAATTACACTTTAGCCCCAAGGAACTTTTCTTCTTTTCATTTAAGTCCCTTATTATTTGGCTAAAATTACACTTAAGGACCCCACCTTTTTGTCCTTAAACTTTCCATAATTCTTTCATACTCATAGAAACCTTGTATGCACATTTCACAGTTCAGTGAAATGATCAGCATAATTTTCTCTATTTTCTGGCAAAATATGGTACTCATCGGCTACCAGCCCGATCTTTCCCATAATTACGATTTTGCCCCTGCATTCTCTTTCTGGCCTCGTTGCTCATCTTCTCATCCCTCATCTTAAGGTCTAGAAATTCTCTTTCAATAACTCATCCCTTAAACTCTTCGGGAGTCATCGTTAATTGAAAGGCTCGACAACCCGCCCATATCAGGTTATCTTACACAGGAGCCAGCCCATATCAAGCTACCTGCAGAATTCCTAGGCTTGAGACTTAGGACATTTCTCACATTCCTCATCTTGGACCTAGATGAACTGTCCCGATCTCCTAGACCAAAAATCGGGATGTTACATATGGCAGCATCTCTTTCTTGTTCATTTCGTGCTTGAGCAGCTCTCATTTCTTCTATCATCTTTTGTTGCTGTTCTAATCGTTCTAGAATCATTTGATTAAGGTTTCCAGCCTCTCGGGGTTCCTCAGCTGGAATAGTTCTCCTCGTTCGTACCATTTTGTTATACTTAAAAACAGAAGGGAATACGATAAATAACATAATTCCTTTTCATTTTATTTCAAACATAATATACATACAGAGTATATGTACATATCACAGTACCATTCTAGTCTTTTATACATTGGAAATATTACTCTAATTTTTCTTAAACTTCATTCTAATATATTCTCCTACTAGGTAGATCCAGTCGGATATGATACAGTATGATTCTCTATCGAAATACTGGTCTAACTCCGATCTCCAGGTAGGAGTCTTCGGCAATACATCATTCATAATTTCTAGCCAAAGCCCCATGGTTAACACATTTGGATCCCAGGCTTGATATATGGCTTTCACCCTTGTGATAAACTCCTGGTAGACCGAATAATCTTGATCTATGTTTTCGAACAGGGTCTGCCTCAACTCGTATAGTTGTCGGGCTAATGCTACCGAGCTCTCAAGTTGCTCTCTACTCAGGTTCCTCCCTGGGACCATTCTTACGATTAAACCTCCCAAATACATTTCTACTAGAGTCACTTCGGGCCTACTGGGACCTGGCGCATTACTCTGATCACGTACTTGGATGGATCCTGAACTGTCTGTTATATTCAAGGGTACCACACTTATAGGAATGGCAGGAATAGGGCCTTCTATCACCATCACCTCCTGATCATCACTCGGGAAGTTTGATCCTACCGAGAAACTTTCCTCTTCAGAGTTACCAACTACTGAAGGTGTCCAAGGGTCAGAATCATTGCTCATTATCTCCTCTTCTGAACTATCTGAACTAGAGACCTCTTGTCTAACCTCCCATTGGTTTACTGTAGTTTCAGACCCAAATCTATGTCTAGCCATCCTACAAACACTAACTTAGTGTCAATTATGACGGCTTTATCATGGTATATCTTTCTATAAATCATCTACTCAGAGCATTTCTTAAGCCAGAATCCTTTGCTCTGATACCAAAATGTCACATCCTTATTTTTATACATCTTAGGGACCATTCAGTAGCACTTAAACCACTTTCAGGGTCATTGAAGTCTAAACACTTAATCTGGAATTTTATTCATATCGAGTACTGTTCACTGTGGCAAATTCCAGATGAGTGACCCGATTTTGAAAATTCATAACTAATTATAGAAAAATCGAAATGAAGTGGTTCAAATTGCTACATGAAGATAACTCAAATATATTTCAGGTAAAAATCATTGGTTGACCAATCCTTGACAAATTTAACGTGGGTCAACGTTTCAATCTTACTGTTCATCCAATGACTTTCTCCTGAATCCAGCATTCTGGTCCCAAATTTAACAATTTATATCTTTTCGTGTATACATCCAAATTAGACATTCTATATATAAAATTAAATCTTAGTATGTCTACTTTTTACCCTAAAAAGTTCGTACATTAATTCAATCATTTACTATTTTTAATAATTTATCAAACATGAATGGGTCTTCACGAGTTACTGTTCACTAAGCCTATTTTCAGCATTTAGTCTTTACATACCCAAGTATACAACCAACACATATCAGTCATGCAGGACAGATAACAATTAATATCCAATAATCAACTGTTATATATCAGTGCATGATTAACTCCCTCATATATTTTTTTTCATCCTTCTCTGTCTAAAATCCGGCAGCATAACTGCTACAATTCTTCTTTAGAAAGCAACCGATGTTGTACCGATTCGGTAATTCCCTTATGAGAACTACCATTCTACGTAGTACCCAGGAAAGACTGGATGAACCTGCTGGTTCCACTCACTTCCAGCCTCCTTAGACAGCACTACGTACACAGTACGTATCAGTTCCTTTCTTTGTTCCGTCTTCGTTGCCGGAATTTCGGCAGCCTACCGGCGTCTCTTAAGATTTCCAAATTTTATTTTGACAGAACCTCCCCTGTAATGTTATGTTTGGGAATGAGATTCAAAAGAATCCCAGTAACAATAATCATAACAAAATATGTAATGCAGAGTGACAGTGCTTGCTTGTGACTGTGTACAGATAAGTATGCTGCATGCTTCCATATTCAATAACATATGATCATAGCATTGGAATAGAGCTTCAAGCATAACATATAGGACAACAATCAACCAAACAAAACAACACATCACAAAGACATTACATAAGAGCTAGGATTAGTTGTTACCTCAAAAGCAGTGCTTCAGAACTTCCCTACTACTTCCAACTTCACCAGAACTTCCTTACTTCTTTCTTTCTCACACTTTCTCTCTCAAGAACTTCTCTCTTCCTTTCTTCCTTGCTTATGCCGAAATGAGGGGCTAGGTGGGGGTATTTATAGTGTTGAGCAATGGCAATCTTGTAATTAGGAAGACTTATGATCCTGTGGTCCTGGTTTTTCCTGGAATTTCCTATTTTCTTTAATTCTTTTTACTGCATCACCCTGGACACCTCATGGGACACCTCATAGGACACCTCACCACCCATATGCTTCATGTGACGAAATTTGGAGGTTCTGGAAGCTTTCCGGTCCAATCCGGTACCGGCCCGGTCCATCGCCTCGAAAAACGTGCCGTTTTCTGAATCTGATGTTTATGAAGATCCTTTTTATGTCTACTGACCTCACATTTAGTATCTAGACCCTTTATATCATTAACTTTTTAATACTGGGTCCAGACTCAATTACAGATCCCCTGCGAAATGACCAAAATGCCCTTGGTGCCCTATCCTGTCCTATTTTAACCTTAAGGGCAAAATCATCATTTCACACCTTTCTGGACCCGATCAAAGCTTATACTGGCTCTAGTCAACCTTATTTAGACATGTCTTGCCCTCTGGGTCTGTCCAAAATGACCAGAATACCCTTTATTCATCTGCTGCCCTTTTTGTACAACATAGGGGCATTTTCGTAATTTCGCACTTTTCCGAGGTTCTGCTGGACACTGGCCCACCTATCAGTCCAAGAGTCTTATTGGGCCTCTAATGGCGCTATTTTTGGGCTTCCTGGGTCCATTACCTGTATGGCGCGTATTACGAGGAATCTTCCTTTAACACAGTTCATTGAATATTTTAACTATTATTTACCGATTATACACCTTTTCCGGACACCGGCTCTTTTTCCCAGATATAGTGTCCTACTGTGTTCAGGCATCGTTGGGGGTTATAACGGTCATCTGATCGAAGTCATCCGATCGCATTCAGCCCCTTTAAAAATATCGATAAATCTCCTACCCGGATCCCCGGAGACCTCACACTCCCGTCTGGATTTTTTATTTTGTGAATAACTTTTCCTACAGACCTCCTATCGGTATCCTGTCAGTTTCCCGACATCCGCCCCATAAAGGCGCATCATCCTGTATTTTCCCACTTATATCTGAAATCTAGGGTATCCGGTATAAATTTTTATAACTTTCGGACGATCAGTCCATTTCTGGCTATCTGGAGTCTTCAAAAATTCCGGTATTAGGCTTGGTTACCCGGCGTCACCTGCCCTACCTTCTGGTAGAATCTGGGACTGAAATGCTGTCGGGCGGTGCAAACCACTTCTGGCCTATTTTCTTTAATTACACTTTAGCCCCAGGGAACTTTTCCTTCTTTATAATTAAGTCCCTTAATTTGGCTAAAATTACACTTTAAGACCCCACATTTTTGTCTACCTTTCATTCCTAACTTTAAACTTTCCATAATTGCATTTAGGTCCCTTAATTTCCTTTCTTTTGCAATTTAATCCTTTTCTTTACATAAAGGTCCACATGTTTTTCCTGAAACATAGCTCATATATTCCGTTTAATCTGTACATAGGAACCAGTACAGAAAATTAAGGATATTACACTTCCTTGACCATAAAGTAATTCTTTTCTTCCAAACATACTTTTTGAGGTTATATTGCTCAAAAAATTACTCTATTTGAGCCATTACCTCTAATTAATTATAGGAAAATTCCCTAAGCTTTCTTAGTCTAAAACTCTGCCTATAGGTATTTCTTTTCTTTTAATTTCCTGTAAAATACCCCTAATTGGCACAACTATGCTATAAATATAAAGCTAAAATTCTCTTCTTTTGGGGATCAAACTAATTCTATAAACTCAAATTAATACTCAAATAATTAATCCCTATTTTTTTTCCAATTTTCTGAGGCCTTCACATAGCTCAAATAATTAATCTAGCTAAATAACTCATAATTAGCCAAACATCTAAAAAATTATTAAAATTGTTTTTAGGGTTATCTTTGTCAATTTTACCTCAATGAACCTTAATAAGTCATTCCCATTTTATGGGATTTTTCTAGAATTTTCATGTATTTTTCCATAATTACCCCATTTGGCCTGAAACTTTCTCATATTACAGTTTTGCCCCTATATAGGCTCAATCTCATAAACTATTACTTTAAGGTCTCTTCCTCAACCTTAGGCCTATAACTAACTTATTTTATCTTTCTGAGCCCTTAAGACTCTCATGGAGTCCCTAACTTTATTTATATATTTGCTTCCAGGAACTTTATCTATTTGCTCCTTAGTCCCCGAACTTCCTCTATTTGCAATTTAGTCTATTAACTCTCTATATATTTTTGGGACTTCTACTCAAGGAGCCTGGTCGCTTACTTACTTAAGGCTACTTTATGGGCTTCTAGGCATAAAAATTGAGATGTGACATAAAGTATGATGGCATGTCACTAGATAACATAAGTTTAAGTAAAACTACATAACATGCATCAGAATCCATCTTATACATATATGTGTTAATATTTTCTACTGAGATTCCCCCAAATCTCACCCTTCCTTTAACCAACCATATTAGTTAATGTTATTATGGAAGGAGCATGCATGAAGATGGTCAAATAATTGAAGAAGAAGCGGAGAATTGCATGTTCTAGCATAAAATACTTGATTCTCCAATTATGTAAATGTTATGTAATGTGCCAAATTATGTAATTAAATTGTATAGAATAATTATGGGATGTTCACATGAGTATAATAATATATGAGAAGCCAAGATAATGGTTCAGGCATGCTGGAATAATTAAAGAGAATTAAAGAAAGGAGCTAGTAAGGAAATTTGTAGGTTTTAGAGCAGTAATACTCCAGCCCTTGTTTGATGCTATACATGTGAAGAACTAAAATGGATATCTGCATGTAAATTCTAATGAGGCAGTGACATTATGTTGACATGAAGAATCACATCAAACATGAAGCATCACGTCTTAAGATAATGCGATGAATGGTGGAGGACTTTAAGTCGAACCTTGTTAATGATGAAGCTTGGATATTGTTTCGTCAACAGCGAGAAGAGGCTACTTATAAGGTTTGATGTGTGCTATAAACTTACATATAAATTAACTTAGTTAGTAATGAATGTACATTTTAATCAACTAATCTAACTTTGTTTCATTTTCATAGGCTATTTGTAAGAGAAACCAAGAAATAGCCAAGAAGAATATGTACTAGCACTATATGTCTCGAGGGGGTATAATGTCCTTGAGAGAAAAATAATGCAAGAATAGTTATAGGCTACAATATAAGCAATTGTATCAGACCCTACTGCCTCATACCCTTCTTCATCTATCAGCATCTAGCATCCATCTTGCCAACAAAAATTGAAGGATGAAAGGGTGAAGAAGGGACAATATATACCTCCAAAGGTTGTTACAGTTGTTGAGAGGATTGTAAGTAACTAATTTAAATACTAAGAATTTATATGTTATTACTCGCTCTTCAGTTATTTTAACTTGGTAACTTGTATATGTTGTAGGATGCACTGGAGAAACAGGCATCCCAAGGATATTTCATTCTTGAAAAAGGAATAAATTGAAGGGGATTGGAAGACACGCAGCGGAAATTAACTTTAAAAATTTTTCCATTCCCTGCCAGGATCTACCAAGTGTGTTTAAGTCAAGGAGAAAGAAGTGTTACCTTCGGTATTCGAACTATAGTCGCGACCTCCGTATCCACTAGTCGCTACTCTTCGCCTCTGGAGTTTTCAGTTGCGACCTACTCAGCTTCTAGTGGCTACCTATCACCTCTGGAGTTTTCTGTCGTGACCTCCTTAGCTTCTAGTCATGACTTGTCGTCTCTGGAGTTGTCAGTCGCGACTTCCTCAGCTTCTAGTCGCGACTAGAAGTCGTTTTTCAATT
This sequence comes from Leucaena leucocephala, assembly GCA_037074615.1. NCBI lineage: Eukaryota > Viridiplantae > Streptophyta > Magnoliopsida > Fabales > Fabaceae > Leucaena > Leucaena leucocephala. The sequence goes on from CM073518.1 coordinate 11,006,774, forward strand.
TTCTGACGTTCAGGACGCCTGTGTGGTCACGACCTAAGTGTCTACGCGTCGCGACTTGTTGTTGTACCTGGTGCTCTCTTCTCGATCGCAAGAAGTTGACAACTCAGATCAGCTTCCTCTACCAGTATCCACATGAATAGCGTTCCAACCACGAACGACATGCTAGTGCCTCTTGTCCCTCTAGGGCTTTCTCAAGAATCCGTCCTCACCATCTCTATTTTGGCCGTTTCTTATCTGCAAACCTTTTGCACTCTCCTTGCCCTTTTTTTTCTCATCAAGAACCCTAGCCCCTAATGTCAAATATATAGGATGCTATCGGTGTTCTTATTGGGTTGGATTTCAAAATTAATCTTATATTAATCTAAAATTAATACAATATCATATATTGTATAATTTGATAAGAAACTAATTAAATAAATATGGTTATATTAAATCCGTCTCACAAATTTAATTCACCTATTCATTTAATTTAAAATAAAGATAAGACAGAATTATATTTGATTTATTCTCATAAATCAAATTTGAGATATCATATCAACTTAAATTTCAAATTCAAATAGATCATATCAATTTAAATTCAAATTCAAAAGTGATAGAGATTTAATTTATCCTTATAAATTAAATCTTGCAAATATCTCTTATATTATATATAATATATATATGCGATTTTATATATATATAAAATATATATAACCACCCTAGATTATTCATTGAATCTGGACATGTCTTAGATTCAATGAAGCTGGACATCACAGCTCGTGTTAGGCTATTTTGTGTGTGACCCTGTAGGCCCATATGAAGTTGGCAGTGGGCCAGTTACTATACTGACCAACAAGTCGTAAGCGGTCTCTAGCAAGATATTACGAATACCCAAATCACATGAGGATCGATGAATGATGTTACCTTTCATACAACCACATCACGTCCCTTTTGCCACACGATATTTTGGTCATGGATGAGGCATGGAGAACGTCATCCTCCTGTTCCTAACCGTTACTTTCTCGATCCCTGAGTAGCCTGACTATAGAAATGGAACTACCTTTCCATTACAGTATGGCCATACATTTCTCAGACTCACTCATCGAGGGGCCCAGTAATATCTCCCTACGAATGTGAGGGGCAAATTCCATCTTGACCATTCACATTCCTCCGCATGAAAAACCACTGAGCCCTAACATAGTCTTTATGATCACTCAGTCAAAAGTGACTTTACTAGGTCAAAGCTGAGTGTTTGTCATGTAGGAATCCATGATGATCTCAGGTCAAAGGGCATAGTGACATGGTTTGTATATGAGAGAAGCTTATGACTTAACCCATGCAGCTCTCTCACAGCGGGTCGGTCCAACACCTTGTACTCTTACATGTCTTAGATTCAATGAAGCTGGACATCACAGCTCGTGTTAGGCTATTTTGTGTGTGACCCTGTAGGCCCATATGAAGTTGGCAGTGGGCCAGTTACTATACTGACCAACAAGTCGTAAGCGGTCTCTAGCAAGATATTACGAATACCCAAATCACATGAGGATCGATGAATGATGTTACCTTTCATACAACCACATCACGTCCCTTTTGCCACACGATATTTTGGTCATGGATGAGGCATGGAGAACGTCATCCTCCTGTTCCTAACCGTTACTTTCTCGATCCCTGAGTAGCCTGACTATAGAAATGGAACTACCTTTCCATTACAGTATGGCCATACATTTCTCAGACTCACTCATCGAGGGGCCCAGTAATATCTCCCTACGAATATGAGGGGCAAATTCCATCTTGACCATTCACATTCCTCCGCATGAAAAACCACTGAGCCCTAACATAGTCTTTATGATCACTCGGTCAAAAGTGACTTTACTAGGTCAAAGCTGAGTGTTTGTCATGTAGGAATCCATGATGATCTCAGGTCAAAGGGCATAGTGACATGGTTTGTATATGAGAGAAGCTTATGACTTAACCCATGCAGCTCTCTCACAGCGGGTCGGTCCAACACCTTGTACTCTTACATGTGCCTATGACTTTGATTTATATCTCTATATATCTTCAAAGTCATACTAGTCTTATTTTATCTCTGCTCCCGCATAGATGATCGACCAGGAACATTTAGGATAAGATCATGAGTTATCCAAGGATGGTCATCACAGTAAACATACAAATAATATGATAACATAATTAAGAAATTCATAAATCAACAATGTTCATAATACAATGATTGGCCCCTAGGGCACAATTTCCAACATAAATATCCTGGAGATAGCTATTGGGACCCCTAACCACCTAGGTCGAGTGAGAAGGGCCCCAAAAGGAGTCATACGTAAAGACTTTTTTGGCTCTGTCTCTTGAAGAAGAAGCGTACCCTCTACAAATATACTTCGAGATGAGTTACAAAAGGTTTGAGATGAACTTAAAGCAGAGCATCAAGCGGAGTTAGAAAAGATGCGCTCCAAGGTGGATACCAGAGTAGAAGCCAGAGTCGAAGAGCTTATGGGTTGCAAGCTCTAGCAGGCCATGAAGATGATGGGCTTCCCCACACACGGCTAAAGTTCAGAGGTAAACACATATTCATTTACTTCTTTTCAAGGGATGTTTAACATGTATTTCATCTTCACTAATTTTGCTTACATTTTTAGGGTTCTCATACGGTGACTAGTGGGAAGGGCATTGCTAATAAGGAGAAGTTTGTCTCCCAATCATCTGGTTTTGACCCAACCCCTGAGCACACTAACGACGAAGGGGAAAAGAGTGGTGTCTACATTGTGACAAACCAAGGGACTATATTCTTTGTCGCTCATGGTACCGTGTACTCGGATGCCACAAAAATTTACCAAAAAATAATTCCTGATGGAAATACCAAGGTCACGGTACAAAGCATAAAGAAGCAATCAGGCACTGCACTGGTTCCCTGCCCCACTAACGAGGTCCAAATATTGGGGCAAGCTCTAAGGCAGTATATTATTTGGCCAACACATCTAATCAAATTGAGAAAGCGGGTCACATAGGAGCCGGTGCCAGAGAAGGTGCCTTAGAAGCAAACCCCAAAGGGCCTAGAACCAGAAAAGGCACCGCAAAAACCCAAGGTTTAGAGGGTGAAAGTAGACAAGCTCAGACCTCTTCTTGAGAACATATCCTCGAGATATTTTGGTATGGCAACTCTCTACTATATGGCAGCAGGATTGGAGGAAGTACTTAGTTTCATAATTTCGTCTGGGGTTTTAACCACACAGGAGATTTACAAATTCACCCTGGACAATAATGACATAGTGCAATTCCTCAATTTTGAAGAGCTGAGTGCAATTCCTCAATTTTGAAGAGCTGGATTCAATTGTCATATAGTGTACCATATTGTAAGTTGTAACTTTATTTTAATACTTTATGTTTAACCATTCACACAGTACTGACTCCTTTCTCTATTAACAATAGCCACTTCTATCGGAGATACCTGGAAGAAGCAAAAGGATACACATATGGCTTCATATGTCCTCAATGTGTCCAAGAGATATGCATCGAATAGGAGGTCAAGGATTATGTACATGGTCGATATTATGACCCGCATCAGGAGGAAGATATATTTTTCACCTTACATTAAAGGGTAAGTATACTCTTATACTTTGCACACTCATATACAAATTAGTCTACATTCATATATAACGTTGTTCATATTTTGTAGTACACATTGGACTCTGTTTGTCATAGCCCCTGAAGCTAATGTGGTATACTGGTTCAGTTCATTGTTTAGATGGCCAAATACTGGGATTTTTTCCATCGTCAACAAGTGAGTTTTTCTTGATAGATTTGTTAACATAAAATTTTCTTAAGTTATATGATATCTTTTTTTTTCAATTGGAGATAGGGCTATGCAAGGCTTCAACTTGTTTAGAGGCCATCCAGTTAGTACTAATCCTTTATAGATTTATCCTCGAGCAACTTATTTTCAAATAATTAAGTTTCAGTTTTCATAAATTTATTAGGACGAAAGTTAGTCACTAATGTGCTCCATATTTTTCTATTTTGTTAATACCGCCATCAACTTGGCAATGTTGAGTATGGATATTATATAATCTGATATTTACATGAGATCATTGAGATAAGGATCACGGATAGCTTACATGAGGTATGAAGTGATATATATTTAGACTTTTTCAATTTATCAAATCTTGAATATTTACCTAATACTTCTAACTTACAATTGTTCGAGCAGAACAAAATGAGCTTGAAAGATGAGCAAATCCACTCAATGATGGATGCTTTGGCAAAAACCATCCAAGAGAACTTGCCTTAATCAACCATCCATTTCGTGTGTATATATGATTGTACAATATATGTGTATATATAATTGTATTATATTTTGGTTCATTGCATGCATTAATAAGAATTCGAATTACTTTATTACTATATATTAATGTTTAATTTGGATTTTTTATTGCTTACTTAATACTTTGCAACCTATAGTCTGTCTTTATTATGACAAATACAAGGCGGTATAGATGGGAAAATTAAAAGAAAGTGTAAAAGAGATTAAGCCTTTAATAGCAGCTTTTCTTAAAATCGCCCTTATAAGTATAGACTGTAACAGCGGTTACTATAAAAATAGCTGTTATATGATTAAACTGTAATGGCGGTTTTACTGGAAATTGCCATAAAATTCTAAATATATAATGACAGTTTTATAAAAATAGCTGTTAAAGTATTACACTTAACGATGGTTTTATAACCGCTATTAAAAGCTAGACTTATAACAGCGGTATAATTCACGTCGGTCTAAAAACTGCTGTGAAAAGTCACTTTTAACTGCTGTTTTAGGATTTTTTTAGTACTGATATTTTGTTTGTTTCAACTTTCTTGCATGTTTCAGTCTGATTTATGGTTTAGTAATCTGGTGTTGCAGATAATAGGAATTCTCTCTCTCTACGTAAGATTGACCAGAATGGCAGGGGTCAAAAAATGTGATGGTTCAAACAGCTAGGCTTACCAAGCGTTGTAGGCCTAGAGAAGCAGCAACCTGTGATCCTTCCACCATGCCAGAGGTTGTCGCTGCTCTGTGAAACCAGCACCATTCTCAGCCTTTGCTTAGGTCCCATGGCTTAGCTCTCCACTTGGAACAGGCAGGCTAGCTAGTTGCCTCTTACAACCCAACCAGGAGATGCCAGAGCTCTGTTCCATCATCTTAATGCCCCCATATAACGTTACCCATCTTAGCTTGTTATAGGTTTTGCCAAAGTTTTATATTGAATTGTTTGTTTCTTATGTTAATCGATGTGGGACTTCTCTTCAAATAGTCGATAGAGTTGCAAGTTTTGCAACAAATATTATTATTTCTGTCCCTTCGGAGAACACGATTTTAATATGTTTTGATCATTTGGAACGCCTTCTGGACATAAAGATTCATCAGCGTATGAAAATCATACATCAAAACCTTACAGAATGTGACCTAAAGAAAGACAAATATGTGGTTTTTCATCACCCCAAGCAAACCATAAAAGCCTTGAAAAGTACTTTCTTATAAATAGAAATCAAGTTAGAATTATATATATATATATATATTGTTGGAAATAACTTGGTTAAGTTGGTTCTGCATATCAACGGTGCTATAGTAATCAACTTGTTTTTTCATTTATAGGAATAAAGTTTTCCTTACACCAGAGAGGGTTTCATCTCTATACATAGAGTTTGAAGAATCAACCAAATGAATAATGCGCCTTATGATCAATTATATACATTGATACATTGACATTGACTAAGATGCCTCGGATTGAAACTTTGCACTGATCAGTGTTTTCTAGCTCTTATGGTATATTACATATTAACTTAGATGAACATAACAAATTAATACTTTGGAATTAATTATGTTGTACATTCAATTCAAATATGTCACAAAATCTAAACATTTTCTTTGTTTTTAAATTTCAAAATACTGTTATAATTTCAGAAATCCGATCCATAATTCCATTATGGTTTAATTACTTGTGTGTCGTATTCAATTCAAATTATATGCTTAGATATGAAGTGAAGTGATTTTTTTTTTGTAAATAAATAATGTTATATTAAAAATATTATGTATATTGCATGGGATACAAAAAACATTGTTGTAATATTGACCTGCAAATCAATATAAAAGTGCAACATACAACTACTACTACAGGCCTTATCCCCATTATGTGTGGTCAAAAACTCTGATTGCATTATGCCAATAGACTGAAGGGAATTGGAAGACACGCAGCGGAAATTAACTTTAAAAAATTTTTCCATTCCCAGCCAGGATCTACCGAATGTGTTTAAGTCAAGGAGAAAGAAGTGTTACCTTCGGTATTTGAGCTTTGGTCGCGACCTCAGTGTCCACTAGTCGCGACTCCTCGCCTCTGGAACTTTCAGTCACGACCTCCTCAACTTCTAGTCGCGACCTGTCGCCTCTGGAGTTGTTAGTCGCGACCTACTCTGCTTCTCGTCGCGACCGGACGTCTCTGGAGTTTGTAGTCGCGACCTCAGTCAGCTTCAAGTCGCGACCTGTCTCCTCTTTTCAGATTTCTGACGTTCAGATGCCCGTATGATCGCGACCTCAGTGTCAATAGGTCGCGACCTTGCTTCGTGTCTGGTCGATCGTAAGAAGTCGACAGCTCAGATCGGCTTCCTCTACCGGTATCCACACGAACAGCGTTCCAATCGCGAACGACGTGCTAGCGCCTCTTGTCCCTCTAGGGCTTTCTAGAGATTCCGTCCTCACCGTCTCTATTTCGGCAGTTTCTTATCTGCAAACCTTTTGCACTCTCCCTGCCCCTTTTCTCACGTCTGAATGTGTGTGTAGAGATATATAGAACCCTAGCCCCTAATGTCAAATATATAGGAAGCTATCGGGCTTCTAATAGGGCCGGGCTTCAGAATTAATCTTATATTAATTCTGAATTAATACAATATCATATATTGCATAATTTAATAAGAAACTAATTAAATAAATATGGTTTATATTAAATTCGTCCCACAGATTTAATTCATCTATTTATTTAATTTAAAATAAAGATAAGACAGAATTATATTTGATTTATTCTCATAAATCAAATTTGAGATATCTTATCAATTTGAATTTCAAATTCAAATAGATCATATCCATTTAAATTCAAATTCAAAAGTGATAGAGATTTAATTTATCTTTATAAATTAAATCTTACAAATATCTCTTATATTATATATAATATATATACACTAATTTATATATATATAAAATATATATCCACCCTAGATTATTCATTGAATCTAGATATCTCTTAGATTCAATGAATCTGGACATCATAGCTCGCATTGGGCTATTTTGTGTGCGACCCTGTAGTCCCATAAGAAGTTGGCAGTGGCCTAGTTACTATACTGACCCACAAGTCGTAAGCGGCCTCTAGCAAGGCATTACAACTACCAAAAACATATGAGGATCGATAAACGATGTAACCATTCATACAACCATATCACGTCCCTTTTGTCACACGATATTTCGGTCAAGGATGAGGCATGGAGAACGTCATCCTCCTATTCCTGACCGTTACTTTCTCGATCCCTGAGTAGTCTGAATATAGGAATGGAACTACCCTTCCATTCCAGTATGGCCATACATTTCTCAGACTCACTCATTTAGGGGCCTAGTAATATCTCTCTACGAATGTGAGGGACAAATTCCATCTTGACCATTCACATTCCTCCGCATGAAAAACCACTAAGCCCGAGCATAGCCTTTATGATCACTCGGTCAAAAGTGACTTTTGACTAGGTCAAAGATGAGCGTTTGTCATGTAGGAATCCATGATGATCTCAGGTCAAAGGGCATAGTGGCATGGCTTGTATATGAGAGAAGCTTATGACTTGACCCATGCAGCTCTCTCATAGCGGGTCGGTCCAACACCCTATACTCTTACATGTGCTTATGACTTAGATTTATATCTCTATATATCTTCAAAGTCATACTGGTCTTATTTCATCTCTGCTCCCACATAGATGACCGACCAGGGACATTTAGGATAAGATCACGAGTTATCCAAGGATTGTCCTCATAGTAAACATGCAAATAATATGATAACATAATTAAGAAATTCATAAATCAACAATGTTCATAAGGTAATGATTGGCCCCTAGGGCACAATCTCCAACATAGACATAATAAAATTTATAGCAATATATAAAAAAACCATGAAGATAATATGATTTATTTCTTAACTTTTGTGTAATACTAGCTACCTCCAATGTCAAATAATTGAGGACAAATTTTAAAAAACAAAATTTGTTTTGCTACAAAATCCTGGCTAATTAACTTTATTGTTTTATGCATGTGAAGTATATATCAAAGTCTTATATTTGAGTTTAGAAATAGTATATGAAAATAAACATATCCAGTCAGCATGCATCATTTTGTTGATAGCAAAAGATAAGTTATGTCTCAAATTTTTTTCTGTTTAAAATATTAATCTCTACAATTCCCTTTTGAAACTAGAGGCTAACATTTAAAATGGAATAAATTTAAAGGATTAAAATTTACGATTTAAAATTATAGGGACTAAAATTAAAATTCGAGCAAATTATAAGGACTGACAATAATATTAACGCAAGATTATTCTTTTAAGGAAAGAAAAAAACTGACATATAGAAGAATATTCATTTAAAGTTTAATACAATATTGACACCTTTATAATATATAATATAGTAATATGAAAGCTTTTTCTATAAGTGGAAAGTTAGCTAGCTTGCCCTTATAATCTAAGACAAAATTTATGGAGTGGTAGAATTATTTTGAGTACACAATCATCCTGATATATGTGTGTGCGAACGTAAAATATATACCACTAGACATTAAACATGTATGTCAATTTAAAATTGTCAATATGCATAATTCCAGCTAACACAGTCTGGAATATATTATCAACACTGAAAGTGACCGATCAAATCTGATTTTTTTTTTTAAAAAACATAATACATTAAAAAATAACAATAGTCATGACAGAGTGTTCCAACTTCCAAACACAAGTGGTTCTGATATTTTTATTTCCTTCACAAAACAAAATCAAAATAACAGAGAAAGAGAAAAGAATCTCTCTCACATGTCCAGGAGCTGTATACCGACAATTCCACAAATAAATAAAAAACTAAAAGCAAAAAAAAAATCTGTACCGACACTGAAGCGCATCCAAAGATTCTTTTCTAAGATGCATTCTCAGAACACACACTGCACGATTTGATCCCTTCACAATAATATGACTTGAAATTTTAACTTTTAGAACTATATATTCTTCCCATCTAAGTTTGTAATTCATGTAAGTAACGAACTACAAACTCATGTGAAGAAAAATAAATCCCTAAGAATTAAAACATCAAGAAATTAAATGCATGTGCTTTCAAGACCAAATTGCATATTTACCATTTCTCCCCTTGCAATTGAAGAAAGATAGCACAATATTGAGTCTTATTTAACTGAAATTCACTTTTAAATCTGTTGTCTTCAATTGTGTGGATTGATAATTTAATTACTTGCTTTGTTATAGAACCAAAAATCCCATGACCAAAGTTACCAACAGTGAGATAAACCTGAAGCCATTGTTTAACCCAGTTGAACCGTTATCATCATCGTCGGCGGCTTTCTGATCATCTGAAAAGGAATCCGGTGAATCCACGGGCGAATCGGCTTCTTCTTCATCCGATGAAGCCCCCTTCTTCTTCTTCTTCTTCTTCGCCGGTTTAGGAGACTCGGCCGGAGTCAACGCCGGCGCCACCTTAAACAATTCTCTGGGCAACAAAAACTTATCAATCTTGTACACGACAACAGGATCTTGATCAATCAACGTGCCGACAATGTTGGAAGTCACAACTTTGGTCTTTAACATCACATCTTCTCCATCACTCTTCACTGAAAAATCAAACTTGTTGGCTCCTTCAGTGGCCAAAGTGTTCATCATCCCATTATGAGATCTCAACATTTGTAGGGTTTCATACTCGGGAACGCCGTGGTATAACAGTAACGATTCTTTCTCGGAGTCTGTGAGGTTCTTGTATTTGGGAAGGAAGGAGGTGAGGGCATCGTCGGTGGGGCAAAACACCGTTAAGCCTTGGGCGACGTTGTGTTCGAAAGCCGGAAGAGCTTCTGAGGGACGGAGGAGATCGGCAAAGCCCTTGCAACCTTGTTTGGCCATGATAATGGTGAGATTAACGAGGCCTGGGCCAGAGGTTGGAGCTTCGGCATCTGGAGAAGAAATAGGATGACTGATCTGAAGAACAGAGATGACGTAAGGGATTTCGAAGACTGATTTTACGTAGAAGGAATGAAGTCCATCGTTGTCTTCAGCTCCAAACCCTACTTTCCCACCTTCATCATCACCAAAATAAAATTTCAGAATGATGAAATCCAGTATGATTTCTTCAGGCTAGTTTAATCTTGAACAAAACGTTAAGAGAAAATTACATAGATTTGTCTAGAATTTTATTAAAATTATACAAACTTCCCAAATATTTTTTAAATTTAAACCCAAATCTGCTGCTCACTAAATTTTAGGAACTCTGAATTTTTAAGTAGAAATATAAGAAAATATCCTTTAAGAATAAAATCCTGAAATGTTTTGAGTAATTTAACCACAAAGTCCATGGATTTAATCAAATTCAATTCAAGATTAACAGGTCAATTAAATGAACCCATTCCAATACAATTCATCTTTAAATTTCAACTAACCAAGATTAACAGTGAATCACATTAATTTTTCTCGAATTTCATGGAAATTATATATGTCCTCTCTCCTATATTTAAAAGATTCAATAGCCTCACTTAAAATTAAATGTATAGTCTATGAAATAAAAACTAAAAAATTATGTAATTTTTTCTTCTGTAAGAGATAATTGTTTGTAATAAAGAGAGATCTGTATAACTTAAACAAAAAATAAGGTGTGGGAAATTTATGTTTAACTTTTAGGGGAACTTATATAAATTTAAAAATAATGATGTTATTGTAATTTTAATAGAAGTATGGGAAAATTCATGTGATTTACTGGAAGTTAAGAAACATCGGTAAAAAGCTGTAAACTAACCCGTCTAACACAGAATTAAGGGAAATGAATTAAAGTTGTAGAGTATTGTCCTATCTGTTGGACGATTCAATTCAATTTTGAACTGTAAATGAAGAAGCCTGCATAGTGCATACCTCTAATGTCGGTGATGTTGATATAGCCGGTGGTTCCGGCGGCGTCTCCGGTGGCCTGAAAGAGGGAGGAAACTAAGGTGGTGCGGTTGGAGATCTGGTGGAGTTTCTTGGCACCGAAGTAATCGGCGAGGACATGGAGGGAGAGGACGTTCTTGAGAGTGTAGATGTTGAAGTGTCTGGACAGGAGATCGGACATGCCAGCATTGTCGACGGCGAGCACGGTGATGGTGCGGCGGCGGTTGATCTCATCTGCCAGATGGGTGGCGGAGAGGTAGTGGTTAAAGGTGGAGAAGTCAGGATTCTTGGCCAGAACGCGAGTGATGTTGTAGCTGCCGCCATGTTTGGCAGCATTGGCAATAGAGGGAAGCAATGAGAGGATGAGGCAGACCACAAGAGTTGCTGATTTCTTCATTTTTGAAAATTGCAATCAAATTGATTGGAGATTGATTGCCTATATATGCTTATCACAAGTGTGTGGGACAATCTTTCCATGTTATATTATTGCTTCCCTACCAATTTAATTTAAACTTGGGTTAAAATATTCGTAATAAAAACTATAAATATTTTTAAAAGTCAAATTTATTGTTTAGTTAACTAATATAATTTTGAAAAGAATAATATTTACATAAAAAAGCTATTTATAATTAAATGAAGTATTTATATAGAAATCACATATAACCTAATAAAACATAGTTATTAAAATATAAATATTATAAACTACTATTTTAACTTAAAATGATGTCGTTTCAAATTTAGCAAGGAGAAAAAATAATATAAATATCCAAAATTTGTTGATTCAATTGTCAATAAATCAGTTTATCAATTTATTGGTCTAAATAGTCTATTTAAGTTAAGTTTTAATACTATGTTATTTAATTTTAAAAGTCTTGCGATTAAATTTTGTTTAAAAAATATGGATCTCAAGGCATTTGGGTCACGTGGGGTAAAGCAGTAAATATGTTAAATTAAAAAATAAATAAATAAATTGTATATTTATTAACATCTAGTAATAAGTATTAACATCTCTACAATTTTGTCATGAATCTTTAAAATCTTAAAGTAATTTTGATCTTGAAAATTAAAATAATTTATCGTGTACGAACCTAAAATACTAAAATGTAATTAAAAAAATCTAATTTTTTATTCTTATAATTTATAAAAAATATTCTTATAACTTATAAATTTATAATTGAGAGCTTATAATTTACAAAGATTTCATTCTAGTCTGTCATCAAAATTTATTCTAATATATGTTAATATGTATTTTATTTATAAACATTAATATAGGGAAATAGAACTAATGCACATACTTTTGTGTGTGTATATATATATAATATTACTATAAATAATACACTTATCACTTAGTTATAGCTATTGGTGAAAAAAAAAGGTAAGGAAAAATTAGAGATAATTTTTCATGTTCTACATTTTAGCTTTCCTGATTCTCTAATTTTTTTCTCACTTCCACATAACTTAGTCTTTTTTAATTAGATTTATGAATGGGTCTTTATCTCGAAATTTCCCAAAAGGTTATGCTAGCTCGGTATTAGGTATCAGCAAGGGACCCACAGATATTGGATGAGGGCAATTAAAGTCAAAAGGATCATATTTTGAACTCGTTTGGCCCTTTCTTCAATGTTAGGGCATGGTTCTCCCACCGACACTCACGACACTTCCTTTCCCTTCATTATCTTCAATGCCCATATTGCGAGTAAAAAAGTTTGTTTATGAACTTAATGAATACTAAAAGGAAATCAATGGTGTCAACATCCTTTCAAAAATGAAATTATTAAATCCATAACATATTATGATTAATTACTTTTAAAACATTATTATTTCTAATATTAAAATTTTAGTAAAAATGTAACTTTAATCCTCTAATTTTATACAAAATTTTAACTTAATATTTTAATTTTATAATATATATTTTTTATCATTTAATCTTATCATAATTTTTATATCAATTATTGTTATTTTTATATTTAAATTTAATATATTAGCATTTGATGAAAACATTTTGTCCACATTTAAAATTTGACTGTCAGTATTTTTCTGTTAACAGTATTAAGATTAAAAGAATAAAATGATATTTGATTAAATTAAAGGACCAAAATAAAATTTTGTGTAAGATAAAAGGCTAAAAGTGTCCTTTTATCTAAAATTTGTAATCATTTCCATTTTAATAATATATGATTCTATGCTATGAAAATCATATTGAACCAGTCACTTGGCGAGTGATAATTGATTAATCAAACCATGATCCAGTATGGAATATTTAATTTAGAATTGATAAAATTAATCAAATTCAATAAGAAAATTATCTTCTTTTTTGTACTTTAATGATATAATTTAAAACAGTATAAAATTTATAACAAATCCAATAGGCCAAGTGTTCCAAATATCTGAATAGTGTGATTTATTTTTCATGCAATGAGCTTCACTTATTTCCCTATAATTAATTTAATGGAAATTGATCGAGCTGATAAATATACATGAAATTACTATCTTCATCAAGTTAATAACAAATCACATTTTAAAATACTACTAAATTTATCCCTACAATGCTCCAACAAGAGACAAACAAAAAGTTGTTGTAATGCAATTTCGTGCCGTTGGGAGTAGACATCGATCCATAAAACTTGTTGAAAATAAAATATGGTAAGTCCCATAAGCTCTGAATATTCTGATAGATTGTTTTGTTCACATTACAAGGGGACAATTTTATTTTAGCATTTTACAATTATTTAGATTGAATAACTTAAAAAGACATGGCAGCTATGAGACCCCAAAGTTTGGAATAAAGAAGGCCTAATGACAGAGAGGATTGGACCTACACATGTGTCTGTGGGCCACCCATTATTTGTCCTTCCGTATTCAATAATAAGCTATACTTGAATTGAATATTGAAACTATTAATAAACGTTAATTTAATTGATAAAGAGTTAGTTTATAATCTATAAGGCTGTAAATTCAAATCTTACTGTCGATATGAGAACTTTGATAATGAGTAATATGTAAGTATCTATGTAAGCATTTTTTAAACTTAGAGGTATGCCCTAGCCCTTAATAAGCCTTCAAGACTTAACTCACATAATTTTTTTTATAACACAAAATATATTGAAGCTAGAAATTAAACAATAACTTTCAACAATAAGTTCTATTTTAATTATTTGTCCTGCTTCAATATTCAAAATAAGCTATTATTTTCATCTTTATTATAAGTTTATTGTGGTAATATTTTTTAAATATAAATCCACCTAGAGAGTTATTAATAATTATTTTTTAATTTTACCTATTTTAAATGAGGAAAGAGATGAGAAAAATATATATATAGCATATTTTTTCTATACACATTTTTATTAAAGGCAAACTTTGAATATTTTATAAATTTAAGATATATATTTAATGACTTAACTATCATTCTTTAGTTTATGAGAATTAATTAAAATCAACGTATAATAAGGATTAGAATATCAGTTGAATATTGAAGCCAAATATTTAACAGCAACTTTCAACCCAACTCGCACATGGGTTGGATTCAATCACTACAAAAAAAAGAGACATTTTGTAGAGGTTATTTTATAGCTTTTCTAGTGGTTGGGTGAACCACTATAAAATCAGGTACTAGAAACTAATTTTTAGCGGTTCTAGGGAACCCCTACGTAGAGTAGTCAAAATGCTAGAACATGTTTAAAGATTTAGTAAAACACTAGAAAAAATGTGACAGGAGAAGCCAAAGGGATAACGTTAGTAACAGTTGATAACACTATAAAATATTTACATTTGGTATTATTTCTAGTAGTTCAAAATCCCTAGAAAATTCTTGGTGGTTGGCGTGAAACGAAATTTTCAAGGTGGCACCAGAATTTCTAGCAATTGGGAATGGTTGGCCCCAAATTTGAATTTTTGAAAAAAAAATTTCGCCCATTTAGGCTCCAAAATTTGAATTTCTCGGGTTTCTTATTTTCTAGAGGTAACAAAACCGCTAGAAAGTTTATTCCATGTAGAAAAAATAAAAATCTATTTTTTTTATTATTATAAAAGATGATATTATTAATTAGGAAACCATTAAATAGATTATATGAGATGATTATATTGACATGTATAATTAGCAATATATTATATGTTGTATACAAAAATATATTTTGATAAATAATAATTAATTAAATTATGATTGTATCATAGGAGTTTAATTTAATTTGTTAAGGTAATTGAGTTAGAAGTGCAAGAATTAGAGATGAGATAGTTTGTCGTGTCAAACTTCAATTTATAAGTTGAAGAAGTTATTGGATTGGTAGGGATGAAAAAAGAAAATCTAAAAGAAGAAAATATAAGTATGTTAGTAAACTATAAATGAAGATAACAAAAATAAATAAATTGTTACTATGTAAAGAAAAAAGGAGGAGGAGAAGAAGAGAATGAGGAATTTTATGGAAAGAGATGAAGGAAAGGAAAGGGAGGAAAATAAATATCGGAGTGAATGAATGAGGGGGTGAGGTGGTATTTATGGATGTCTGGGTAGCATTTTTAGTGATTTTGTGCATTTTGTAGTGGTTTTATCTCCGAGACAAATTCCAATGGTTCTTAGAACCGCTCAAAATGCAAAAGAATTAACTTTTAAAAAATTGAACCAATTTTATTTTATTTGTACATATTTAATTTATGTATGAAAAGAAATTATTAAATGACTAATAGAGATCATTGATTTTGTTATTCTTCATCATCATCCTGCATAGAAGGAGAAATTAAAAAATTAGTAGTAGAATTATTAAATATATAGGGAAAAAATAGTACCCAATAATTTAATAAAAGATATATATTTGACAATGGCTAAATTAGCATATTCTTGAGGGAATAAGTCTTCAAAATTCGTCGGTTAGAAGGGTTCACTATCATAAGTTATGTCACCATCACCCATGTCATAAAAATCCCTTGGCTTGAGGTGGATGACCATATTTTAGTCTTTATACTTTTTTGTTATATCTTAATTTTAGATTATTTTATAGTTCATTTATGTCTTTTAGAACTATTATGAAAGGCCCAAGATTAAAGAAACCAAATCTAAAATTTTATTCTTGGGTTACTGTTAATTTTATAATTTCAGAATTTGTGTTCAACTTTTAAAATTTATAATTAATTTTAGAAACATTGAAATTGAGTGGTTCCAAATTCTACTGAAAGATCTTTCATAGTTCTTTGAGGGAAAAAATATGAAACTAGAATTAATCATTTCCAATTCGTACAATTTATTTATTGAACTTTACTAGTCATTTGGTCAATTCTGAAACTTCCAAATTTTTAACCCTAACTTTGAAAAATCACCATAAATTGTACATAGCTCCAATTTAAGTGTTCTACTTATGAAATTAAAGCTCATTATGTGTACTTTAAGTATTCCAAGTTTCATGGTCAAATTCCAATATTAAACTTAATCAGAATATATTATCAAAGTGACTGCCTCATATAAGCCTTCAATATTATCATAAATATATAAATACATCGTTATATTTCAAAATGTCATGAAATAATACATTAATTCTACCTCATGGTGCTCTTGCCCTTACTTGATCAGCTACTAAATAATTGTTCAATTGGAGGAGTGAGATTTCAAAGAAATCCCAATAACAAGTTACATCAACAATAATATCAACATACAAGATCATTATGTAACTAAGCATTATGCCACAATTAGGAAACTACTTCTATCTCATACCAACTCACTTATGCATCAAGTCAAGACATCACAATGCAAGAGTATTATCATATCATCATATTTAGTTCAACCAACAATAATGGCAAACACACATATAACAATCAATACATGTTAACCTTAAGGTTGAGTAAAGTTACTACCTTGATCCACTAACACTTTAATTCTTGTCTTTGAGTTTAGTCATTTCCTTCACAAATGTTAAACCCTATTTCATCATGATAAAATGGAGCATATCCATAATAAACATCCTATTAACTATGGTTTAAACATAAACCTCTTAAACCCTTAATCTTTAACTTGATTTTTTGGATTTTGTTTCTACTAACTTAAAAATTATTCTCTTAGGTCATTCCTATGTAATTTTTCATTTAGAATACAAATATGAGCTTGGATTCACAAAAATTAAACTCCTTCCTTATGTACTAACCTAGGCCGAGATATGTCCTTCACAAATCCTAAATTTCTAATTTTGATTCAAATGCTTCCAATACTTGTTTCTTAGGTTTATCCTATACCATTTTTCATTTTAAACACATTGGAAGCATCAAAATCATCAAATTAAATTCTTGGGATAGAGATTCGTGAGTGGTCGAGAGGCCTAGCTAAGTTCCAATTCAAGAAAATTACACAATCCTCATGCAATAATACTTAAACTAACCACTAATCCTTATCTTGAATCTAGGTTTAACATCAAAATCATATTCCCTTAAGTCTCATACAATCTGGAAAGTATGAAACCATAGGAAATAATTGATTTCCAACCACCTAAATCACAATTTAACTAGCTAAAATATCAACTAAGAGATTGGAAACATAAACAAATATTTTATCCAAGCTAATTACCCAAGATAGCTATCTTCTCCTTATCATGAAAGGTTGAGAAATAATTTTGCAAGAGGATCCCTATCAATGCCAAAATTGCTATAGTGAGAGGGGGAGGGGTGGTATTTATGGACCATGAGAAATTAGTTTAACCTCCAAGCTCCACCAAATTACAAAGCTTATGTGTCAAAATTCCATGGCTTCTTGTGACTGTTTTCCAACAAAAAATAATCCTAAATTAAATTAATTTCTCAACTGAAAATCCTCACCATTCATAGTGAAGCAAATGACACCATACTTGGTCCAATCAAAAGTCTAGATTATTTCAATGCACTTAATACCGGAATAAATTTCTAGTTTACAATCCTACGTATTGTAATTAATTTTTATATGTCCCATAATAAATTTTTCACATTTTTTTCATCCAATTGAATCTCTCTTTACTTCCATAATAATTTTATTGATGGTAAAATAAAAAAACTAATTTAATTCCTATTTTCCAACCTTACTTGGGAATTAATTTATGGAGCTTCTGAGTTAATAAAAGACTTCTACCCACTATATTATCTCATATTAATTCTAGGAAAATCCCATAAATTTTCTTAGAATTTATCTACTCCTATAGGTATTTATTTGAAATTTCTCCAACTAAAATCCCTAATTGGCTTAACTTGCATTTAAATTCCATTAAATTTTAACTAGGGGAATTTTGGGAATAAAATCACTTGTAAAATATCCTATAATTTCCAAAGTATATTTTCTTTGTCTTCCCCTAATTTTTTGAGGTCTCCTCATAGTTCAAATAATTAAATATGACTAAATAGTTTATATTTAACCAAATATCTAAAAATTCCTTAAAAATTATTATAGGGGTATTTTTGTCATTTATCGCCTCCAATGGGCCTTAATATTTAATTTCCCATTTTCTGATTTTTTTCTAAAATTTTCATATATTTTTCTAAAATTACCTCTATTGGCCCGAAACTTTCTAGAAATTACATCTATGTCTCAGCTTTGACTCAACCTCATATATTGCATCTATTCTTCTAGCCTTAAAAATATGTGATGTAACACTTCTCGTCCAACATATAGTAAACTTGGTGTCCCTCAGACGCAAGAATATATGGCTTATCATCCTCAAATTCCTCCATATGAATGAGTATAGAGAAATTAACAGAGGTCATGCCCAAGTGGTAGGTGATGAGTCCTTGTGAAGTTGTCATGTTTACTAATGAGTGCTTGAATAGCGTTATGGTGAAAAGCTGGTAAATTAACTCAATGTTGTCAATAAGCTTTCCATAGTAAGTGATGCCTCTAAAACGCATGTAGGCGTCACTACTGCTAGCGTAACATCTCGTCCCAAATGTGCCACAAACTCCAAAGTTTTGTGTGAGCAATCTTTGATCACATACAACCGTACAGAACTTAAACCCGTTAACATTATACGCTATATAACTTCTTGCATGGTCTAACAGACTGAGGGAAAGGGTTATGAGTTCATCTGCGTACAAGCTGACGTTATTACGTATTTGATGTGTGAACCATCCGGGTAACTCTGTGAAATTTCTTATCAATCTCAGCAGAAATCATGCGCCCTCGTAGCTGCCGCTTAAGATAATTTTTAAACTCACTGCAATGAAGTGTAACTTGTTAAAGTCATGAGGAATACATATAAAGTGTAAAAGTCGATGAGTGCATAATACTTATTGCTTGAAGGTAGGGTCTAACTTGGCTACAATTTATCAAAACATGCATGTGTGCTTGGAGTTTCTCCGTGGGAGTGAGTGTAAAGAATTCACATCCTCTAACTGGTTTCCCCACGGGAGGAAAGAAAGTTGATGTGGAAGGACCAGAAGGACAATCATTAACTTGACGAGGGCGGTTAAGAGAAGTCTCCATGTTATCGTCAAAGTAACTTGAACATAAAGTTAAGACCTCGTCTCCAGAATAACCTTCTGCTATTGACCCTCATCTGGCCACGTCTTATTTCTAACATATGATTTTAATTTCCCCAAGTACCTACAGGTTAATATTCCATTAATAATTTTGAGTAATCAAAATAAAATATAAAATTGTAAATGCAGGGATTAACATATGGTACCTCTCTAGATGGTATATCCATAGATATTGAACTAGCCCAGAGACCTTTGCTTTTCGTGCAAGCTGGATGGTCAAGTGGACCATGAAAGTAAAGAATGATAGAGGAAATATCATCTCCAAGTAACAAAGTGTAAGAATTATTTTATTTTGTAGCTAATTGAGCTCTTCAGGTACTAAGACTTTCACACACAACTTCCTGAAAAATGAACATAGCTCCACCAAAATCACTGATACATCAGAAGGAAGTGAGTTTCTCAAAGCCAGTGGGGTAATTGTTGCATAAGAACATGAAAGTTATGACTCTTTAACCCATTAATCTTTCGAGCCTGCAGATCGATACACCTCCAGATGTTGCTAGAATTCCATCAGGTACTTTTATGTTCTTTAGCGTCGAAAGGAAGATATCCTTGTTCTACTTCGTCAAGGTGAATTTAGCTGGCTGAAACTTGTCATTTTCATTAGGCCAAGTCTTCAGGATTTCCCCAGGCCCGTAAATCTTTTCTAGTTGTGAGGTGGTCTTTGGACTTTCTGGTTTTGTTGAGCAATATATAGATCACATTATCACACACATTATTCTTAATGTACATAATGTCCAAACTATGGTGCAACAAATTATATTCCCAATAAGGAAGAGTGAAAAATATGCTTCTCTTCCACTATTGAATGGGCTAAGAATCAGATGTTCCACAAGATCGTTATCCTAGTCGTTCGGGATCCTCATTCTTGCTAAATTAGACATCAACATCTTGCAACTACCGCAAGACATCCCCACCAAACAACATAATAGGAGGACTTCTCCTTCTTGGTTTATATCAAAGCGAATCTGTTGCAATCTAAATCTGTTATTGGAATCTAACAGGAGGACCTCTCATTCCCCAGTGTTTTCTTGCCAGTAATAATCTTGGAAAGCAAAAATACGCTCTGTTGCATGCACATCCAAGGTAGAAGATTGTATGGATTTAACACCACTGACCAGATACTGTAGCTTCTGCTCATGCTTCCAAAGGTATTAAAACCATCCATTGCCAATGCAAGACGGATGTTTCTAGCATTACTGGTAAAGTTTGGAAATTTTGCGTCAAACTCTTTCCACGCCTTTGAATCTCATGGGCATCTTAACATGCCATCCGAATTCTGCTCAGTCATGTGCCACCATTTGCTTAGCCATTTTTGATGACATATACATTAGTTGCAATTGTAGTTTGAAAAGAAAGCACCTAACAATCCAATGTATTGAGAATTGCATTAAATTTTGTTTAGATACATAATAAGTAACACATTATCTTGTAATAAATTATACTTTAGAATTTTTGCTAGTTTCTTCTTCTGGCTTTTCCCCTTCCGTACTAACTTGTATCAAGATGTCTTATGTCGCTTATAAATCTCCCTGTTTGCATCCTCTCCCCAATACATCATACAGTCATTTGTGCAGGCATCTATCTTCTTGTAGTTCAATCCAAGTTTGTTAATAATCTCATTTGCCTCATGAAAAGATGAAAGGAACTCGTCTTGAGGGAAAGCATCTCCTAATAACTCTAACAGTATGGAAACCGCCTTTTCAGTCTTACCCGCATGGGCATTTGATATAGTATAGCTTTGCCAAAAAATGACTACTTAGAATACTTTGTGCACCTAGAATAAAGAGGTTTATCGCCTTCATTCATGAGATCAAAAACTCTTGGGCAATTTTTTTTCTAATGAACTCTAGATGAGGCCCCTCTACTTCATCCGGCTCCTTACTTTCATGAATGCAAAAAGCATCACGCACATCATCCTTCACAGCATCATATTCTTCCTCTTGTACTCCTATTTGTGAAATTATGGGAATTGACTAAGCAATTTACACATCCTACCTTTTGTTGGAAATTGTGCCCTAGGGGCCAATCATTGTATCAGGTTATCACATTATTTGCATGTTTACTGTGATGACCATCCTTGGATAACTCATGATCTTATCCTAAATGTCCCTGGTCGGTCATCTATGTGGGAGCAGAGATGAAATAAGACCAGTATGACTTTGAAGATATATAGAGATATAAATCAAAGTCATAAGCACATGTAAGAGTACAGGGTGTTGGACCGACCCGCTATGAGAGAGCTGCATGGGTTAAGTCATAAGTTTCTCTCATATACAAGCCATGTCACTATGCCCTTTGACCTGAGATCATCATGGATTCCTACATGACAAACGCTCAGCTTTGACCTAGTCAAAAGTCACTTTTGACCGAGTGATCATAAAGGCTATGCTCGGGCTTAGTGGTTTTTCATGCGGAGGAATGTGAATGGTCAAGATGGAATTTGTCCCTCACATTCGTAGAGAGATATTACTGGGCCCCTCGATGAGTGAGTGTGAGAAATGTATGGCCATACTGGAATGGAAGGGTAGTTCCATTTCTATATTCAGACTACTCAGGGATCGAGAAAGTAATGGTCAGGAATAGGAGGATGACGTTCTCCATGCCTCATCCTTGACCGAAATATCATGTGACAAAAGGGACGTGATATAGTTGTATGAAAGGTTACATCGTTTATCGATCCTCATATGTTTTGGGTAGTCGTAATGCCTTGCTAGAGACCGCTTACGACTTGTGGGTCAGTATAGTAACTGGGCCACTGCCAATTTCATATGGGCCTACAGGGTCGCACACAAAACAGCCCAATGCGAGCTATGATGTCCAGATTCATTGAATCTAAGAAATGTCTAGATTCAATGAATGATCTAGGGTGGATATATATATATATAAATCAGTATATATATATTATATATAATATAAGAGATATTTGTAAGATTTAATTTATAAGGATAAATTAAATCTCTATCACTTTTGAATTTGAATTTAAATGGATATGATCTATTTGAATTTGAAATTCAAATTGATAAGATATCTCAAATTTGATTTATAAGAATAAATCAAATATAATTCCGTCTTATCTTTATTTTAAATTAAATAAATAGGTGAATTAAATCTGTGGGACGAATTTAATATAAACCATATTTATTTAATTAGTTTCTTATTAAATTATGTAATATATGATATTGTATTAATTTTAGAATTAATATAAGATTAATTCTGAAGCCCGGCCCTATTAGAAGCCCGATAGCTTCCTATATATTTGACATTAGGAGCTAGGGTTCTACACACAATATACATCTCTACACACACATTCAGACGTGAGAAGAGGGGGCAGGGAGAGTGCAAAAGGTTTTACACATAAGAAACTGCCGAGATAGAGATGGTGAGGACGGAATCTCTAGAAAGCCCTAGAGGGACAAGAGGCGCTAGCACGTCGTTCGCGATTGGAACGCTGTTCGTGTGGATACCGGTAGAGGAAGCCGATCTGAGCTGTCGACTTCTACTATACGACCAGACACGAAGTAAGGTCGCGACCAGAACACGCTGAGGTCGCGACCATACGGGCATCTGAACGTCAGAAATCCGAAAAGAAGAGGCAGGTCGCGACTTGAAGCTGACGAGGTCGCGACTAAAAACTCCAGAGACCTCTTCAACTTCACGTCGCGACCTGTCTCCTCTTTTCGGATTTCTGACGTTCAGATGCCTGTTTGGTCGCGACCTAAGTGTGTTCTGGTCGCGACCTTTCTTCGTGTCTGGCCGTATCGTAGAAGTCGACAGCTCAGATCGGCTTCCTCTACCGGTATCCACACGAACAGCGTTCCAATTGCGAACGACGTGCTAGCGCCTCTTGTCCCTCTAAGGCTTTCTGGAGATTCCGTCCTCACCGTCTCTATTTCGGCAGTTTCTTATATGCAAACCTTTTGCACTCTCCCTGCCCCCTTTTCTCACGACTGAATGTGTGTGAAGAGATCTATTGTGTGTTGAACCCTAGCTCCTAATGTCAAATATATAGGAAGCTATCGGGCTTCTAATAGGGCCGGGCTTCAGAATTAATCTTATATTAATTCTGAATTAATACAATATCATATATTGCATAATTTAATAAGAAACTGATTAAATAAATATGGTTTATATTAAATCCGTCCCACAGATTTAATTCACCTATTTATTTAATTTAAAATAAAGATAAGACAGAATTATATTTGATTTATTCTCATAAATCAAATTTGAGATATCTTATCAATTTGAATTTCAAATTCAAAAATGATAGAGATTTAATTTATCCTTATAAATTAAATCTTACAAATATCTCTTATATTATTTATATAATATATATATAAACTAATTTATATATATATATAAAATATATATCCACCCTAGATTATTCATTGAATTTAGACATCTCTTAGATTCAATGAATCTGGACATCATAGCTCGCATTGGGCTGTTTTGTGTGCGACCCTGTAGGCCCATATGAAGTTGGCAGTGGCCCAGTTACTATACTGACCCACAAGTCGTAAGCGGTCTCTAGCAAGGCATTACGACTACCCAAAACATATGAGGATCGATAAACGATGTAACCTTTCATACAACCATATCACGTCCCTTTTGTCACACGATATTTCGGTCAAGGATGAGGCATGGTGAACGTCATCCTCCTGTTCCTGACCGTTACTTTCTCGATCCCTGAGTAGTCTGAATATAGAAATGGAACTACCCTTCCATTCCAGTATGGCCATACATTTCTCAGACTCACTCATCGAGGGGCCCAGTAATATCTCTCTACGAATGTGAGGGACAAATTCCATCTTGACCATTCACATTCCTCCGCATGAAAAACCACTAAGCCCGAGCATAGCCTTTATGATCACTCGGTCAAAAGTGACTTTTGACTAGGTCAAAGCTGAGCGTTTGTCATGTAGGAATCCATGATGATCTCAGGTCAAAGGGCATAGTGACATGGCTTGTATATGAGAGAAGCTTATGACTTGACCCATGCAGCTCTCTCATTGCGGGTCGGTCCAGCACCCTGTACTCTTACATGTGCCTATGACTTTGATTTATATCTCTATATATCTTCAAAGTCATACTGGTCTTATTTCATCTCTGCTCCCGCATAGATGACCGACCAGGGACATTTAGGATAAGATCACGAGTTATCCAAGGATGGTCATCACAGTAAACATGCAAATAATGTGATAACCCGATACAATGATTGGCCCCTAGGGCACAATTTCCAACAAGGAATTGACTTATTAAGGCCTATTGAGGTAAAAAATGATGAAAATACCCCTAAAGTAACTTTAATGTAATTTTTAGTATAATGACTCAATTTGAGGTATTTATCTGGATATAATTATTTGAGCAATGAGGGGGCCTAAAAAATGTACAGTAAAATGGGGAATAAATAGTTAAGAGACTAAAGAAGTTTACAAATATTTGAGCACTCTGGAAGACTGGAATTGAGAAAATTACCGGATAAAGTACATATTAAATAGGATGAATGAAAGCTTGTTGAGGAAGCTTTCCAAACCTCTTCTTCCACTTAGAATGGCTCCATTTGAAGCCTCTTGATTGGTTAGAAGAGTTAGACAACATGTGACTAAATTCAGGAATAAAATAATTTTATTATGGACTCCAATCATTTATTAAATTTAGTTAATAAAATATAGACCAATCAAATAAAATACATGTGGACCAATCAAAAGAAGGTACGTGTTGTCAAGTGGACTAATGAGTATAGCCACTTAGCAAGGAATAGGATAAGGTAATGATGACTAAGGATATGTAGACCAATAGGAAGAGGGCAAGTGGCTAACATGTAGAATAATTAGAAGTTGACAAAGAGGCATATGTGGACTAATAAGAGGAGGACAAGTACCATTGTAAATATTAGGAACTTGAAGGGTAAAATGGTTCATATAAGACAAAAATTAGTCTATAAGTATCCCCTCCCCTCCTTCACATTTCGTGCTCCCAAGGACCTTGGAAAAACTTTGTCGAATTACTATCGAACACTAAAACAAGCAAGATCAAGTGAACAAGGCAGGCATTCAATCCAAACTTTCAATCTTTGATTATAGGGGGATTATTTATCTTCAAAACAATGAAATCCATTCGTTCCAAGGATTGGACGAAATATATATAAAATGAGGAAAGAAGAAATTGAAATTGAATCTATTAGTTTTGGCAGTTACACCCAAGAGGGGGTGAATTTGGTAATATTTAAAAATTTAAAACTTCTCTAAAATTAAATAAGTAAGTTAAGAACAATTTCACCGAGTATAGCTGAAGGAAGAAGTTTGCATAGCAGATTCAGCCTTAACCACTAGGCTAATGTCTAGTCCCTAAATTCCTCTAAGATTTTCACTATATTTTCTAAGATTAACCGGGTTCTTGGCTTTTCAGTATATCAACCGTGAGAATCCCTCTCACTCCCCATTACAACCCATAAGGTGAAAACCCACTCAAGAGTCCCACACTCTTGAGTAACTCAGACAAAAAATTGAGCAATTACAAGGCACTCTTAGTAGAGGAGTTTTGATAAACATTATGATAAGATACATATAATATATGGTTTCTTTAACATTTTTAAGGGTTTTGTGACACTTTTACCTACATTTTATGCTTGCAACTATACTTTTGTGATAATCTTTGATTTTGCATAGCACTATGCTTTTTGAAGGGTAAAATGGCTAATTATTCTTTCCATACTGCAAATATTTTACTCTATAATTAGCTTCGCCTTTACAAGGAGTTTTGGTTTTGATTTGCAAGTATTTAGAAGAAACTGTAGGACCTAAAGTAGAGTAGAGAAGAAACTATAAGACAAAGAGGACCAAAACGGGGAAACTCAGCTTCTGTGATATTTAGTCATGACCTCAAAGTCCACTAGTCACGATCTCATTTCTTCTACCAGATTCTCTGTGTTCCCAGGTCACAACCAAAATGTGTACCTGGTAACGACTAGAATAGACAGTTAGTGAAGGTGTGCGTTTTCGCTTATGTCACTCTGCAATTAAGGCAAGGGAAGCAGCAACCATGAAGAAGAGCGTGGATTATTACCAAATTTGGCCAAGAATAAGCTCATCTTATTCTCTCAACTCCTCTCATCAACCTTCAACCCAATCTTCCATTTTTATCCATCTTTTCACCTATTTCTCTATTTTTGCACTGATTAAATCATTCCTACCACCCTTCTCTTCATGTTTCCATCATCTTTTTCTATAAATCTCATGGCATCAACCTCAGATCGTGATTGTGGCCTGATCAAAGCTATGAGAGGCTAGATTTCTTAGCCTCTTGGTGATGGACAATATAGCTTAAGCTTATGGATGATAATTAGGAAGTTTCTATCTTAATATGCACTTATACATGTTTTGAAATTTCTAGATTTAGGGATTTTATGGTTTATATGACGATTGAGTTATCGATTGATTATTTCTCAGATTAGACACTTGTAATTGGTTTGGATGATGTGATTATTGATTTGCTTATATATATTTCAGTTTTATTTCTGGTTAGTTGTTTGATTATTAGTGATTGTCAGTAATTAATTCAACTGATTAGAGTCTTTAGCTATCGATGATAGTTAATTGAGGGTTTACATCATCTAATCCAATTTACACACTAAGTGGTTTTCAAAAGTGCTTTAATCCAATTTTGAAGGGAGTTCAAACTCATTGATGAACTGGACTTAATTGATTGATTGAGGTTTTATTTAAAACTTAGTGATTTTATAACTCCCAATTCAAATTAAGAGCGAGAAAAGCTTTGTTTTCATAATCAAGAGGTGTTTTTATCATATTTCTTCTGTAACCTACACTATTTTTACATTAACCTAAAAGACCAAAAATATTTACTTTCATTGCACCCTTATTTTTATTACATCAATGTTCGATCAAACTCACAACCATGCTTTTACTCAAGTTCTCAATGTCTTTATTCACCAATTATTAGTATTTCACATTAAATGCTCCTTGAGAAGAATGATAGGGTTGTGCCTTATACTATATTATTGGGTATAGTCTTTATTTTGAAAGCCCAGATGGCGACAATCTTAAGGCATTTTAATGGCGCTAGCCAGGGAGCCTTAATAGTTCCCTACAATTGGTTATTAGTTGCATTGTCGGCCTGAGTCATTTCTTTTAATTTGAGCTTTATTTTTCATTGTTTTAATTGCATGGCATAAAAATTTTCAGAAATAGAAACAAAAATTTGATTTTCTTTCACTTTTGCATTTGCATAATTGCAAATCATTATGCATTTTTCATTATTTAGAGTTTGGTTTGGCTGATCTACCATACTCTACTTGATTATGTGTGAACTAAATTTTTCAAATCCGTCAACTTTAAATTGAATGATTCTTCACTTGCATGAATGTTTAGAAGTTTCTTATAAGTTTCTAAGTGAATTTGGTTGAGTTAAGTGGTTAAAGTTTTCAAGTTTCTACGAATTTGCTGCTATGTGTTTCTAAGTTGTAACCATTATGCACTCTTTAGCGCGACCCTTTGTCTTTGTAATATTTAGTCACAACCAGGAGATTCTTTTTGTCATGACTAAACAAATTTGTTCCATGAGTTTTAGTCTTTGTGATAATAAGTCGTGGCCATTTTCATTCTTTGTGAATATCAGTCGCGACTTGAAAACCTTTTTGTAACAACTAGACTATTTTTCTACTACAAAATTTTTGATCCTGATTGCTTGATTTTCCTGATTGTTGCTGTGTTGCATGCGTAGAAGAATTGAACCTGTAACATGCCAAGATAGAAGGGATAAACACCCCGATCCTTAGTCATAAAGCAAAAATGGATATACAGAGGAGGCATATCCGAGTTACTTGATTAAGGTACTAATTAAATTGCGAGGACAAAATTTATTTTAAGGGGGTAGAAATGTAACATCCCAAATTTTTCCTATCAGTATAAGACTGATAGAGGAAAGAGGTTATGAAGGGATTGGGATGATAATCAGAAGACAAGATAATGATTAAGATAAGTTTTCAGCCAAAGAAAGAGAAAAGGTATAAAGTTGTGAAGCAAAAAGGGCTAAATTGCAATTTAGTAAAAGTCTAGGGATTAAATTGTAATGAATGAAAGTTTCAAGGACATAGTGGTCATTTTAGAAAAGAAAGGGACTAAAGTGAAAACTCTACAAGTTCCATGGTATGAAATGAAGGTGGATATAAGCTTTAGGTCATTAAGTATAATTATGAAAAGTTAAGGGACTTAATTGAAAAGAGGAAATGTTTCCAGGGGTAAAATGGTAATTATACAAACTTGAACCAGAAAAGGTTTAGAACTGCCCGGAAGCATTTCAATCCCAAATTTCATTAGTAGATACAGAAAATTATGTTACTTAATCTAGCATAATACATAAATTTTATTAGAGTTCCAGATAGCTGATATTTAGCTGATAGTCTGAAAGTTATCTGAATTTTTTATCAGATCTTGTGGACCTCAGATATAAATGAAAAGTTATAGGAAGGTGCATCCTGTGAAGCTAGAGGTTAGAAAACTGACAGCACCCCGAAAGGAGTTATGTAGGAAAAGTTATTCACGTTTTAGTGAATTTTGCGAGAGTTTGTTGACACTCGATATTCGATTGAGAAACTTAAGCAGTAAGCAAGCTTGGTCTGAATGAGCCCAGATGATGTCATAGGAGGCCCATGATGATGCCAAGTAAGGCCAGGACCATGATATCAGTTTATCAGTTAATGTCCAGAAATATTCAAAAAATATGCAAAATGACAAAAATAACCCTATATTATAAAATAATTAAAAAATGAGTGAAGGGCATTTTAGTCAATTTACCCAGGTCAAAAGGTCAAAGAGAGCTACAAGAGTAGTAGACTAGGGTCTAGAAATGTTCTGTTGAAATGTGAAAAGCCAATATGCCCCTAAAATTATTAAAGTAAATAAGCAGGAACCAAGGGCATTTTGGTAATTTGCCAAGGGATCAGTAATTAAGTTAATACCCAGTCTAGGAATGTCAATGATAAGAAGAATCCAGATACAAGATTTAAGATCAGAATATATGTCAGAAAAATTAGATTTACAAAATAGTCTGGTTTGTAGAAAATTGGACTGAGCTGGTACAGGATTGGACAGAATCGACTGGAGGTTTCCAGAAGTGATGACTCACCAGGTGAGGTGTCCCATGAGACCCACCAAGGCAGCACCTAGCATGCAAGGTGTCCCTTGATGATGTCACCATGGTGATGCAGGCGAAGCTTCTTGAGAAAGCTAAGCGATCTAAGTAGTTCATCACGATTAGATCTGGACCGTCCTTCCATTTCATTACAACTATAAATACCCTCTTCCATTACATTCCACATCCATGGAAAGAGCAAGGAAAGGAAGAGAAAGAAGAGAGAGAGAGAAAGAGAGAAAGAGAGAAAGAAAGGGAGGAAAAAGGAGGAGGTCTGACAGAGCTAGGAGCAATCCAAGGAGTTTAGGGACTTGGCAAGTTTAGGAATAAGGTAAGTAATTTATTCTATTCCCTTCTATAATAAATTAGAGGATTGTTCTTATGAATTTAATAGTTAGAATAGAGAAATGTCTATCTTGATAAGGTTAGCCATAGATAGAAAGAAAGTTAGGGGATTGTCAGATTGAGATTACCTCTAGTTAAGCTTGAGTTAAGTAGTATTATGCTGGATAGGGTAATAATAAAAATATTATTATGCCTTGTATAGGCTCTGACCTATGTACAGAAGGAATCTCATAGCAAAGGTTAAGGACTAAGGAAAAGCTACCCATCAGGTAGTGAACTTATACCTAAACTTGTATGCTTATTGCTTGAGTGTTGTTAATATGCTATTGACTTGTCTTGATTATGTGAAGCATATATGATTGAGAATGCTCTATTTCTTTTTTTGTTATGACCATATGTTATAAGTAAGAATCATGGAAGCATGTATATGTCATAATGCAAGCATAATCATAGTAAATGAAGCATGTTTAACACTAAGCATATACTTGTATACATTATTTGCTGTACTGTTTACTACTGAGCTTTCCCCAGAAAGCTCACCCCTTCCATATCAATCCAATTAAGCTGACTAGTTTAAAGTCAAAGATGTTGACCAGTTCTAGATCAAGAAAGCTAAGATACAAGGGTTAGTTCAAGATAACGCTAGGGGAACAAAACATAATAATTCTGTGAACCTAAAATCCCTAGAAATAGAGATAGAAATGATGAGCATAAAGGCACTAACCTCATTGAAGTTTATCAGCTAGAGGTTTAGTACGAGGTTCAAGCAAATCAAATGTGTGAGGCTCTAGGACACAGAAGTCTAGCTGAAGAAGACGTTTAGAGGTAGATTCTCCGTAAGGTAGTTAGGAGTGATCTACATTACAACAAACTTCGTTAAGTTAGTCTTTCCTGAATAAAGGTTCAGAAGTATGAGATCGAGACATAGAGCTAATTATTCTCAAAATAGAGAAACCCCATCCCGAAGGGACCCATAAACTAGTGTAGGGTACTCCAGAAGTAGGAGTAACAGCAGCAGATGATAGATGGGATCCCTGCAACTCAAGTTGCCAGGAATAAGGAAGAGATATTATTATCATGACAGTCGTAGCAGTAGCTATTGTTGAGTTACAATGATTAGAGAGAAGTCGTCAAGGAGTTACAGTCCAAGCAGAAATATACCAGGACTAGTAGATGGTCACAATCTGTTGAAGAGGAAGATAGTATCTAACTATAAAAAAATACACAAGTTATTCCATGAAGACAAAAATGATCAGCTTACCTGTGAAGTTTTTCTTGAGCAATTTTATGACAAGCATTCTCCTCAGTCAGATATAGATGAGCGTGAGGCTAACCTAAAGTTTTAAAGCTAGGTAAGAAGAATCCTCTGATAGATACTTAGCCGAGTTCATCCCCTTGAACAGTAAAAGTTAAATGACTGAGAAGTTGACTCACAGATTGAATTCTGTGCTACAAGAAAGAATTTTTCCCAAGCAGTTGTAGAGAGAAAACTTGTGATGCCCAGAAAAGATAAAGGCAACTTTGAAAGATGAATCCTTTTGGTGTTTTTGATAAGGATGTTCTAGAGGGCCTTTAGTTTTCAAAAGAGGTAATAAGAAGCAGTTAAGAAGTAGAAGAGTAGTAAGCTAGGAGATGCGATATGTGATTCAGGCGCCAGTCATTTGTTAGCAGCAATGACTATAAAATACAATTACTTCCATTGGTTTAAGATGAAAACACCTTATGCATATTTAAATGGCAATGTCTGGCATGCACACAGTAGAGCTGCTCCAGACCTGGTATGTTTTCGCCATAAGATTAAAGAAATAGATAAGGTAGTTAGTGTTAGTTAATCCTCCAGGTTTAGGATTAAGAATAGAATGGAAATTAAGATTAGGATCAAAGTTAGATTAAAGTTAGAAATAGGAATAAGAGTTTGAGATAAGATACTAATGATAGTCAGTTAGATGAGAACCTAAAATAGGTAAGCAATAGAATGTACCCAGAATAATAGACAGTCCTGTAAGTGGGATATTCAGTTACAGTATGATAGGGGTTACTCAAGTATTTCTACAAGCTTATGAATATAGTACTCAGGGCCATTTCTTATGGTAGGGTTACAGCAAGTACCAAGAGAGTGGTAGTGTTATAACTCTATCAAAAGAAATGGTATACAGAAAGAATAGTAGACAATAGTAAAGAGATTATGTCCATATCACTCTTTATATAAGCGTTGGATCTAAAATGAATGTCTCTTAGTTAAAGATAGACTTAACTGAGTTAAGATCACTCTTCAGATAAGAGTTAGATCTTATACATATTGCTCGCAGATAGAGCACAGATTCAAATGAGATGAAATGAGAAAGTTATGATACAGATCCGTAATAATAGAAGGCAAAGGCCTATGGCAATTACTGATGGCGAATTGCAGATGGCTAGGCCATGATTGCTAATGGCAATAGCTCATGGTAAGTCACAAGAAAAAAGAAAGAAGAACTCCTGAGTAAAAGAGAGAATAAGTGAAGTCTTGATAAGTAAGATGGGCTAGAGAACATAGTGATGGAGAATTATCTGTTGAGTTATCAATAATACGGGAGTATCTAACCCTGTAACTTAGTTCATTGGTTGAAGTCTTTCAGAAAAGTTGCAGTTGATCCTAACATGATTCACAAGGGAGTGATATCCCAGAATCTGATAGTTCCTAAAAAGGCTTAGGACGACAGTGGGTGATTCTGAGTCATGAAATAACCTAGCCTGAGGACAGGATAAATTGAATCATTAAGAAAAGGAATAGGACAACTTGATATCTTTCTGATGAGACAATCACTAAGTATAAGATGTTGACTAACTCATAGAGAGAGTATCCATGGTGTTACCAGTTAGCCTTTAGACTGAACTTAGTTTATCTTAAATGGAGATGGAGTCCAAAGTTCAAATCTGGGTACTAAAATTCAAAAGATTGTAGGAGTATGGCTGAGGAATAGATGGAAGAACCCCATATGTCTTCAAAATAGACAAGTATTAGCAAATAGATCCTCTAGATGAGGATGAAGAGATTAAAAGGCTAAAGAGACCCAGATAAGAGGGTTTAAGGTAGAGTAAAATTAGAACATAGTTATATGAGAAAGAGTAAGTTAGGGCTTAGAGCCATATGAATAGTAACTTAAGCCCTAACCTAGCAACACGCATAACTAAAAGGTGCTCAGGCCAGAGTAGCCTAGCGATGGGTGACCCATTGGGAAATACAGTGTTGAGTCACAAAGTTAGAAAGATGCTCTAGAATAATGAGAAAGAACATTACTAACTAGCATAATAAAAAGAAAGAATAGCATAAGCATAGAAGAGTATAAGCAAAAAATATCATAAGTTCTCAATAGAGAAATAAGGGACACTATTATTCTCTTGTACCAGTTCCAAATAATGGAACTGTAAAGAAAGAAAAGGATAGTTAGATGATCAGTATTTCCTTATACCAGTTCCAAGAAGAGGAACTGTGGAAAGGAAAGAGACAGATAGATAAACAGAAAAGTTAAGAAAATTTAGAAAGAGTCATGAGAGGTAAGGGATTAGCTCCCGTATGTCAGATCTAAGTAGACAAGATCTAAAATAAGAGATTCAAGTTACAGTTTTAGGAGGAGGTTAGAAAGGCTTAAGAGCAAGATCCTCCCTAAATGCTGACAAAGCTATAAGTTAGAGCATTCTAGAATGCAGAAAGAAAAGTGTGATGAAAAATTCACAATGCGCAATGAGAAATACAAAATACGTAAGAAGAGATATGTAATGAGAAGTACGATGTATGACAAAGACTCCAGAATTACATCAAATTTCTGGAAGATTATGTATGAAAGAAATAGACGCTACTCATAAGTCCAGTACAGTGACTTGTCTATAAGTATGAGTGATAGATAGATGACAGATGAGAATAGAAAGAAGCAGACTTCAACTCTGATTGAGTTGACTACAAAAAAAGGAGTATAACAGCACTTAGAAGATATAAAGCTCCATGCATGTTGAGAGTACTCCGCTAGATGTCAAGATAGAAGATAAGTGATAGATACCTCGATCCTTAGTCATAAAGCAGAAATGGATATACAGAGGAGGCATATTAGAGATTACTTGATTAAGGTACTAATTAAATTTCGAGGACGAAATTTATTTTAAGGGGTAGAAATGTAACATCCCAAATTTTTTCTATCTGTATAATACTGATAGAGGAAAGAGGTTATGAATAGATTGTGATGATAATCAAAAGAAAAGATAATGATTAAGATAAGTTTTAAGCCAAAGAAAGAGAAAAGGTATAGAGTTGTGAAGTAAAAGGGCTAAATTGCAATTTAGTAAAAGTCTAGGGACTAAATTGTAATTAATGAATATTTTAAGGACATAGTGGTCATTTTAGAAAAGAAAGGGACTAAAGTGAAAACTCTACAAGTTCCATGGTATAAAATGGTGGATATAAGCTTTGGGTCATTAAGTGTAATTATGAAAAGTTAAGAGACTTTATTCAAAAGAGGAAAAGTTTCCAAGGGCAAAATGGTAATTATAGAAACATGAGCCAGAAAAGGCTTAGAACTGCCCGAAAGCATTTTAGTCCCAAATTTCATCAGTAGATAGAGAAAATTATGTTACTTAATCTAACCTAATACATAAATTTTATTTGAGTTCTAGATATCTGATATTTATCTAATAGTCTAAAAGTTATCTAAATTTTTTATCAGACCTTGTGGACCTCATATATAAATAAAAAGTTATAGAAAGGTGCATCCTGTGAAGCCAGAGGTTAGGAAGCCGACAAAACCCCAAAATGAGTTATGTAGGAAAAGTTATTCACGTTTTAGTGAATTTTGACGAGAGTTTGTTGACAACCGATATCTGATTCAGAAACTTAAGCATTAAGCAAGTTTGGTCTGAATGAGCCCAGATGATGTCACAGGAGGCCCATAATGACGCCAAGTAAGGCCAAGACCATGATATCAGTTCATCAGTTAATGTCTAGAAATATTCAGAAAATGTGCAAAATGACAAAAATACCCCTATATTATAAAATAATTAAAAATGAGTGAAGGGCATTTTAGTCATTTACGCAGGTCTAAAGGTCAAAGAGAACTATAAGAGTAGTAGACTAGGGTCTAGAAATGTTCTGTTGAAATGTGAAAAGACAATAATGCCCCTAAAATTATTAAAGTAAATAAGAAGGAGCCAAGGGCATTTTGGTAATTTGCCAAGGGATCAGTAATTAAGTTAATACCCAGTCCAGGAATATCAAAGATAAGAAGAATCCAGATACAAGATTTAAGATCAGAATATATGTCAGAAAAATTAGATTTAGAAAACAGTCTGGCTATTAGGAAATTGGACTAAGCTGGTATAGGATTGGACATAATGGACTAGAGGTTTCCAGAAGCGATGACTCACCAGGTGAGTTGTCCCATGGGACCCATCAAGGCGCCACCTAGCATGCAATGTGTCCCTTGATAATGTCATCATGGTGATGTAGGTGAAGCTTCTTGAGAAAGCTAAGCGATCTAAGCCGTTTATTACGATTCGATCTGGACCGTCCATTCTATTTAACTACAACTATAAATACACCCTTCCATTCCATTCCACATCCACGGCAAGAGAAAGGCAAGGAAGAAAAAGAAGAGAGAGAGAGAGAGAAAGAGAAAGAAAGGAAGGAAAAAGGAGGAGGTCTATCTGAGCTAGGAGCAATCCAAGGAACTTAGGGACTTGGCAAGCTTAGGATAAGGTAAGTAATTTATTCTATTCCTTGCTCTAATAAATTAGAGGATTGTTCTTAGAATTTAATAATTATAATAGAGAAATGTCTCTCTTGATAAGTTAGTCATAGATAGAAAGAAAGTTAGGGGATTGTCAGATTAAGGAGATTACCTCAAGTTAAGCTTGAGTTGAGTAGAGTTATGCTGGATAGGGTAATAATGAAAATATTATTATGCCTTGTATAGGCTCTGACCTATGTATAGAAGGAATCTCAGAGCAAAAGTTAAGGACTAAGGAAAAGCTATCCATCAGGTAGTGAACTTATACCTAAACTTGTATTCTTATTACTTGAGTGTTGTTAATATGCTATTGACTTGTCTTGATTATATGAAGCATATATGATTGAGAATGCTATGTTTCTTTTTATGCTATGGCCATATGTTATAAGTAAGAATCATGAAAGTATGTATATATCATAATGCAAGCATAATCATAGTAAAGGAAGCATGTTTAACACTAAGCATATATTTGCATACATTGTTTATGGTACCATTTACTACTAAGATTTACCCATAAATCTCACCCTTTCCATATCAATCCAATTATAGCAGGTCTTTTCAAGATGGAGGAGATACAAATACATGAAGAGAAGTTAATAATTATTTAGCATGATTGATATATGATTGGTGTATGTATGTATAATTGGTTGCTGCAAATTGTTATTATGAACAGTAACTTATGGTGAGGTAGTGGCATTTGAGTTATAATGCAAAATAGTAAATGGTTGAATAAATGTATGATATTTTACCAATAAATAGTAGACATACCAAGATTCACTTTGATATATAGAATGCCTCATTTGGATCTCTACACATAGAGATATAATTTTTCAAAGTTGGGACCAAAATGCTGGATTCAGGGAAAAATGTTGGATGAACAGTAAACTTGGAGCATTGTCTGAGTTGATTTGGTCAAGGCGTGGTCAACAAGTTATTTTTTCCTAAAAGAGGATTAAGTAATCTTTGTTTAGAAACTTGAACCACTTCTTTTTAATTTTTCTATAATTAGTTATGATTTTTCGAAGTCAGGTCACCTGTCTAGAATTTACACAGTCAACAGTACTCGATAGAGTAAAATGCTAGATTGTGTAATTTGACTTCAATAATCTTAAAAGTGGTTCTAGATTCTACCGTTTGGTCCCTACGATGTAAGAAAGTAAGGATGTGACATTTCCACTTCACTGTGGAGGGGAAGGCTAAGGAGTAGCTGTATTATGCTGAATCATTTTACCACTTTTACTTGGGATCAGTTAAAGATAACATTCTTAGAACAGTTCTTCCCAGCTTCCAAGACTACTCAGATGAAGAAAGAGATCACAAATATTTTGCAACAGGACAGAGAGTCACTACATGAATACTAGACAAGATTCATTAATTTGATGGCTTAGTATCCACATCATAATATCACCAAGGCTGATTTAGTAGATTTATTCTTTGATATTCTATTACCTCATAACAAGGTCCTTAGATGTAGCTACAAATGGTTCTTTAAGAGACAAAACCCCACAAACAAGTTGGAAGTTATTTCAGAAAATGGCTAACGAGGACCACTAGTTTAAGGATCCAAGGAGAATGCCTAATTCCTTTTCGGGTAACTCCAAGGAGATTCTAGCAAAGATAGCAGCTTTAGGCAACCGAATAGAGAAAAGAATGAGCCTACTTGAATAGGAGTTACATTCTACAAAGCAAGTACATGTAGTGGGTATATCACAAGCGCTAGTTATAGGATGTGAGTCATGTGGTTCAATGATGCATGCTACAAGTACATTGACAGACAATATGAAGAAGTTGTAGCAATATATCGAGAGAGGGACAATTAGTTCAAAAAGAGGGATCCCTATTCGAATACATATAATCTAGTCTAGAGAGACCACCTAAACTTTAGGTGGGGGAGTGATGGCAATAAGCCAAACCAATTCCAAAGCGATGGTGCTTCCTCAAGTAACTATCAAAATAATTCAAGGCCCATTATACCAGCCCAACCTAATGCTTTAGAAGCACCAATATCATATTAGACCTCCCAACTTTTGAAAAGTATGGATGCACAAATGAACAATATAGACTGTAGAATGACCCATATTGACAACAAGTTGAAAGAGAATGATGGTTAATTCACCTCCACAGCTACAATTCTTCAAAGTATGCAAAAGGATAATATAGATGTACAGAGAAAACTTGAAGAGCCAAATTCTAAGAATGTTGATATTACTGGTTATCTAACTCAAGTCTATAGTGGTAGCATACCTTTGAACACTGTAATCAACCCAAAGGCTCTTAATGTTATTTCACTAAGGAGTGGGAGAAAGGTGCAATTCAAAGATGATAAAGCATCCAATGAGGAAGGAGAAGACTTTGAAATGGAGAGTTCACTGCTTTCACCAATAAAACTTGAGAAATCTAAGAGCGCCAAGGAGGAGAAGATCATGGCTAAGAGAACAACCCAAGAGGAGAATTCACAAGCGCAAGAAGTGCAAGAAGTTCAAGAAGATGAAGTTGTAGTGCAAAGTTCAGCTTATAAGGGGAAACAAGCTGAAGAAAGAACGGAGTCAAGCAAGCAAGGAGCCTCTATGCCTATAGGTAAGGAGGTAAGTACTAAAGACTTCCCTTTTCCAAAAGCTTATTTTGCTGAAAAGAATAAAATTGATCCTGAATTTGTGAAAGATGCATATACTTTGTTTAATAAAATTGAAATAAATATCCCCATGGTTGAATTTCTTAAGAGGAATCCTAAGTATGTAAAATTTTTAAAAGAATTGTGTGCTTATAATAAAAAGTTTAGGCCTCTTGAGAGAATTCAAGTGGGTGCTAATGTGTCAACTCTGTTTAAAGCTAAATTATAGGTTAAGTGTCAAGATCCAGAATCTTACACTACCCCTTGTACAATAGAAAAAGTCCATATTAAGGGAGCATTGTTAGATCTAGAAGCTACCATCAATGTAATACCTTGGTCAGTTTACTTAGCTTTAGGTATTAACAATCTCAGAGACACAAATATAGTGCTCCAGTTAGCTAAGAGATCAATTAGATACCCTAAGGAAATTCTTGAGGATATTCTGGTACAAGTCAAGGACTTAATGTTTCCAGCTGATTTTTATATCCTAGATATGTCTAGTGAGCAAGTTAATGAGAGCACTTTGATCTTAGGCAGACCTTTACTCTAAACTTCTAATACAATCATTAGTATGAAGCATAGTTCCATTATAATGAAAGTTGGAGAACATGTCATTACTTTTAATATGAATAAAGTCATGAAATATCCTTTTGATAATTCTGCTTTTGTTAGGTTGAATGCTATTGATTATGCTGTTGAAGAAACTCGAGATGAGCATGAATTGAGTTTTCATGATGGGTATGATTATGTGTTGCATAATTTTCATTATTCCCATTAAGCATCTCATGAGCATGATGATTCAATTTTATCTTTGAGTGCCTATGATAAATATTTTGCATCTCTCTCTTCTATTTATTCTTTCTCTTGTTCTTGTGGGAGCGATGCACTATGTTTTAATTGCTTGGACATTAGTAGCATGCTTTATGTTTCCCAAGATTTCACATTTTCATCAAATTTAGATTCTATTTCATCATTCTCGAGTGACATTACGGGAAGGATATGTTAAGTAATTTTGCAGGTTTTCAAGATATTATAGATGTTGAAAGTGGAACAAATTTTGAAGGGTCGAGCCTCTGTGAATCTAAGTCACGACCAACTATACCTCCCGTCATGACTAAAGATCAAAATCGATCCTAAGTAAAAGACTGTGAATTTCTGTCATGACTATATGATGAGTCTGCCGTGATTACAAACTTTAGAGATGCTCTCTGTGAATTCCTATCATGACTACAAGATGGGCATGTCTTGACTACAAACTCCAAAAATACCCTCTGTAAATCTAATTCGTGTTGAGACATTAAAGGCAAGACAATTGGGTCATGACCAGTAAACCCAAATGCAACAATTGAGCTTCAATCTTCATCAGTTCCACTATCCAATATTTTGGTTAACGGGCCAACATATCCTAACTATAATTCTCCTCACTTGCATTCTAAAATTACATCTTATACCTTATAGTTTCTAAATGACATGATCTCTAATAATGGTGTAGGTATGAAGGAAGTTAAACCCAAGTACGTTACAACTATATACCAACCTCAGCTTGGTGCAACACTTCAAGTCTATAAATACCCTCCCTTTCTCTTCACTTTGCGTCAAGTTTAGAAGACCATGGGGAGGTGTTGCTCAAATGGAAACTCAAGCCAAGAGAAGAAAGATTCAAGACACCAAAGTTCAAGCTAGCTATGAGTTAAGGTAAGAAATCTATCCTAGCTTATTTTCCTTTAATTTGGGGGCTTAAAGTAAGGTTTTTATGGAAGAAAGTTGACATTTCTCTAGGGTATATATGCTGTCCAAAACCCTAGATGAAAGAAGAAAGAAGAAGTTGAAGTTAGAACTATGAGATTAATGTTTAGATAAGTTAGTTTAAGTGATTAGTTATTGAATCAAATTGATATTCTTGACTTTGCCATGGAAGAAACCTTTCAGTATGTACTGTTCTGTATAGAGGGAGATGGAATTTCAATGATCTAATGCTTCCATTGAATTTAGAAGATGATTTTGTGTAGGATTAGATAGGTTTGTAACCTTGGAAGCATTGGAATTGAAAGATGAATTTTTGAAGTCTTTTATGTTTTATGTACACATAATTTTTCATGTACAATTCAAATATGAGGTTAGAATTTCAAAATTCCAACTCCTTCCCCAAATTCTGTACAGGACCGAACATACCCTCTTTATTTTCTAAACAATTTCATTTTGATTCCAATGCTTCCAATACTTGTTTCTCTACTTTACCTCACACAATTTTTCATTTTAAACACATTGGAAGCATCAAAAGCATAAAATTTTCACATATAAATAGTGTCTATACTGTGGCAGCCAAGAACATAAAACCCTAATTGCATGCGTACTTGAATTTTCAAGCTAATACTACTTGATTCTAGCTTGTTTAAGCTTATCTAATTTATACATAACATAAAATTCATACTTCTTCCATACTAGGGCAACACGTCCAGCAGCACTTATGAGGGAAATATTGCTATTAAAACCACTTAAAACTAAGAGCAATGTTTCCATAACAAAGTCCAAGATTAAAGGAAGTAATTACCTTACTTTTTGCTCTAAGTTTGTGTGCTTTTCCTTTACTCAAAATAAATTTTGGCAGAGGCTCCCTATAGTTCTTGGTGCTACTGAAATTGGTCTGAAATGATAGGGTATTTATAGAAAAATTCATGGGTCAATCAAGGGCCTCAAATGGCCAAGATTTGCTCTTAATCTTGACTTGCCCACCAAACCACTTTATGACATCATCCATGACATCATTTAGGGCCTTGTTTAGGGTAATTTAGGGTAGAAAGCAGATTGGAAAAATTCCAATCTGATTCGGTACCAGCCTAGTTAGATTTCACAAAAAAATAGACTGTTTTATAATTCTAATTTTTGTAATATTTCAAAATAGGTACTTGATAAGACACAATATGTGTATGGTTTCTGCGATATTTTTACCATTCATTTATAACAGTTTTACCATTCATTTATGCCTGTAATTGTGCTTTTGTGGTAATACATGATTGTGCTTGGTAATGTGTTATTTTAAGGGTAATGTGTTATTTTAATGGTAAAATGGTAAAATAACTCCTCTAAACTGCATAATTGTTATTCCGTTACTGGTGGGACTTTTACAATGAGCTTTGGTTTTGAATTGTAGTTATTTTAGAGGAGCAAGGACTAATGTGAGTAGGAAAGAAATCACAAGACGGGGAATCAAAGCAAGGAAGCAGCTTCTGTGTGTTTCAGTCACGACCAAAGTGTCAACAGGTCGTGACCTAATTTCTCCTGGGAAGCTTCTCTGCGTTTATAGGTCATGACCAAAACATGGATCTGGTCGCGACCAGAGAAGATAGTCGTGAAGCTACGCGTTTTTGATTAGGTCAAGCTGCTGTTAAAAGGAGAGGCAAGTCGTAGACGTCCGGGAGGTTGGTTTTTGACCTGATTAGGCTGAGAAATAGTGCTTAAACTCTCTCTACACCATCTCTACTACCCACACACATATTCCATCATCAATCTCTTCATCTCACCTTCTACTTCTCCCTATGGCATCATATGTGAACAGCGATTGGAGCACAATAGGAGTCATGAGAGGCTAAACCCTTAGTCTCTTGGTGATAGATCTGATATCTTCAGCTCACAGACTGCACGGGGAGTTTTCTGTTTTAATCTACACCTCTTCTTTCATATTTTGATTCTGCTAGATCTAGGGTTTCATTATATGAGTGAGGGAGTTAAATTTCGATTGATTATTCAAAGATTAGAACATTTGTAATTTACTTTGGATGTTTTGAATGTTGGCTTTAATACAATATTTTAGTTTCAATTTTAAGATAGTTGAACTATTATCAACGGTCGTTGCTAATTAATTCAATTGCTTGAAATCTAGGGTTAGTCGATCGACGCTCATTTGAGGGTATTTTCAACATCGGGTTTAAATTACACACTAAGTGATTCTTAACAGTTCATTAAGAGTTCTTAAACTAGCTTTGATCTAAGGAGTTTTAAGAAATATTAATGCTCTGGACTCAATTGATCGATTGAGGTTTTATTTAAGACTTGGTAATTTCAAACTCCATATCAATTGAGAGTAAGGATAGATACGTTTTCATCATCAAGAGCCTGCCATCACATACTACTTTCACAAACCA
This sequence comes from Leucaena leucocephala, assembly GCA_037074615.1. Lineage (NCBI taxonomy): Eukaryota > Viridiplantae > Streptophyta > Magnoliopsida > Fabales > Fabaceae > Leucaena > Leucaena leucocephala. The sequence goes on from CM073518.1 coordinate 11,049,414, forward strand.
ACTCGTTTTCATCTAAATCAAAAGCACAAAAACATTTACTTTATTGCACTTTTATTTTACTGCACTAACCAAAACCCAAAACCATTTCACTTTTACTCAGGTTTTCAATAGTTTTGACACCAATAAGCTAGGTCTCCAATAGAAAAGCTCCTCGAGAAGAACGATAGGGTTGTGCTTTATACTATATTATTTGGTGCAAACATAACTTATTTTGATGGGTCGGAAGGCGACAATTCGACCTGCATCATAGTACTCTATCATTAAATCTAGTGTCTAGATTTTTGCTACCATTGACATTGTTGGACTAGGTATAAATTTAATTACTGTCCATTGTAAAATGACCAAAATGCCCTTGATTCACTATTTTGCACTATATTAACCCTAGGGGCATATTGTTATTTTACACTTCAAAAGAATATTTCCTAACTCTGGTCAAGTACTTCTGTGTCCCTCTTTGACCTTTTAACTATGGCCAAATGACCAAAATACCCTCTATTCATCTCTTGTTTATTATTATAACATAGGGGTATTTTTATCATTTTACACTTCTCTAGATACTTTTAGGTATTGATCCCCTATTTTTTTCTACATAATTTTCTGTTCATGAATATATAATTGTTACTAGATATATGATCCAGTTACTATTTTAAAATAATTTGTGAACATTCAATTATTAAGAAAATTATATCAATTTATCAGAACCTCAAACAAAAATCCTGCAGTTGTTATAATTGACCAGGAAAGTTTCCTCTATCTGACCCTACCTTCAGATCATGGATTTAAAAATTTGCCCTGGTCTTTTCCAAAAATAACATGTAGGTCCTAAAATTTTATGCATTTCATAATATTTACACTTTTGTCCTCAAAATTCCATAATTATACTTCAGTCCTCGAATTTCACCAAATTCCAATTTAGTCCCTTACTACACCTTTTGAAATGTCATTTTAGTCCCTTTATGTGCTTTTACTTGAACCATGAAAATTTCCTTTCTTTTGCAATTTAGTCCCTTTCTTCTATTATATTGCAACATTTTCCTTTATTAATATTCATGTATACCAAATACAAACTTTATGTACATTGAATCAGAAAATTGGGAATATGACACATCATCTAACGATGAATTATCTCCTCAAATAGATGTGACCAACTCTTTCCTCTTTTGATATCTATCATTTTCTTCTCTTTATCCTTTTTTAAATTGTGGATAACCTTACTTCCATGTCTTTGATGGGTTCATCTAGAATAGCTCAAACTCAGTGGTTAGAGTGTTGATTCTACTTTGTCTTACACCAAATGTTCCTTTATGGGCAATCTTCAATGCTTCCCATATTTCCTTTGCAGACTTCAAGCTAGACACTCTGAAGTACTCCTTTTGACTTAGAGCACACGTGAGTGTATTTACCATCTTGACGTTTAGCGCAATCTGCTTCTTATCGTCATCATCATCATCAAATTCACTTGGAGTTTTTGAAATCCTTTGACCATCGACTATCTTTATAGGAACATAGTTCCCTTCTTGGATCACGTCTCATTGCCCATACTTAGAATATGAATGTTTTTATTCTCATCTTCCTGAATGTGAAATTTTCTATGTTCAATCCTGGTGGCTTCCTTGTACTGTTAAGTCCTTTTTTCAAGAGACATGCTCTAATACCAAATTTTAGTTTTGGCAGTTACACTCAAGAGAGGTAAATTGGGTGATATTTAAAAATTTAAAACTTCTCATAAATTAATTAAGTTAAGAAAAATTTCATCAAGTATAGTTAAAGGAAGAAGTTGGCACAACAGATTTATCCTGGTTCAGCCTTAACCACTTGGCCTACGTCTAGTCCATAAATTCTGCTAAGATTTTCACTATATATTCCAAGATTAGTCAGACTCTTGGCAACTCAGTACATCAACAGTGAGAATCCTTCTTACTACCCCTTACAGCCCATAAGATAATAACCTACTCAAGAGTCCCACACTCTTAAGCAACTAAAAAAATCAAGAAATTACAAGGATCTCTCAGTAGAGAAATTGTGATAAACATTGAAGTACAAAAATTTCTCTCTCAGAAAAATCCTCTATTCACGCTAAGTGAAATAGGGTATAACAGAGTATTCAGAGAATTAATCAAATGCTTGAATAAATTTGTTGATATAGGTAGTTGGTCTTCTTAACTCTGATGTTCAATTTGTCTCATATTTATAATTTTAGCTTGTGAATAATCTGTTAGACACAAGTTTGATAAGTCTTTGAAGAAATATGGTTTTAAAACTTGACTCATATTATTCAATAGCTAATTCTATTATTCATTTATCTAAGTCTTTATCAATAAGTAGTCTTGTAATATCCCTAATTTTCTGTACTGATTTATATGTACAGATTGAATGAAATATATGAATTATTTTTCAGGAAAAAGATGTGGTTATTTATGTAAAGAAAGGGATTAAATTAAAAAATAAAGGAAATGAAAGGACTTGATTGCAATTATGGAAAGGTTAAGGCTAAGAAGGAAAAGTAGACAAAAATGTGGGGTCCTTAAGTGTAATTTTAGCCAAATAAAGGGGCTTAATTGAAAAGAAGAAAAGCTTCCGGGGCAAAAGTGTAATTATGAAAACCTGGACTGGAAATAGGCAAAAATAGTGATCGTATTCCGATCAGCCCCATATTCCACCAGTAGATAGAGCAAGTGACGCCGGGTAATCCAGCTTAATACAAGAATTTTTTAAGACTCCAGATAGCCAAAATTGATCTGATAGTCTAAAAGTCATAAAAATTCCTACCAGATATCTTAGATTTCAGATATAGGTGAGAAATTATAGGATGATGCGTCCTCATAGGGAGGAGTTCAGAAAACTGACAGAATACCGATAGGAGGTCTGTAGGAAAAGTTATTCACAAATTAGCAAATACAGACGGGAGTATGAGGCCTCCGGGGATCCGATTAGGGAATTTATCGGTATTTAAAAAGGGACTGAATGAGTTCGGATGACCTCAGTCAGATAACTGTTATAACCAACAGGGATGCCTAAACACAGTAGGCCAGTGTATCTGGTAAAAGGACCTGGTGTCTGGGAATGTTTATTAACGGTGTATGATAGATAAAAGGCTCGATGAACATTGCCAGACGAGGATTCCTCGTAATGCGTGCTATAAAGGTAATGGACCTAGAAAGGCCCAACAATGGCGCCATCAAAGGCCCAATAAGACTCTTGGACTGATGGGTGGGCCAGTGTCTGGCAGAACCCCAAAAAAGTGCAAAATTACGAAAATGCCCCTGTGTTGTACTAAAGGGTAGTAGAGGAATGGAGGGCATTTTGGTCATTCTGAACAGGCTCAGAAGCCAAGACATATACAAGTAAGGTTAGGGAACTTATCGATATTTAAAAAGGGACTGAATGAGTTCGGATGACCTCAATCAGATGACCGTTATAACCCACAGGGATGCCTAAACACAGTAGGACAGTGTATCTGATAAAAGGACCTAGTGTCCGGGGATGTGTGTTAACGGTGTATAATAGTTAAAATATTCGATGAACTGTGCCGGGGGAAGATTCCTCGTAATGGATGCCATAAAGGTATTGGACCCAATAAGGCCCAATAATGGCGCCATCAAAGGCCCAATAAGACTCTTGGACTGATATGTGGGCCAGTGTCCGGCAGAACCCCGAAAAAGTGCAAAATTATGAAAATGCCCCTGTGTTGTACTAAAGGGGTAATAGGTGTATGAAGGGCATTTTGGTCATTCTGGATAGGCTCAGAAGCCAAGACATATACAGGTAAGGTTAACCAGGGTCAGTGTATGCCCTAACAAAGTATAGAAAGGTGTAAAATGACGGTTTTGCCCTTAGGGTTAAGATAGTGCACGAAAGGGTACCCAAGGGTATTTTGGTCATTTTGCAGGGGATCTGTAATTGAGTTTAGACCCAGTATAAATTTTTTAATGTTATAAAGGACCCAGATACTAAATTTAAAGTCAGAAGACATAATATGGATTTTCAGAAAAATTAGATTTAGAAAACAGTCCAGTTTTCGAGGAGACGGACCGGGCCGGTACTGGATTGGACCGAAAATCTTCCAGAAGGCTTCTAACTCCCTCCAATTGCCCCATGTGAAGAATGTGAGGGTTAAGGTGTCCCCTTAGGTGTCCCTTGATAATGCAGTAAAAGGGAATAAAGAAAAATAGGAAATTCTGGAAAACCAGGACCACAAGTTCAGATGGCTTCAAAATTACAAAAATGCCATCCATCAAAACTATAAATACCCCCTAGCTCTTCATTCATCACAGACAAGGAGCATTTTAGAGAGATAAGGAAGTTCTTGAGAGAGAAAGTGAGAGAAAGAAAGAAGAAAGGAAGTTCTGGCGGAGTTGAAAGCATGATAGAGGTTCTGGAGTTCTGCTAAGCTTTTGAGGTAGTAACTAATCCTAGCTTTTATGTAATGTCTTTGTGATTGGTTGTGCTATTGTTTGGTTGGATTGTTGTCTTATATGTTATGCTTGAAGCTCTATTACAATGCTATGATCATATGTTATTGAATATGGAAGCACGCAGCATACTTATCTGTACACAATCATAAGCAAGCACTGTCACTCTGCATTACATATATTGTTATGATTATTGCTACTGAGATTCCCTAGGGGAGGTTATGTCAAAGTAAATTTTGGAAATCTTGAAAGATGCCGTTATGCTGCCGAAATTCCGGCAAAGTGGTAAAGAAAGGAACTGATACGTACTGTGTACGTAGGTACTGTCTAAGGAGGCTGGAAGTGAGTGGACCTAGCCGGTTCATCCAGTCTTTCCTGGGTACTTACGTAGAATGGTAGTTCTCACGGGAATTACCGAATCGGTACAAGATTGGTTAATTTCTAAAGACGAAGGGTAGTAGTTATGCTGCCGGATTTCAGGCAGAAAGGATGTATTAGAAATATGAGAATTTTGTACATGTTATGATGTATAACATCTTATTAATTAATAATGAGTTTTGTTTGACTGATATATGATGGATGTATGCATATGTATGCAAAGTTGAGTGCTGAAATTTACCACTATGAACAGTAACTCGTGGTGACCTATTGATGTTTGATAAATAATTAAAAAATAGTAAATAGATGAATAAATGTATGAAAGTTTTATGGTAAATAGTATACATATTAAGATTCGATTTGATATATAATATTCCTCGTTTGGATGTCTACACGTGGAGTTATAAATTGCCAAAGTTGGGACCAGAATGCTGGATTTAGGGGGAAAACGTAGGATGAACAGTAAAGTTGTAACATTGACCCACGTTGACTTGGTAAAATATTGGTCAATGAGTGATTTTTCCATAAAATATAATTGAGTTATCTTTATGTATCAATTGGAACCACTTCATTTAGATTTTTCTATAATTAATTATGATTTTCCGAAGTCAGGTCACTCAACTGGAATTTATACAGTGAACAGTACTCGAGAAGAGAAAAATTCCAGATTGAGAAATTGGACTTCAATGACCTTAAAAGTGGTTCTAAATGCTACCAAATGATCCCTAAAATGTACAAAAGTAACGACGTTTCAAGTCTTATCGAGTAGGGCTTCGATAAATGCATTTCAGAAACCAAATTCTCTTCACAAAATTCTTTCTTATTTATTGAAGAGCTTATCGATCAAACTTCTTATCGATAAGCTCATCGATAAATGTTCTTATTATAACAATTAAGTTTTGAAATCAATTTTAAATTGTCATTATCAAAACATTAGAGTTTAACAGGATCTAGGTTAGACTAGGTGATTTAAACATAATCCAAGTAGTATAACCTTGATCAATCAAGGATTTATGAAATTCCAACTTGAGTGGAATTTTAGCCTGGACAGAAACTCCATGGAGGAGAATGATTTTGATGCTTCCAATGAGTTTAAAATGAGAAATGGTGTAGGATTAATGCAAGAAACAAGCATTAGAATCATTGGAAGCAAAACTGTAATTTTTCGAGAAATTGTGTATCATTTCAGTTTCTGTCCAATTCATGGGGAAGGAGTTTAATTTTCATAAATCTAAGATTATATTTGGATTCCTCATGAAAAATTGTATGGGATTGACCTATGAAAATAGTTTTTAGAAAGATGGATAGAAATTCCTAAAGTTAAAGTAAAGAGTTAAGAGTTCAAGAAAGATAGTCTTGAACATTACTTGAGTTCATGACTCTATTGAGTGGTATACATAATGTAATTGTATGAGACATAAAAAATTGATGGCTAGAAGAGTTTGACTGAAAGCCTTATGGTTGGTTAGAAGTCAAGGGAACAAGAGGAAGTGCTTAAAGTTACAAGGTAATGGACGTACCTTTTAACTTTTGCTTATATGTTTGATGTGTTTGTCGATTGCATAATGATTATGACTGTTGTATAAAAGCATGATGCTCTATTTATAGTTATTCCATGGTCATGTATGTTAGTTTGAAACATTCATGCAAGTAAGATAGTAAGCATGAGGATAGTAAGGTTGCATGTCATGCATGAGCATTCATCTTGCATAGTTAATTGGTAATGTTGCTACTGAGATTCCCTTGAATCTTACCCCTCCATTAACCAACCATAGTAGGTCAAGCAATAAAGAAGATGTATGCATGAAGAAGTGCCAAACTGATGGAAGAGAAAAAGTAGAGAATCACATGTTTTAGCATGACATGTTTGATTCTCTCAATTATGTAAATGTTATGTAAAGTGCTATTTTATGTAATGAAATTGTATGGAACAATTATGACATATTTCTATGAGAATATGAATGTATGAGAAGCCATGATAATGGTTTATGCATGCTAGAATAATTAAAGAGAATTAAAGAAGGAAGTTAGAAAGGCAAAAACGTAAGTCCCGCAGCAGCAAGTTTCTAGCTCCAGTTTAACCCAGTAAATGAATGAATTAAACCACAAAATTTGGTGAGCATGTAGTACACATCCCAAGATTTAAAAGAATAGGTAGTTTTCCCTATTTGGATATGTGTGCTAAGAGAAATGAATTTCCAAAGTTGAGTCTCAAAATCTAGAAATTCCAAAAATGAACATATGAACAGTAATAATTAAAGAATTAACTGTATTGAATGGTCCAGTAAAACTTCATATTTATATTTTTTCCTTAATGATCAATGAAAAAAGCTTCAAGTAGAAGTTAGATACCTCCATACGATTTTTGTATAATTAATTATAATTTTTTAAAATTGGACTGCCAAATCTAGAAAATGAAGAATGGAAGTACCAGAAGACCAATTTGTAAATTTTTTATTTTTGGGAATCGCTTCAGAACACATACTCTAAGAGGTAAAAGTAGGATATTTTATTATACACTTGGCTGAGAGCTGCATCCTTGGTACCAAAATACCACTTTTGATTCCAATGCTTCCACTTCAATTCATCAACTTAGTTCCATATAATTTTTTACTCTAAATCCATTGGAAGCCTTAGAATCATCAAAATCACATCCTATAGTACTAAATCCAGCTTAGTCATGGCATACCCCCTAGCAACTAAATAATGTAATTCAATCAACTATAAGCTAGAATAACTTGAATAATATCTATTCCAACTTGTTGTACCTATTTCTAATATCAAATTCATCTTCTCCCTTGTCCATACAGATCACGTCCAGCAATTAATCCTCCCAACGACAAGATTAAAGACTTAGGAGAAGATCTTACCTGAATACTTGCTCAAATAGCCCTTGAATTGCTTAATCTTGGCTTGAATGGAAATTTTGCAAGAGTTCCCCCATATGTACCAATGCATGGCCAGCCAAGGGGCAAGGGGTATTTATAGTCAAATCTAAGATTAGATCAATGACCAAGATCAAATCTTATAATGAATGGCTAATATTGCATCTTCCCAATCAATGGCCAAGATTTAACCACATATCTTGCTTATATCACCCACATGACATCATCAAGTCCATGTGGCTTCCTCTCATGGAATAAGGAAGCTTCTTGAAAAATCCTGTCCAATCCTGTACCGGCTTGATTAGATTTTCCAGAAACCAGATTGTTTCCTTAATCTAATTTTTTAGGCTTCATAATTTATCCTCTAGCATTAGATTCAATTTCTATATTCTTCCTACCTTTAACATTATTGGACTGGATAAGAATTTTATTACTTGACCCTTAGAAATAACCAAAATGCCCTTCATTCACTTTTATAACATTAGGGGCATTTTTGTCTTTTCATATCTCACCATGATATTTCTCAACCTTGGTCCTTTATTCCTATAACCCTCTTTAATTTCCTATCTAGGGTTATAACCTTTTCTAGATATCTAATCTAACATTACTCGAGACCTTTTACTATAAATTTAATTTCTTCAAAAAATCATATTAATTAATCAGGGCCTCAAATCAAAATTCTGACTTTGGTTAAACAGTTTAGAATAATCCCTCTTTATCTTATACTAAATTTTGGTTTCCGGGAACATTTCTATATTTACCTTTGTGTCCTTGACTTTTTGAAGAATGTAACTTATGTCCCTTAATTCTTTCAAATTACACTTATGGTCCCTTAACTTGTTACTACATTCACTTTCTTCCATGAAGCCTTATAGTTTACACTTTAGTCCCTTTAAACTTTCTTATTTAGATCCTTTATGGCATTCTTTTACAATTCCTTTCTTTTTTCTCTTTCTATGCCTTGGAGACTCTTCTGACCCTAACTTTGCTCACATACTTGTCCCAGGAACTTTCACTATTTATATCTAAGTCCCTGTACTTTCTCTATTTATAGTTTAGTCCTTAAAAGCCTTTTGTATATTTCTAGGACTTCTGTTCAAAGGGTCCTAGTAGTATACCTATTTTAGGCTACTTTCTGGACTTATAGGCCTAAAATTTGGGATGTTACAGTAATCATATACGGTCATTTCGCATGTAGCTACGAAAACATATACTCTCATAGGAAAGGTTTAAATAACAAATGCTCTCTAACAACATCTGCTGAATACCACTTTTTAAAACTACATTTAGGACATGGACATAACATCTTACTGTTTACGCATTGGCAGAAGCAAAATCTAAGAATTTGTTTAGTCTGACCAAATATTGCAGAGTCGAATGATGCAAGTTGATCCACGACTTATCCATCACCAAAAGGAGGAAAGCTCAACTCTTGTTAACACTTTAGAAGGAAAGCTCAAACAAAAGTTAAAATGAACTTAAGATGAAGTTGTTCAGCTTTTAAAGAAGGGATCAAACAGCTACATAAAGATCAAAATTTTCTAGCGATTACCATTCTAGCAATTTGTAACTACTAGAAAATCTTGCCCACGCTGGAAATTTCTAGCTGTTAGTAACTACTAGAAAAGTTTGCTACTAGAAACGGCTACATAAGCAAATGGGTAGACGTTTCTAGCGGTTTATAACCCCTAGAAATATTCATGACTGAGGTAAATTTGAATCTCAAACTTCAAAATTCGTGAGGAGGTTTATAGTGATTAGTAACTGCTTGAAAAGTCACGCTTGGAGGGATATGTATTTTCCAAATTTTTAAACATTATAGAAGTTAAAAATAGTAATAACCAATATTAACTTAAAATTAATAATAGCAAAAAATGTGGAGACATTGTAAAAAATTGTAATTATAATTAAAATTTTGAATGAGACAAATTGTCAAATATAGAACAATATTTGTATTTTAATTTATTATAATGAAACAATATAAGCATCAGTAGTGTGGGCCACTATCAGTGTCATCCTCATCGGGCTACTAAGGCATCATCTGGTGGGACGTGGGTGTAAACTGAGAGGTCCCCAACATCTTTGAAGGCCAAGAACAACCTAGGAAGTATAGCCTAGTTAGTATGGCCAAGGCCAAGCCCACTAACTCGCTTGGGGGTGTTATAGTCAGCCGTGGCTGGCAACAGTGACTCAGTGGGATCCCAGCGTACCCCTATGTTTACTGCAGCTCAGTATCCACCTGAGCCATATGGGCATGTCAAAATTAACATAGGCCAATTAATATTGACTATTTAAGCTTAACTATCATAATTTAATTAATCAATAGAATTAATTACATACTGCCATATCCACAACCTCAGCTGCTGGAGAAGTCATGTCCTGCGACATGTAAACATAAAGCCACTTCTCACAGAACGTAGGTGTGAACCCCCATTCCTGTAGATTAAATGGAAATAGTAATTATTTACAAATTATATACACAAACACAATGTATAAATTATAATTTTAATGTACTTATTATTTCTTCATAGGATATAGTGAAGCTCTTGGACCCTGCCCTATGTCTAACTATCTATTGCCTGATAATGCCCGGCCTAAAACAAAATGTAATAATATTAATAAAAATTTTAAAAAGTTTATAATTAATGCAATAATATTAATATCATATGTACCTGATGCTCAGGTGAGATCCTCAAGTAGACATAGTGGACCCAATCTTGGTCTTAGACTCCATCGAGTATAACTGCCAAAATGTCTTGTAAGGGCCTCGTCCTTTCACAGTTCTTCTCCCCCACAGATCCCCCTCTAGTTTTTCCACGCTGCCCTTATCCTCTTGAGGGTATATGCCTTCAACTCCTCTCTCACTATGAATTTCCCCAATAATTAAATAAATGACAAAAATTTATTCATTATATAGATTATGTAAATTTAATATAGATTATATATAATCTACATTAAATCTATATAGATTTAATAGATTCAATCTATTAAATCTATATATAATATCTGTAAGGAATTGGAAGACACGCAGCGGAAATAAACTTTAAAATTTTCCATTCCTTGCCAGGATCTGCCGTATGTGTTTAAGTCAAGTGGAAAGAATCATTACCCTTAGTGTTGCTCAGCGAATTTCACAGCTTCTCTACGTGGGTGGTGATCTCTTTCTGATCGCAAGAAATCGACGGAGTGTTCCTCAGCGACCTTCACAGATTCTCTCCGCGGACGGTGGTCTCTTTCCGATCACAAGAAGTCGACGCCTCAGGTCGGCTTCCTCTACTGGTATCCACACGAACAGCGTTCCAACCACGAACGACGTGCTAGCGTCTCCTGTCCCTCCAAGGCTTTCACAAGTCTCCGTCTCTATTTCAGCAGTTTCTTGTCTGCAAACCTTTTGCAGATTCCGTTCGGCCTTTTGTGTTCTGTGTTATTTTCAAACGTAGCTCCTCCAATCAGATATAGAGGATGCTATGCGTTTTTCCACCTGACCTAATTGGATTTTGGAGTTAATCTTATATTAATTCCGAATTGATACAATATCATATATTGTATAATTTTATAAGAAACTAATTAAATAAAATAATATTAAATCCGTCCCACAGATTTAATTACTTATTTATTTAACTTTAAATAAAGATGAGACTGAGTTATATTTGATTTATTCCCATAAATCAAATTTGAGATATCCTATCAATTTAAATTTCGAATTTCAAACGTGATAGAGATTTAATTTATCCTTATAAATTAAATCTTATAAATATCTCTTATATGAGATATCCTATCAATTTGAATTTCGAATTTCAAACGTGATAGAGATTTAATTTATCCTTATAAATTAAATCTTATAAATATCTCTTATATGAGATATCCTATCAATTTGAATTTCGAATTCAAACATGATAGGGATTTAATTTATCCTTATAAATTAAATCTCATATATCTCATATATATAATATATATATATACGAATTTATATATATACGAATATAAATATAAATAAATATATATATACATTCACCTGGATCTTTCATTGAATCTGGACATGTCTTAGATTCAATGAATCTGGACATCATAGCTCGTGTTGGGCTATTTTGTGTGCGACCCTGTAGGCCCATATGAAGTTGGCAGTGGGCCATTTGCTATACTAGCCCACAAGTCGCAAGCGGTCTCTAGCAAGACATAACAACTACCCAAATCATATGAGGATCGATAAACGATGTAACCTTTTATACAACCATATCATGTCCCTTCTGTCACGCGATATTTTGGTCATGGATGAGGCATGGATAATGTCATCCTCCTATTCCCGACCGTTACTTTCTCGATCCCTGAGTAGTCTGACTATAGAAATGGAACTACCTTTCCATTACAGTATGGCCATACATTTCTCAGACTCACTCATCGAGGGGCCCAGTAATATCTCTCCACGAATGTGAGGGACAAATTCCATCTTGACCATTCACATTCCTCCGCATGAAAAACCACTAAGCCCAAACATAGTCTTTATGATCACTCGGTCAAAAGTGACTTTTGACTAGGTCAAAGCTGAGCGTTTTGTCATGTAGGAATCCATGATGATCTCAGGTCAAAGGGCATATTGACATGGTTTGTATATGAGAGAAGCTTATGACGTTACCCATGCAGTTCTCTCATAGCGGGTCGGTCCAACACCCTGTACTCTTACATGTGTTTATGACTTTGATTTATATCTCTATACATCTTCAAAGTCATACTGGTCTTATTTCATCTGTGCTCCCACATAGATGATCGACCAGGGACATTTAGGATAATATCATGAATTATCCAAGGATGGTCATCATAGTAAACATGCAAATAATATGATAACTCAATTAATAAATTCATAAATCAATAATGTTCATAAGACAATGATTGGCCCCTAGGGCACGATTTCCAACAATATCTATATTAAATCTCTCTAAAAATCTATATTAATATAGATTAATTAATTAATCAAATAATTAACTAATCATATAAATAATTAATTATATAGATTAATCAAATACTTAAATAATCTATATATTTAATTAATCAAATAATTAATTACTTTAAATAAAAATATATCTTACCTTAATAATTTCCCAGGCTGCATCCTTATCTTACATTTCGACCTTCTTCCAATACTTCACATGAATCGGCAGCAAGGTCAACTACTTACCGACTAGGCAACGTACTTGCTGTACAGATGGACCCCACCCCTAACGGTTGGCCCAAATCGCTCAGCGGCAATAGAACAAGTCTGTTAGTGATCATGGACAGTGCTTTAATAGTGAGCCTCCTGTTAACCATAAGTCTAGAACATATAATTTGAAATTTAATTACATATGAGTTAAATATAAATAACTTTTTATATAAGTAAAATAATTACCTTCAAACTCCTCATTGAAGTTGGCTTGGCAACTTGGAGCATGACGTGACTCATTCTAGGTCTGCTGATCTTCCTCTTCCCCTACTGGGGTTATTCATACCCTTAATTCTCCTCCTTCTCCTCCTGGGCATGTTGATGATGATGAGGAGCTACAATATCTGCCATGAAGTCTAAGATCCCCTCCTCACTGAGATCATAGTCGTCGATGCTGATATCTGGCACATGACTAGTACTACCCGTAGAAGTACCAGCCATAGAAAAAGGAACCTTGGTGGGTATGTCAAGATCAACCGGCTCCTTCCCAGGTCAACGACTCATCCTGATACAATAAATAAATGAATAAAATAATACTAAATCATAATAATTTCAAAAATACAATAAATAAATAAATAAAATAAAAAATAACTTCAGAAAAAATTTAGAGTTAAATTTAAATTCTTACCTTGAAATGCAAAGTACTCTGTAAATCTAAATTTGGATATGATATGTATAGAGAAATTGGTAGAGCTCCTCCTCATAACTTGCCAAAAGTATGAAAATGGGGGTGGCACTGTTAATATATAGGGTTGCATTTTCTAGTGGTTCTGCCCAAAACTGCTAGAAAATATAACCCTAGGTGAACTGCCTCCTGCTATGTGTCCTCACCGCTAGGAAACCATTGATATTTCTAGCGGTTTAGGGGAAAACCGCTAGAAATGTTAATCACTGACTCTGTTACGTGTCAAAATTGCTAGAAAATGTCCCATAACCACTACAAATGTCTATGAACTTTCTATCAATTTGCAGAAATGCTAGAAATTACGTTGACCTTCCATATTCTCTAGTGGTGTTTCTAGTTGTTGGTGCTGAACTGCTAGAAACATTGTCAAAGGGGTTAGAATTCCTAATGGTTTGTCCTATAACCGATAGAAATTTTGTGAGTTTCTAGCCGTTCATGCGAACCGCTAGAAACTGATAGCTGCTAAAACAATTTTTTTGTAGTTAATGAATTGATAAACTAGTTTTTAATCCTTTAAAAAAATTGTTAGTTAGGTCAAGAGTTGTGAACATCTAATAGTAACTTTCAAGTTTCAAGTAAGTTAAATTTAGTGAATTGGCAAAGTATTTTTGATCTATTTGGGGAAAACCAAGTTTCTTTTATTAGTTAGGTTAAGATTTTTTATTTTTGAATTCTGGTTGCATTGAATTTTATTTTTTGTTAAGAATTAATTCATTACTGGAAAAAAAGTTCTTTAACATCAGTTAAGATAGACTTTTAAGACTGTATTTGGGTTCGGTCTAGATAGTTAAGGACTATCTACACCGGATATACCTCCGGTGTAAAGTTTACACTGGATGTGTTTAGAACCAGTGTAAAGAGTGGGCATCCAATAAAAAATATGTCCACTCTTTAGACCGGTTATTGCTATAACTAATCTAAAAAGTGGGCATTTTTAATTAAATTTTGATATTTAATAGTTTTACACCCTAAAATAATCTGATCACTTGCTCAAAATTTAATTTTGCAATAATGTAAATTCAACACTCATCCCAAATATTCCAAATTACTATTGAAAATCCAATGTAGGTTTCAATTAACATATAAACTAATCAAACAACTCATCAATTTAACAATAAGATGTACATCAAACTTATTAAAAGTACACTTACAAGTCAATTGTCTTGTGTCAAATCCTTCCCTGACGTGAATTAATTTTCTTCGTATATATTTATTGAATCTTTCGCCAATTGTTTCTTCATCATATATTTTTTTGCTTACTTGTTTTATCTTCGATGCCTCGAAATATGTTAGATGATGCTAATAGTTGGTTCCTTTGGTGAGCATAGATAATGTCAATGCCCATAACCTCGAATTGGGAGTGACATTCACCAATCTTTAATATTAATTTTCAATCCTTCTAACATAAAAAATGGAGTGCAGCTCCACCATGCCATTTGATTCATTTGGCTCACTACTATAGAAAAGGATTTTATCGGCATTTAAAAGTGGGTTTTAATGGCAATTTCACGAGTGCAGTGGTTACTAACACCATTAAAAGTACAAGATGTTACAATGGTTTTAAAACTGTTGTTAAAAGTGTAGTTTTAATTGTGATTTTCCCAAATAAACGCCATGGAAAGTCCCTTTAAAACTATATTTTCTTTGTATCTTTTCATAATGGTTTCTTAAATAACCGCCGTAGAAATGTATTTTTTTTAATATTGATCTCAAATTTCATATTTTATCACCCTACATTCTACAAAATCTAGACAATCCAATTTTTAACAAGCAAATTATGCAGTAATCAATTCCCAAAATCCAATTCAATAACCAAAATAATCAATGAACAATTCAACAAAAGTTTCAACGATAAAGATAAACATATTCTCTCTAGTTGTTCATCAATGCAATATTTCAACTATATACTAAAAAAACCTAACCAAAATACTAATTAGCATCAGGAAGGTTATTCATCGTTAAGTTAGCCAAATCATCCCTCATTGAATTGATGTCAACCTAGTTATATCTCATTTCAATATTGAAATGCTGTAAATTAAGAAGCAACAAAATAGTTAGGCAAGTAATATAAATGTGAAAAAATTGGTGAATCACAAAATATTAGTTATGTTCCCTCTTTTTATCTTGTGAAGCCTCTCGGTTAGCCTCTTGTCTATGATCTTATGCATATAGCGCACGACATAATATCTGCAATCAGTAGGACCATGTTGCTGGCAGTGCTAACAACATGAAAAAATATTGAACCCATTAGGAAATGTTCCTTCCATGGCCCTCAAAACGATATCTCTAATTTCATTGATTGGCTCTCCAAACACAGAATCCTATTAGACTCCATGTTTTGATGATGACAAAAGTTTATAGCTTCAAATCTATTTTTAACAAAGCTTATTTTTCGATAAGCTTATTGATAAGGGTTTTTATCGATAAGCCATTCGATAAATAAGAATAAAATTATGTTTGAGAAATCAATTTCTAAAAGGAATTTATCGAAGAATTTATCGATAAGGATGTTTATTGATAAACCCATTGAAAAACAAGAACAAAACTCAGTTTGCTAAATTTGTTTCTTAAAGGCATTTATCGAAAAAGCAGTTTGTGAAATTTATTTCTAAAAGGCATTTATTAAAGCATTTATCAATAAGGGTGTTTATTGATAAGCCCTTTGATAAATGAGAACAAAGTCTATTTATGAAATCAGTTTCTAAATGACATTTATTGAAGAATAATTGATCAGGTAATTTATCGATAAATACTTCGACAAATAGAGAACTTTTAGTTTTTAAACCAGTTTCTCAAACGAGTTAAGTGATTTTTAAAATCTGTAATTATTTGAACAATTATCTTATGATTTAGAAAATGATCTTATAAAATCTTGATTTAAAATGGTATTACATAGCATTTATGATAAAGATTACAAGAAATAAAGAAAGTCTGAGATAGACCATTATTCTGAAATATCATGATCTTATCGAATAGTTATTCGATAAACCCTCTTATCGAAGAACACTTCGATAAGTTACCTCTTCTGGTTTATGAAATAAACTCTTTGAATAGACTTATTCTCGATAAGTATTTTGATAAGCCTGAACCATGGATCTGTAATTAAAAGCTTATTTTTTGAAGTACATTTCGATAAGGCTGGTTTTTGAAGTATTATTCTGTAAGAGTTAATTTGGTTTGAATACACATTGTTTGAATATTTATCAAAGCTCTTTTCGGCAATAGTGTTTTTTTATAGACACTTTGACAAATCTACTTGTTCTTCAAAATGATTTTCAAGCCAGACTTTCCTATTTCAATCCAAAATATTAGAAACTAATTGATCTTCTCTTAAACACTTAATATATCATTTATACAATGCATTTCAAGATCAATTGTAGGAAGAAATACAATCAAATAAAGAAAATCATGTAAAAGCAAATTTGTGTTAGATGCATTAAATACTTCAACCGTCACCTACCAACGACTCTATTCTTCAACGGCTACATCAATGAGACCAATGGCTACTCAACAAACTAATCTTAAGACTCAACTATAAAAGAATCCATAGTAAATGCAAAAGACAAAGAACAACAAATGACACCTATTGAGCATTGATTATTGCACTTATTTCTCACTCTGTTCTACTTCATTTTTCAATTTTGAACAGAGCATTTGTTCTTCAGTGTTAATCAATATCACTCTACTTGAGAGAGATTTAGAAATCTTTTATTCTTTCATCTGAGATACTTAAGAGTTAGACTATTGAGTTGATATACTGTAACCTTACAGAAAGTAAGGGGAGTGAGAGAGGTTACCTCTTGTTGATGTACTGAGGCACCAAGAGCCCTATGAATCTAGGAGAATAGTATAACACTCAGAGGAGCTAAATCCTTTAGGGACACATGAAACCATATTTAACCACCTTGTTTTCAGCCACACACTTTTGATGGGAATGTTTATTGTTTAAAGGAAAAAGAAGTAAATGCGCACAGTGTTAAAAACAAAATATTAAAATGAATTTTAGAGTACACTAAAATATTAACACTTCTTATTTAAACCACCTATGAATGACCTGTTGTGCTCATTAGCCAGTTGCATATCGTTGTCTCTTGCATTATTGTTCATGAGTATATTCTTTTGAGCATCCAAGTAAGGCAAAACTTCATATTATTCAAGATGTAAAGATGTACTTGCATCACTATTTCATGAGATATGGGCTTCACTTTGGCACTCCATGTTCCCTTGCCTTTTCTCCCCTAATCATGCCGAGATTGAGGAAGTCCAACTGCCTTAACCCCAGCAAGATATGTTACAAAACTCAACTACCTCCTCAGCTACATATCTCTTAACAATTAATGACTCAGGCCTATAAGGATTCTTAGTATCTTTAAAGATATTCATATATCTCTCAAAGGTTACATCAACCTTAAACACACTGGACCACAAAGTCTAATCTTTCATACTAGGAGATCTATGACATTGACCATAATGTCAAAAAATGCTAGAAGAACGTGTATCTCCAATGGGGAAAGGATCACATAACCTTCATTTTCTGATTCATCTAACTTAATAGGGTCAATCACTTTGCTGCAAATAGCATTGAAAGAATATACATAGTATAGTAATAGTGCCTCGAATATTATCTCTCATAGTGCCTCAAATAGCCACTGGTAATAATTGTTACATCAATATATAGCAATCGTAGGATTTCATCCCTGTTATCTTTAACTCTTTCATTGAAACAAGCTTCTTGAAATTAGAAGAATACCTTTGTGGAACCTTAATACCATGCAAACATTCACATAGGCTTATTTTTTAATCCTTGGACAATGTGTGTACCATAGGTTCACAAAAACTTATTATCCTCTTTTCATCCTTGTCTCATCTAGCATTCACCACATCCTTACTCTTTCTAGGAATGTTTAGAAGTGTACCAACAATGTTAGAATATCAATCTCACCCAAGAGTGGGTAAATTGGGTGATATTAAAAATTTTAAACTTAAATTATAAAATAAAGATTGAGTTCAAAATGATATCACTGATGAGAGAAGAAAATAAAGTAAAGTTGCACACATATAATTTACATTTCTTCAGCCTAACCACTTAGCCTATGTCCAGTCCTCAAAACTCCTCTGAGTATTCCACTATTTTTCAAGATTCATTGGGCTCTTGGTGCCTCAATACATCAATAAGAGATTGTCTCTCACACTTCCCATTACTTCCTGTAAGGTCACACTTCCCATTAAAATGCTCTATTTAGAGAAGGAGAAACAGAGTAAAATAGAGTAGCAATGAATACTCAATAAATTTTGTTTGTTGTTCGTTCGTGTTCTCTAAATTTAGTATTTACTATGGCTTCTCTTTATAGAAGAAATAGATCAGTTAGTGTTGATGACGGTGGAAGCATTTAATCCATCTAACATAAATTACTTTTTTTATTAATTTCTTCATTTGATCTTGTTTCTGCCTACAATTAATCTTCAAATATATTGTATAAATGATATGAAAAGAGTTTAAGTAAAAATCAATTAATCTCCAATTTTTAGATTGAAACATCAAATTCTGATTTGAAAAATATTTTTGAAGAACAATTAGATTTATCGAAGTGTTTATCGAAAAGGGCTTCGATAAATATCAAACATTGTGTATTGAAACAGATTGACTCTTATCGAACAATATTTCGATAACCAACCTTATCAAAACATATTTAAAAAAATAAGCTTTTAGTTATAGAGACTTTGCTCAGGCTTATCAAAATACTTATCAAGAAGAAGCCTTTTCTAAACATTCATTGTATTACTATATAGCTAATTTATCGAAATGTTCTTTAATAAATATGTTTATCGAATAACTAATGTTAAAGAACAATGGTTTGACTTTGAAACTTTTCTTTGATTCTTCTAATTTCATCTCAAATGCTATGTAATATATTTCAAATTAATATTTTATAAGATCATTTTTCAAAATGATCATAAGATCATTGTTCAATTAATCACAGTCAAGAAATCACTTAACTAGTTTCAGACATTGATTTAAAAACTAAATCTTCTTTGTTTATTGAAGTGTTTATCGATAAACTACCTTATTCATTAGTACTTCGACAAATGAAGCTTTGAAACAGATTTCACAATGACTTTGTGCTTATTTATTGAAAAGTTTATCGATAAACAGCCTTATCAATAAATGTTTTGATAAATGCCTTTCAGAATCAGATTTCACAAACTAAATTTTGTTCTTGTTTTTCAAAGGCTTCATCGATAAATGCCTTTTGAAACACATTTCACAATTGAATTTTGTCTTTATTTATCAAAGGACTTATCAATAAATACCCTTATCAATAAGCTTATCAAAAAATAAACTATGTTACAAATAGATTTGAATTGTCATCATCAAAACTATTTGTTATCATCAAAACATGGAGTCTAACAAATAATGCTCTCACACAGGTTTTTCTCCACATGCTTGACATCTAGACTATGTATCACTTCAAGGCTCTGCCAATATAGAAGATCAAAGAAGATGGATTTCTTTTTCCATGCATTCCTTTCACTTTTATTATTTTTACCAAAGATGATATTATCCCTTTGTACTAGTTGATATACTTTTTTTTCCAGTTAAAGGTATTAGAGCCATTTGATATTCCTTTAAGCCATTGAATACCTTCTTCATCCTAAGGGTGGTGTTAATCAAAAAACCTTCTATGAGAAAGGTAGATTGTTTTCCTTCTGTGCTTGAGTTGCACATAATTAATGCCTTCTACACATATGGGACACTCTTTATGCCTCTTAACATTGTATCCTGACAAGTTTCCATAAGCCGATAAGTCATTTATCATGGTGAAAATCATGACGCGTAGTTTGAAAGTCTCTTGTTTATATGTATCAAACACATCAATACCTTCCTCCCATAATTTCTTCAAAATCCTCAATCAAAGATGTCAAGTACATATCTATATCATTTCTTGGTTGTTTAGGCCCCGAGATCATCAAAGACATTATATACTTTCTCTTCATACACAACAAAGGAGACAAGTTGTAAATCACTAGTAGAACCGACCAAGCACTATATTCACTATTGAGATTTCCAAATGGCTTTATTTTGCCCGTATAGGGCCCAAGTCAAAAGTTTCTTGGTTCACTACCAAATTCAGGAAAATTTTGATCTATTGATTTCCATTGAGGAGAATCAGCTAGGTTCACTACCTAAGAACTCTTTTTAAAGTAAAAATTCTTAGTTCAAAACCATAACTCAAATGAAGTCAATTATCAATGAAACTTGATAAGTAAAATTCTCATTAACCAAAGATTTTAACTTCATTTATAACTTTTCAAAATAATACTCATATTGTCAGACAAAAAATAACACAAAAATACCAAATATATATCTCAAAGAGAAAAATCAATAAAGAATAAAAATAATCTTACAACCAAACTTATATTTCTATTTCAATGATACGCATAACAAATGAACAAGCTATTCATACCAATGAGCAACAAAAAGTTCCAATGACAATGGTTTATAGAACATAAATCTCATATAACAATAATGTAGATATATGAAACATTATAGCAACCAAAATCAAGTCTTCAACCCAAGGAAACGTAATCCATATCATCTATTAATGTTTAAATACAATAAATATAGAAAAAATATCAAAAAACCTTACGGATAAGGATGAGTAGGAAACTTACAATTGAGAAGACGAACACGAACATGATGAGCACGACAGAGGGAGCGGTGGCACTGAAAAATAGATTGAAATAACTAGCCTTTGCTTCTTATTGAAATATTATAGCAACGACTATAGCAACCAAAATCAAGTCTTCAACCCAAGAAAACGTAATCTATATCATCTATTAATACTTAAATACAATAAATATTGAAAAAATATCAAAAAACCTTATGGACAAGGATGAGAAGGAAACTTACAATAGAGAATATGACCACCAACATGATGAGCACAACAGAGGGAGCAATAACACTGAAAAATAGAGGGAAATAACTAGCCTTTGCTTCTTATTGAAACATTATAGCAATGACTATAGCAACCAAAATCAAGTCTTTAACCCAAGGAAATGTTGGAAATTGTGCCCTAAGGGCCAATCATTGTATCATGTTATCACATTTTTTGCATGTTTACTGTGATGACCATCCTTGCATAACTCATGATCTTATCCTAAATGTCCCTGGTCAGTCATCTATGCGGGAGCAAAGATGAAATAAGACCAGTATAACTTTGAAGATATATAGAGATATAAATCAAAGTCATAGGCACATGTAAGAGTACAGGGTGCTGGATTGACCCGCTGTGAGAGAGCTGCATGGGTTAAGTCATAAGCTTCTCTCATATACAAGCCATATCACTATGCCCTTTGACCTGAGATCATCATGGATTCCTACATGACAAATGCTCAGCTTTGACCTAGTCAAAAGTCACTTTTGACCGAGTGATCATAAAGGCTATGTTCGGGCTTAGTGGTTTTTTCATGCGGAGGAATGTGAATGGTCAAGATAGAATTTGTCCCTCACATTCGTAGAGAGATATTAATGGGTCCCTCGATGAGTGAGTCTGAGAAATGTATGGCCATACTGTAATGGAAGGGTAGTTCTATTACTATAGTCAGACTGCTCAGGGATCGAGAAAGTAATGGTCAGTAACAGGAGGATGACGTTCTCCATGCCTCATCCATGACTGAAATATCGTGTGATAAAAGGGACGTGATATGGTTGTATGAAAGGTAACATCGTTCATCTATCCTCATATGTTTTGGGTAGTCGTAATGTCTTGCTAGAGGCCACTTACGACTTGTGGGTTAGTATAGTAACTGGCCCACTGCCAACTTCATATGGGCCTACAGGGTCACACACAAAATAGCCCAACTCGAGCTATGATGTCCAGGTTCATTGAATCTAAGACATGTCTTGATTAAATAAATAATCTAGGGTGAATTTATATATTTTATATATATAAATTTGTATTTATATATTATATATAAGAGATATTTGCAAGATTTAATTTATAAGGATAAATTAAATCTCTATCACTTTTGAATTTGAATTTAAATGGATATGATCTATTTGAATTTGAAATTCAAATTGATAAGATATCTCAAATTTGATTTATGAGAATAAATCAAATATAATTCCGTCTTATCTTTATTAAATAAATAGGTGATTTAAATTTGTCAGACGGATTTAATAAAAACCATATTTATTTAATTAGTTTCTTATCAAATTATGCAATATATGATATTGTATTAATTTCAGAATTAATATAAGATTAATTCTGAAGCCCGGCCCAATTAGAAGCCCGATAGCATCCTATATATTTGACATTAGGAGCTAGGGTTCTATACAATATACACAACATAACTCACAAGAGAAAAAGGGGCAGGAGAGTGCTAAAGGTTTACAGATAAGAAACTGCCGGAATAGAGACAGTGAGGACGGAATCTTGAGAAAACCCTAGAGGGATAAGAGGCGCTAACACGTCATTCATGGTTGGAATACTGTTCGTGTGGATACCGATAGAGGAAGCCGATCTGAGTTGTCGACTTCTCGCGAATGAGAAAAGAGCACCAGGTATGACGAGGTCGTGACCAGTTGACTCAGAGGTCACGACCAAACGGGCATCTGAACGTCAGAAATCCGAAAAGAGGAGACAGGTCACGACTTGAAGCTGACGAGGTCACGACTTGAAGCTGACGAGGTCACGACTTGAAGCTGACGAGGTCACGACTATAAACTCCAGAGACATCCGGTCATGACAAGAAGGTTAGGAGGTCACGACTAACAACTCCAGAGGTGACAGGTCTCGACGAGAAGCTGAGGAGGTCTCGACTAACAACTCCAGAGGCGACAGGTTGTGACGGGAAGACGAGTAGGCCGCGACTAAAAGTTTCAGAGGCGAAGAGTCGCGAGTAGTGGATACTGAGGTCGCGACTGCAGCTCAAATACCAAAGGTAACACTTCTTTCTCCTTGACTTAAACACATTCGGTAGATCCTAGCAGGGAATGAAAAAAATTTTAGAGTTAATTTCTGCTGCTTGTCTTCTAATTCCCTTTAGTGGTATCAAAGCCAGGTTATTTTGTGTTTAAGTTAGGTTTGATTATTGATACATGTTCGTAGCGCAACATAATCGCAATATATATATTGATATATGAATGTTTTGAAACATTTATTGCCCTTCAAATAATATGAATTTTGATTCTTGAATGTTTGGGTATGGTGAACAATATGGCTCTAGATTACAAGTGTTGTAATTTTTCTAAATACGGCCTGCGCGTCGTGCCTTCCTCCAATGACTCTCGTTGTACATTCTCTTCTCATCTCACTCTCCTCGAATGTTAAAACGAGGTTTCCTTATGTAATTTTCCTATTCTAATTAGACAGCTCCTCTCATTGGCTTGAGGGGACTTAGGATAGGTGAGCCATATTGTATCACGTTTAAGATTATGCATCTTATGTTTATATGTTCGATATGCATATTGCTTGTATGAGATACAACCGAGATACATGCATTTTGTAAACCAGATAACTAATTGAACCCTCCAAAAGAAATCTTAAGTCATGCCGTCAATTAATGAACACTTATCAAAACCTCGATCGCTCATTTGTAGGCTCCACCAAAGTGGGTGCATTTGAGTTATCTTGGGCAGATAAGCGAGAGTAATGGTGCTACTCTTATGTTTGTTATTGTTTGACTTAATTGAGATTATCAAAACGGTTTTGGGTCTCAAGGCATTAGATGGGATTAAAACATGCCGGATCATATGATGATGGAATCCCATAAATATCTAAGAGTTACATTTGATGTAATTGGTAAAGTTGTTACCTACCTAAATAACTTAAAGTTGAGCATCCTGCCAAAGCGGACTCAAGTTTAAGCCAAATATGGATCTTAGCCCACTAATTATTACATTGAGGGTTATTTTATTTAGTGGGAGATTGCTAATTCGCTTGCATATTTTAATTGTAGAATCATGACGACTAGTAATACTGCTGCATTATCATTGTGATCTATCCTTGAGAAGGACAAACTTAATGGGACAAACTTTCTTGACTGGTTCAGGAACTTGAGAATTGTTCTCAAGCAGGAAAGAAAAATATATGTCCTAGATCAACCCATTCCTGAGGAGCCAGCAGCCAATGCTCCTAGAGCTCAGAGAGATTCTTATGCAAAGCATAAGGAAGACTCTGTCGATATGGGATGCTTGATGCTTACCACCATGGCTCCAGAGCTCCAAAGAGATCTAGAACACATGGAGGCTTATGAGATGATTGTGCATCTTAAGGAAATGTTCCAGCAACAGGCAAGGCAAGAGAGGTATGAGACCACTAAGGCCTTATATTCCTGCAAGATGGCTGAAGGTGCATCAGTAAGTACTCATGTCTTAAAGATGAAAGGGTACATTGATCACCTTGAGAGGCTTGGATTTCCCATGAGTCAGGAGTTAGCTACAAATTTGATCTTGAACTCACTCCCAGAAAGTTATGACCAGTTTGTCATGAACTACAACATGAACAATATGGAGAAATCTATTTCTGAACTGCATGGGATGCTTAAAACTACTGAGCCGACTGTTAAGAAGAAGCCCAGTACAGTTTTGTGTTAGAGATTGTGCCTTAGGGGCCAATCATTACCTTATGAACATTGTTGATTTATGAATTTCTTAATTATGTTATCATATTATTTGCATGTTTACTAGATGACAATCCTTGGATAACTCGTGATCTTATCCTAAATGTCCCTGGTCGGTCATCTATGCGGGAGCAGAGATGAAATAAGACCAGTATGACTTTGAAGATATATAGAAATATAAATCAAAGTCATAGGCACATGTAAGAGTACAGGGTGTCGGACCGACCCGCTATGAGAGAGCTGTATGGGTTAAGTCATAAGCTTCTCTCATATACAAGCCATGTCACTATGCCCTTTGACCTAAGATCATCTTGGATTACTACATGACGAACGCTCAACTTTGACCTAGTAAAAAGTCACTTTTGACCGAGTGATCATAAAGGCTATGTTCGAGCTTAGTGGTTTTTCATGCGGAGGAATGTGAATGGTCAAGATAGAATTTATCCCTCACATTCGTAGAGAGATATTATTGGGCCCCTCGATGAGTGAGTCTGAGAAATGTATGGCCATACTGTAATGGAAAGGTAGTTCTATTACTATAGTCAGACTTCTTAGGGATCGAGAAAGTAACGATCAGTAACAGGAGGATGACGTTCTCCATGCCTCATCCATGACTGAAATATCATGTGATAAAAGGGACGTGATATGGTTGTATGAAAGGTAACATCGTTCATCGATCCTCATATATTTTGGGTAGTCGTAATGTCTTACTAGAGGCCACTTACGACTTGTGGGTTAGTATAGTAACTAGGCCACTGCCAACTTCATATGGGCCTACAGGGGCGCACACAAAATAGCCCAACTCGAGCTATGATGTCCAGGTTCATTGAATCTAAGACATGTCTTGATTAAATGAATAATCTAGGGTGAATTTATATAGTTTATATATATATAAATTTGTATTTATATATTATATATAATATAAGAGATATTTGCAAGATTTAATTTATAAGGATAAATTAAATCTCTATCACTTTTGAATTTGAATTTAAATGGATATGATCTATTTGAATTTGAAATTCAAATTGATAAGATATCTCAAATTTGATTTATGAGAATAAATCAAATATAATTCCATCTTATCTTTATTAAATAAATAGGTGATTTAAATTTGTCAGACAAATTTAATAAAAACCATATTTATTTAATCAGTTTCTTATCAAATTATGCAATATATGATATTGTATTAATTTCAGAATTAATATAAGATTAATTCTGAAGCCCAGCCCAATTAGAAGCCCGATAGCATCCTATATATTTGACATTAGGAGCTAGGGTTCTACACACAATACACAACATAACTCACAAGAGAAAAAAGGGTAGGAGAGTGCAAAAGGTTTGCAGATAAGAAACTGCCAGAATAGAGTCGGTGAGGACGAAATCTTGAGAAAACCCTAGAGGGGCAAGAGGCGCTAGCACATCGTTCGTGGTTGGAATGCTATTCATGTGGATACCGATAGAGGAAGCCGATCTGAGCTGTCGACTTCTTGCGATCAAGAAAAAAAACCAGACACGAAGACAGGTCGCGACCTATTGACACTGAGGTCGCGACCATACGGGCATCTGAAGGTCAGAAGTCTGAAAAGAGGAGACAGGTCGCGACTTGAAGCTAACGAGGTCGCGACTACAAACTCCAGAGATGTCAGGTCGCAACAAGTAGCAGAGGAGGTCGCGACTAACAACTCCAGAGGCGACAGGTCACGACGTGAAGCTGAGTAGGTTGCGACTGAAAGTTCCAGAGGCGAGGAGTCGCGACTAGTGGATACGGAGGTCGCGACTAAAGCTTGAATACCGAAGGTAACACTCCTTTCTCCTTGACTTAAACACATTCGGTAGATACTGGCTGGGAATGGAAAAAATTTTAAAGTTAATTTTCGCTGCGTGTCTTCCAATTCCCAACATTTTGATGGTTCAGAAAGGAAAGGGTATGAAAAAGAAAGGCAAGGGCAAGGGGAAGGGTCATAGCTCATCTGGTAAGACCAAAGAGTCAGGCAAGCCTGAAATCAAGCCTGCACCAAAGAAGGCAAAGCCTCCAAAGGAAGGAGTTTGTTTCTTCTGCAATGAACTGGGTTATTGGAAGAGGAATTGCAAACTCTACCTTAAAGATCTGAAAAAGAACGCGGGGCTATCGCTTCAGGTGTTTATGTTATAGACATTTATCTCTCTACTTCCACTACATGGGTATTAGATACTGCATGTGGTTCTCACATTTGTACAAATGTGCAGGGCCTAAAGGATAGTAGAAAGCTAAAGAAGGGAGAAGTTGACCTACGAGTTGGAAATAGAGCAAAGGTTGCTGCTTTAGTTGTAGGCACTTATGAATTAGTTCTACCCACTGGGATTTTGTTAGTTTTGAACAATTGCTATTATGTTCCTGCTTTGAGTAGTAACATTGTTTCTCTTTCTTATTTGGATAAGGAATGTTACACTTCCATTTCTGGGAATGCTAGATGTTCCATTTATCGTAATGATGTTTTCTATGCTCATGGTGATTTGCATGTTGATCATTACATATTAAAATTGGAACAACCCAATCATGGAAATATCTATAACATAACCACTAGAAGGGTCAAACCAAATGATTTGAATCTGACATACCTCTGGCACTGTCGTCTGGGCCACATAAATGAGAAACGCATTTCTAAACTTCATCAAGATGGATTTCTCAACTCATTTGATTTTGAATCATATGATACTTGCGAATCTTGTTTGTTAGGTAAGATGACAAAGTCACCTTTCACTGGGCACAGTGAGAGGGCCACTGATTTGTTGGGCCTCATACATACAGATGTGTGTGGACCGATGAATACAAATGCTAGAGGAGGTTATTCGTACTTCATCACATTCATAGATGATTTCAGTAGATATGGCCACGTCTATCTGATGAAACATAAATCCGAATCTTTTGAAATGTTCAAGATATTTCAAAATGAAGTACAAAACCAGCTTGGTAAAACAATTAAAGCCCTTCGATCTGATCGAGGTGGTGAATATTTGAGCCAAGAGTTTATCGATCATCTTAGGAATTGTGGGATAGTCTCACAATTGACTCCTCCAGGAACAGCACAATGGAATGGCGTTTCTGAACGGAGGAATCGAACACTATTAGATATGGTTCGATCCATGATGAGTTGAACAGATCTTCCACCATCCTTTTGGGGCCATGCCCTAGAGACAGCTGCGTTCACACTGAGTCGTGTTCCATCTAAGGCAGTTGAAAAGACTCCGTATGAGATATGGACTGGGAGGAAACCTAGTTTGTCTTTTCTTAAGATTTGGGGATGTGAGGTCTATGTTAAGCAACAAGCCTCATATAAGTTAGCGCCCAAATCTTCAAAGTGCCTTTTTGTGGGATATCCTAAGGAAACCAAGGGATATTATGTCTATAACCCCAGTGATAACAAAGTGTTTGTTGTCAGAAATGGTATCTTTCTCGAACGAGAATTTATCTCTAAAAGTGAAGGGAATTGGAAGACACGCAGCGGAAATTAACTTTAAAAATTTTTCCATTCCCAGCCAGGATCTACCGAATGTGTTTAAGTCAAGGAGAAAGAAGTGTTACCTTCGGTTTCGAGCTTTGGTCGCGACCTCAGTGTCCACTAGTCGCGACTCCTCGCCTCTGGAACTTTCAGTCGCGACCTCCTCAGCTTCTAGTCGCGACCTGTCGCCTCTGGAGTTTGTAGTCGCGACCTACTCTGCTTCTAGTCGCGACCTGTAGCCTCTGGAGCTTTTAGTCGCGACCTATTCAACTTCACGTCGCGACCTGTCTCCTCTTTTTGGATTTCTGACGTTCAGATCCCGTTTGGTCGCGACCTAAGTGTGTTCTGGTCGCGACCTTTCTTCGTGTCTGGCCGTATCGTAGAAGTCGACAGCTCAGATCGGCTTCCTCTACCGGTATCCACACGAACAGCGTTCCAATTGCGAACGACGTGCTAGCGCCTCTTGTCCCTCTAGGGCTTTCTAGAGATTCCGTCCTCACCATCTCTATCTCGGCAGTTTCTTATGTGCAAACCTTTTGCACTCTCCCTGCCCCCTCTTCTCACGTCTGAATGTGTGTGTAGAGATCTATATTGTGTGTAGAACCCTAGCTCCTAATGTCAAATATATAGGAAGCTATCGGGCTTCTAATAGGGCCGGGCTTCAGAATTAATCTTATATTAATTCTGAATTAATACAATATCATATATTGCATAATTTAATAAGAAACTGATTAAATAAATATGGTTTATATTAAATCCGTCCCACAGATTTAATTCACCTATTTATTTAATTTAAAATAAAGATAAGACAGAATTATATTTGATTTATTCTCATAAATCAAATTTGAGATATCTTATCAATTTGAATTTCAAATTCAAATAGATCATATCCATTTAAATTCAAATTCAAAAATGATAGAGATTTAATTTATCCTTATAAATTAAATCTTACAAATATCTCTTATATTATATATATAATATATATAAACTAATTTATATATATAAAATATATATCCACCCTAGATTATTCATTGAATCTAGACATCTCTTAGATTCAATGAATCTGGACATCATAGCTCGCATTGGGCTGTTTTGTGTGCGACCCTGTAGGCTCATATGAAGTTGGCAGTGGCCCAGTTACTATACTGACCCACAAGTTGTAAGCGGTCTCTAGCAAGGCATTACGACTACCCAAAACATATGAGGATCGATAAACGATGTAACCTTTCATACAACCATATCACGTCCCTTTTGTCACACGATATTTCGGTCAAGGATGAGGCATGGTGAACGTCATCCTCCTGTTCCTGACCGTTACTTTCTCGATCCCTGAGTAGTCTGAATATAGAAATGGAACTACCCTTCCATTCCAGTATGGCCATACATTTCTCAGACTCACTCATCGAGTGGCCCAGTAATATCTCTCTACGAATGTGAGGGACAAATTCCATCTTGACCATTCACATTCCTCCGCATGAAAAACCACTAAGCCCGAGCATAGCCTTTATGATCACTCGGTCAAAAGTGACTTTTGACTAGGTCAAAGCTGAGCGTTTGTCATGTAGGAATCCATGATGATCTCAGGTCAAAGGGCATAGTGACATGGCTTGTATATGAGAGAAACTTATGACTTAACCCATGCAGCTCTCTCATAGCGGGTCGATCCAACACCCTGTACTCTTACATGTGCTTATGACTTTGATTTATATCTCTATATATCTTCAAAGTCATACTGGTCTTATTTCATCTTTGCTCCCGCATAGATGACCGACCAGGGACATTTAGGATAAGATCATGAGTTATCCAAGGATGGTCATCACAGTAAACATGCAAATAATGTGATAACCTGATACAATGATTGGCCCCTAGGGCACAATTTCCAACAAAAAGAACCAGTGGGAGTAAGGTACGTCTCGAAGAAGTTCGAGAGCCATAAGACACCACAGAACTAGAGATGGAAAATAGAGAAGACTCACAACAAGTTGTTGAGACTCTTCAAGTCACGCAAGGCCCACGGCGATCTAATAGGGCAAGACTTCAGCCTCAGAGATATGGATTTTTTATTGCTAACAATCGTGATGTGCTGCTCATTGAGCATAATGAGCCAACTACCTATCAAGAAGCTATAGTGGGACCAAACTCTGAAAAATGGCTTAGTGCCATGAGGTCTGAGATGCAATCCATGTACGACAATAAGGTATGGACCTTAGTCGACCCACCTGAAGGTGTAAAAACTGTTGGGTGCAAGTGGGTTTTTAAAGAGAAAATTGACATGGATGGCAATGTAAATGTCTTCAAGGCACGACTGGTTGCAAAAGGATTTACTCAAACTCATGGTGTGGACTATGATGAGACGATTTCCCCAATTACAATGGCCAAATCAATCAGAATCCTCCTTGCCATTGCAGCATATTATGACTATGAAATATGGCAGATGGACGTCAAGATAATCTTCCTTAATGGAAAGCTCCGTGAGGATGTGTACATGACATAACCTGAAGGATTTGTACGTTCCGAGGACTCTGGTAAGGTGTGCAAGCTTCAAATGTCTATTTATGGACTGAAGCAAGCATCTCGGAGTTGGAATCATCGTTTTGATGAAGTAGTCAAAGAGTTTGGATTTCTTCAAAACATTGATGAACCTTGTTTGTACAAGAAGGTTAGTGGGAGCACAGTTATGTTTTTGGTACTCTATGTCGATGACATCCTACTTATTGGGAATGACATTCCTACCTTGTAGATTGTCAAGTATTGGTTAGGAAAGTCTTTCTCGATGAAAGATCTAAAAGACTTCTAGGACTCAGTCAGAGCACATATATAGACAAGATAATGTATAGGTTTAGTATGCAGGAATCAAAGAGGGGTTTCATACCCATGTCTCATGGTATTCACCTCAGCAAGGATTTGTGTCCTAGTACACCAGATCAGCGAGGTCGCATGAGTAAGGTTCCCTATGCCTCAGCCATAGGATCTATCATGTACGCCATGTTATGTACTCGACTGGATGTCTCGTTTGCCTTAAGTATGACTAGCAGATATCAACAGGACCCCGGTGAGGGCCATTAGACTGCTGTCAAGAATATCCTTAAGTACTTGAGAAGGACTAAGGACTTATTCTTGGTCTATGGTGGATTGGATGACGAGCTCTGTGTAACTGGTTACACAGATGCAAGTTTTCAAACTGACCAGGACGACCAGAAATCATAATCTGGATACATATTCCTCTTGAATAATGGAGCAGTAAGCTGGAAGAGCTCTAAGTAGAGACTGTAGCAGATTCTGCAATGGAAGCCAAGTATATAGCAGTATCTGATGCAGCTAAGGAGGCCGTTTGGATCAGGAAGTTCATTACTAAACTAGGGGTGATACCTATCATCTCAGATCCAATAAATTTGTTCTGTGGCAATAGTGATGACATTGCATAGGCCAAAGAGCCTGGGTCACATCAAAGGACCAAGCATATACACAGGCGATTTCATCTCATCAGAGAAATCAATGATAGAGGTGATATAAAAAATATGCAAAGTAGCAGGAGAAGACAATGTTGTTGATCCTCTAACAAAGCCACTTGTGCACGCAAAGCATGAGTGTCATGTTAGGTTAATGGAAATTAAGCAAGTTAATGATTGTACCTAGTGCAAGTAGGAGGATGTTGAAAATTGTGCCCTAAGGGCCAATCATTGTATCATGTTATCACATTGGATAACTCATGATCTTATCATAAATGTCCCTAGTCGGTCATCTATGCGGGAGCAAAGATGAAATAAGACCAGTATAACTTTGAAGATATATAGAGATATAAATCAAAGTCATAGGCACATGTAAGAGTACAGGGTGCTGGATTGACCCGCTGTGAGAGAGCTGCATGGGTTAAGTCATAAGCTTCTCTCATATACAAGCCATGTCACTATGCCCTTTGACCTGAGATCATCATGGATTCCTACATGACAAACGCTTAGCTTTGACCTAGTAAAAAGTCACTTTTGACCGAGTGATCATAAAGGCTATGTTCGGGCTTAGTAATTTTTTCATGTGGAGGAATGTGAATGGTCAAGATGGAATTTGTCCCTCACATTCGTAGAGAGATATTAATGGGCCCCTCGATGAGTGAGTCTGAGAAATGTATGGCTATACTGTAATGGAAGGGTAGTTCCAATACTATAGTCAGACTGCTCAGGGATCGAGAAAGTAACGGTCAAGAACAGGAGGATGACGTTCTCCATGCCTCATCCATGACCGAAATATCATGTGATAAAAGGGACGTGATATGGTTGTATGAAAGGTAACATCGTTCATCGATCCTCATATGTTTTGGGTAGTCGTAATGTCTTGCTAGAGGCCGCTTACGACTTGTGGGTTAGTATAGTAACTGGCCCACTGCCAACTTCATATGGGCCTACAGGGGCGCACACAAAATAGCCCAACTCGAGCTAT
This sequence comes from Leucaena leucocephala, assembly GCA_037074615.1. NCBI lineage: Eukaryota > Viridiplantae > Streptophyta > Magnoliopsida > Fabales > Fabaceae > Leucaena > Leucaena leucocephala. The sequence goes on from CM073518.1 coordinate 11,082,509, forward strand.
GATGTCCAGGTTCATTGAATCTAAGACATGTCTTGATTAAATGAATAATCTAGGGTGAATTTATATATTTTATATATATAAATTTATATTTATATATTATATATAATATAAGAGATATTTGCAAGATTTAATTTATAAGGATAAATTAAATCTCTATCACTTTTGAATTTGAATTTAAATGGATATGATCTATTTGAATTTGAAATTCAAATTGATAAGATATCTCAAATTTGATTTATGAGAATAAATCAAATATAATTCCGTCTTGTCTTTATTAAATAATAGGTGATTTAAATCTGTGAGACGGATTTAATAAAAACCATATTTATTTAATTAGTTTCTTATCAAATTATGCAATATATGATATTGTATTAATTTCAGAATTAATATAAGATTAATTCTGAAGCCCGGCCCAATTAGAAGCCCGATAGCATCCTATATATTTGACATTAGGAGCTAGGGTTCTATACAATATACACAACATAACTCATAAGAGAAAAAGGGGCAGGAGAGTGCAAAAGGTTTGCAGATAAGAAACTGCCGGAATAGAGACAGTGAGGACGGAATCTTGAGAAAACCCTAGAGGGATAAGAGGCCCTAGCACGTCGTTCCTGGTTGGAACGTTGTTTATGTGGATACCGGTAGAGGAAGCCGATCTGAGTTGTCGACTTCTCACGAATGAGAAAAGAGCACCAGGTACGACAAGGTCGTGACCAGTTGACTCAGAGATCACGACCAAACGAGCATTTGAACGTCAAAAATCCGAAAAGAGGAGACAGGTCGCGACTTGAAACTGACAAGGTCGCGACTACAAACTCCAGAGATGTCTGGTCGTGACAAGAAGCTTAGGAGGTCGCGACTAACAACTCCAGAGGCGACAGGTCATGACGAGAAGCTGAGGAGGTCGTGACTAACAACTCCAGAGGCGACAGGTCGCGACGGGAAGACGAGTAGGTCGCGACTGAAAGTTCCAGAGGCGAAGAGTCGCGACTAGTGGATACTGAGGTCGCGACTGCAGCTCAAATATCGAAGGTAATACTTCTTTCTCCTTGACTTAAACACATTCGGTAGATGCTGGCAGGGAATGGAAAAAATTTTAAAGTTAATTTCCGCTGCGTGTCTTCTAATTCCCTTCAGGAAACATAATCAATATCGTCTATTAATGTTTAAATACAATAAAATATTGAAAAAACATAAAAAAAACTTACAAATAAGGATGAGAAGGAAACTTACGATAAAGAAGATGACCATGAACACGACAAACACGACGGAGGGAGTGGTGGCACCAAAAAATAGAGGGAAATGGTTGGCCTTTGCTTATTGTTAATGTTGACGGTCATGGGCCACTGTGAAGCGACCACAAATGGCTATGAAAAGTGAAATGATGAATTGATTCATGATAGGGTGTTTTTAAAATTTAAAGGTTTTTAACAGCAGTTTTCTTATAACCACCATTAAAAACCCTATATTTTTTGTTCATCCCATATGTTTTACTATGTTGGGATATTTTTAATGGCATTTTTTCTGAAAAACTACCGCGAAAAGTTTTTTAATAGCATTTTATTTACAAAAGCGCTACTGTATTTTTTTAACAGCGCTTGTTCAATAAACCACAGTGAATGGGCATCGTGAAAGTCATTTTGTGTAGTACTAGTTAGGGGAATATTTCTATTTGATTCAGTGCTCCCATTCCTTAACTCATCATTACCATTTCTGATTTTCAACATAACGCCTTATTAATATCAGGCTTAAGTTTAGCCTTCACTAGCTTATACTTAGATTCATTAAATAAAAATCTTTCCCTACCCAAATGAACCAAATGTTATGGCATCATATATTCTATTCTTAACACTAGAAAAGAATAAAATGACTAAGTTTATTAGTGAACCAAAAGGAATCGAGCAATGCTCACAAAAGGAATCAAGCATCACTAGTAAGCATATGTATACCATGGTTGAAATTATCATCATTAGATATCCAACAACTCAACAATCAAACAATTTTTTTTTTTGGAAAAACACACATGGAGAAAGGTTCAATTAGTATATATATATATATCTATGTGTGGGGGATTCAAATCGATTTGCTAAAAATGAAATAAATAGAGAAATAATAATTTTGAGCTAAAACGCACCAGCACACCATTCAAAAGCAAGGAAATATATGCTTGACCACTACTAGAAGACCCTAGCAACTTAAACAAACACATACCTAAGAAAAATCACAGCATTAACACATAAATCAAAAGAAAGAAACATATCAAGCAAAGGCTGAACACAATGCAAGCAAAAAAAAATAGAGAACACGGAAGAAGGGCTAAACTTAAGTTGAGAACAAAAATGATGGAGCACAATGACATCGATGGGAGAGACATTATCGAAGGACAAGGTGAGAGAGAGAACCCAACGATAGTCAGATTGAGAATACTGCAAGAAAATGAGGAGCAAAGTGGCCCTAGACAGAATCACAAGGTATAAATTAGGGCATAATATTTACACTGTACATACCCATAAATCAGTATACATATACATTTTTATATAAGACAAATTAAAATCTTTCATACAAAATTCCCTTTGTCAACTGGTCTAAATTTAATTAAACTAATATTATATATCTTTCCCCTTATTATTATATGGCCAAATTAATTATTAGCATTTAAATTAAAGATCAAGAAACTAAAATAATATATATATTAATGTGGCCCACGAGGGGCCACACCAAAATACATATATATAAATTAGAAAAACTAAAACCTATAAATAAAAACTTAATTTGAAAAAACTTACAATTCTTCCTCATTGTAAGAGTAAGAGGTTGTCGCACTCGTGGATTTACCACTATTTGGTTAAAGGTCGTTGAAGTCTTTATTGTCGTCACTAGGCAGCCTATCCATGTGCATCAGGATCTGTTAACCTTGGCCTTTATATGGCCAAAAGTCCATCTCAAAATGTTCACATCATCAGCAATGTGGATGCAGTCCTTCATTAGTTTCATGATAGAAACCTGAAGGTAGGTAATAGTCTCTAATAAATCATTGTTGGTGGTTGGGACAATTGCAGGAGTAGAAGGCGACAGTGACGATGGTAGTGGCGGCGACAGTGGCTATTATGGTGATGGGGATGGTGACGGGGGAGGCATGGGACAACGAGAGAACAAGAGATTTGAGACTTTTTTTCACTGCGTCTATGTATTTATGGTAAAAAATGCCAAAGTAAAATAATGCATTGTGATTTCTAAGAGACATGATTAATCATCTAGAAATACATTGGAAGATGGAATGACTGGAAGGAAAACATTTTGATAAAGCAGGAACGTTCTATACTAGGTCATGTAAAGAGACGATGTAAAAAGTTTCACTAATTTTTAATTTATTTCTCAATTTGTTAAACTAAGTTCCCTGGAAGTAGGTGTAAAAAGTTTTTTAAACCTAATATAGGCTATTCCAGTATAAAGAGTTGTCTATATTTACGCAAATGACACTGGTCATATTTTTTCTCTGTCTCCGTGTGTTCTAGTGTACAAGAAGTGGTGTTAAAGAACTTTTTTTTAGTAGTGATTATGTTAAAAAGCAGTTTGTCATATTCATAGTTTAGTACATAGATGTTAAATTTACTTGTGGATATTTTTATTTAAATATATCTCTTTTTAGGATTTTATATTATAATTAAACTATATTATTTTAATCATGAGTTAATCAGCAATTATTAAATTATTATATTGAACAATTGAATGACAGATTTGTTTTCAGCATTTTGCTTTCAACAATAAGTTATATTTGTTTTTTAAAAAAATAAATTAGTATGATGGTCCCTTAGCTTGTGTTACGTAGGGACGACAAATGAACTCATGAACTGTGGTTTTATATCATACAAGCTTGGCTTCATAATATAAATCATTTTGGAAAGTTATGAAAATGCCCTTATAATAGTAGTTAATACTTAATAGGGTTTTGTAAAATAGACAAGAGGGAGTGAATTGTAAATGCAGTAAAGAGTTAATATTATTGTTAGTCCTTACAGTTTTTATTTTAATGTTTGTAGTTTCTAATTGTGTATTTTGGTCCCTATAGTTTTATAACGACTTTGTTTGAGTTAACACCATTAAGTACAAGGACCAAAACTAAAACTCGTTAAAAGTACTAGGGACCAAAACCAAAATTTATATGGTTCTTATACTTTTAATGAGTTTTTATTCTAGTCCATGTACTTTTAATGAATTTTGGTTTTGATCCCTATAAGTTAACATTGTTAAACTCAAAATAAATCCTTATAAAACTACAAAGAACTAAAACCACGATTTGAAATACTAGGGACTAAATCTAAATTCGATCAAATTATAAGAAGCAACTATAGTGTTAACCCTATTCTAAATTAGTGTAGACATTTGCTTTAAAGGAATCTATAGATTACTCAACATTCTTATCATAGTTATATCTCTATTTATTTGCTCTTGTCTATTGAATGCCAAATGAAGCCCATTGTGAAATGTTCGTTTCTCTTTTTCATAATTTAAATTTTGAGTTAATTTCTTCTCTTCATTTCTTAATTAAGATTATATTATATTAAAAAAATATAATTAGAAATTTCTTTTATATATACTTCTTTTGAAAGTGCAAAACCACATCAAATAATTAAATACTAAATAATGATTCAAATACATGTAGACACTCACCCTATAGAGGGAGGGAGAGCTCAAATATATATGTGTGTGTGTGCAACAAGACATTTTTTTTAAGAACTTTTTAGAGTATTTCTCTTAATACAAAAATCAAACTAAAGTGTTTGTCAAGCCAAACGAAATTAATTTATATATATATTTAAATTGATTGATTTGACTTGAATTTAGTCCAAAATTAATTAAAGTGAACCAAACCTTTGAATTTACAACTATTCTTTCCTTTGTAAAAGGTTTTGGTATATATAAATTAGGAAAGTGAAAAATGAACGGAAAAAATGTTAGACAAAGCCAATGCAAGCACCAATGCTGATACACGTGAATGTATGTAGAGCACAGCAAGTTTCATTAAACAGGTTGGCTTAGTTGGAAAAGCTAGGACACATTAATTCTGCTTGCACCACTTAAAAAAAGTTTTTCTAATAGCGATTGTTATAGATGTTGAGAGTTTACTTTTTTTAGTCCAAACGGTATTTGTCACATCCCGAAATTTCTCACTCAGGGTAGGAGGACTTTAGTTAAAGACAAAGGTAAGATACAAGTTAGAGAAAGAAACATAAAGCTAAGTTGGATAGGGACCAAATTGTAAAGTTCTAAGGGACTAAAATGAAAACCCTAGAAGTTTCATGTTACAAAGTAAAAGTAGGAAACTAAGGGTAATTATGAAAAAGTAAGGGACATAAGTGTCATTATTGAAAAAGTTATAGACACAAATGTAATTTTGAAAAAAGTCTGGAAACCCTATGATCTGAAGTCAAGAAAAGATAGAGGGGATTTTTTTTATCAGTATAGTGTGGATCATAATTTTTATTTGAGGTACTGATTAATTGATAAAATTACTGAAATAATTAAATTTTCAGTAAGAGTTTTTGAGAAAGATTGAATCAGATATCCAACAGGGGGTATAAATCTAGATAGGAAAAATTAGGCAGGTCCAGAATAGGGGCCAATTGTCACATCTTGATTTTTCCCTATCTATAAGGAACATATAGTGGAACCTGTAAGGGACAGATAGAGGAAAGAGTTCTAGAAGGATTATGATGATGATTAGAAGAAATGGTAAAGGTTAGATGAGTTTTAAATGGAAGAAAAAAAGAAAAGTATAAAGCTATAATGTCAAGGGATATAAACGTCATTTTGATAAAAGTTTAATATAAAATATTCAAGGGACTTAAATGGAGTTTTGTGAATTTAAAAATTATATTAGAATTTCAAAATGTTTAGTAAGGGACTAAAATGATATTTCAAAATTTGAAGTAAGGGACCAAAATAAAATTTGACAAATTCAGGGACTAAAGTATAATTTATCAAATTCATTGGGCAAAAGCATAATTATGAGAAAGTTGCCAGAAATGCTACAGTCCCAAATTTTACTAGTAAATAGAGAATGGTAATCGGGCTCAGCATATTTTTCAGAATTTTGACTTGAGGCCCAGATAATTGATATTAGTTTTTAAAGTCTGGAGATTATTATAGGACCTTCTGGACTTTCTAATCAGATAAAATTTTGTAGGAAATTCCCATAATTAATATAAGAATTTATGAAACTGATAGAACTAGCCTTTGGGTAAACTGCTAGAAATTTATGTGTTAGAAAATAGTTTCTAATGGTTATAAAGAATCGCTACATATTGTGGTCAAAATGTTAGAGCTTTTCTAACAATTCAATAAAACACTAGAAAAAATATTGCAGGAGGAGGCTGTAATATCCCAAATTTTCCCTTTCTACATAAGATTGATAGAGGAAAGATGTTAAGAAGGGATTGAGATGATAATAAGAAGAAAAGGTAATGTTTAAATATGTTTAAGTCAAAGAAAGAATGGAAAAGTAAAAAGTTATAAAGCTACAACATGTAAATATAATTTAGACAAAAGTTAAATAAAGAAAATTCAAGGAAAAATAGAAAAAAGGTACTTAAATGGGGTTTTGAAATTTTAGGTACCAAATTGAAGTTTCAAATTTGGTAGAAAGGGATTAAAGTGGAATTTGGCAAATTCATGGGCTAAAGCGTAATTTTTCCAAATTCAAGAGCAAAATAGTAATTATGGAAAGTTGAGCTAAAAAAGACACAAAATTGCCCAAAAATGTTTTGGTCCCAAATTTTACCATAAATAGAGAATAGAATTTGGGCAAGGCATATCTCTTAGAATTTTGATTTAAGGTCCCGATAAATTGATATTAATTTCTAAAGTCTAGAGATTAGTATAGTATCTTCTGGACCTCAGAATCAGATAAAATTTTATACTAAATTCTTATAATTAATATAAGAATTTATGAAACTAACAAAAGTTAAAAAGGAGTCCTGTAAAAGTATTTAGAGAATTTAAGGTGAAATCAGACACCAATAAAGGATTTAAAGAAAACGTAAGAAATTTTTATCAGGACTTCTAAGTCTCAAAAAATTATGAAACTTTACAGGAAATTTATTTTATATTAGAATGAATTTATAAAAATATTAGAATCATTAAAAGAACTCTATAAAATTTATCTTAAAAATTAGGGTAATTTAAGGATATCGGTATAGGAAAATAACAGGAAGTGCCTTGGGATTTATGTCAATTAGCAATTGGACCCAATTTTGGTTTAATATGGTGTCATATACAGCAGCCCAATAAGCTAAGGAATTGTCTTAGAGCTCAAGCCAATTTAAAAGAATATTGCATGGTATTTTTCAAAGGAAATGTTAAGGAAGGTGCAAGATAGCATTAGTTGACTTGTGAGGTGTCTTGTAGGACCCACAAAGCCACCAAGTGGCACAAAGGCAAGGAAGAAGATCTTATCCCATGTTCTTCATTACAATAAAATAATATAAGAATTAATTTGATTATGATTAAGAATAATTAATCAAAGAATCAACCAATGAAATGTAAGATTAAGAGCTTGCAATAATTAGAAACTTGAGGGACAAAGTGGTCCCAAGGACTTTGAAAATTGGTTATAAATACCCCCTTACATGTAAAACCGTGGTACTTGGGAAGACCTTGGGGAAACTCTTGCTCTCCAAGAACTTGACCTATTCCAAATCAATTCAAGGAGGAATTTCAAGGGACTTTGATCCAAGGTGGCTAGAGATTAAGGTGTGTAATCCTTCCTAGTTTATTTGTATGAGTTTTGGAAGGATTTTCCTATGTTTTAATAGAAGAAAAGTGAGATATTCTCCTGGTAATGGTGCTGTCCAGATCTGGATAGAAACGAAGAAAGAAGAAAGGCAAGATAGAACCATGAAATATTAACTTAGATAGGCTTGGATTGTTGGTTATTGCTTGAATTAATTGTGTAATCCTTGAATCCTAATTTATGTAACCTTTCGGTCTAGGACAGAAATGGAGAAAGAAGATTAAATTTCATTGTTCTAATGCTTCCAATGAATTTATATGATGATTTTGTGTAGGATTGAATAAGATTGGAACCTTGAAAACATTGAAATTGAGAAAGGGAGAATTTGAAACCTTCTCTATTACTATTCATGTGTATGAACAGTGATTATAATTTCATAATTTTTTATGTTTCCAATGGGTTTAAAATGCAAATTTGTGTAGTGTAACATCCCTAATTTCTGTACTAAGTTGTATGTACAGATTGAATAAAATATATGAGATGTTTAGGAAAAGATGTGGCCATATTTATGTAAAGAAAATGATTAATTGGAAGAGGAAGAAAGTCTAAGAGCCAAAGTGCAAAATTACGAAAATGCCACTGTGATGCCCTAAGAAACTAGAAGTAAATGGAGGGCATTTTGGTCATTTCACACAATGGATGGATATAAGATGAAATTTGATAGTAAATTATTATAATGAGAATTTATGGAGTTGACAGAAGTCAAAAAGGAGTCCTGTAGAATTAATTATGGAATTTACGGTGAAAAAGGACACCGATAAAGGGTTAAAGAAAACGCATTTAATTTTTAACAAGACTTCTGGGTCTCAGAAAATTATGAAACTTTGTAGAGAATTCATTTTATATTAGAATGAATTTCTAAAAATGTTAGAACAATTAAAAGAGGTGTTTAGCATTTATGCTAAGATCAGGGTAATTTACGGATATCGGTATGAGGAAAGTACATTGGGATTTGGGCCAGTTAGCTATTGGACCTAAAAGAGGCCCAACATTTCGTCCTAGGCCAGCCCAATAAGGCCTAAAAGTTATCTTGGACCCCAAGTCCAAATAATAAATAATTTATGGATTTTTGAAAAGAAAGAAAAAGAGAATAAAGTAAGAATTAGGTGTTGCACATGGTGGGACCCACAAGGACACAAGAATGGCACCCAAAAAGAGGAAGGGTTAGGTGTACCAAGGGAGGCCATGCTAGTGATGTCATGGTGGTAAGGTCTTGAGTGAAAAGTGAAAAGACATTCCAAGATCAAACCTTTAACCATTAGATCAAATAGTTTCCAAAGTGATCTTGGCCTTCAAATGGCATATGACTTTTGCTATAAATACCCCCCCTTCCATTCATTCTTCACACCCAAGAGCTCCTTTAGAGAGAGAAGTGAGTTCTAGAGAAAGAAAGTGGAAGAAAGCAAGGAAGAAGCAAGGGTCTTGAAAGAGCAAGTAAGGTAGTTGATGCTCTTCACTTTACCATTTCGGTTTGCACTGTTCATGCACTGTTCATGATAGAAGAAAATGTAATTTCAATGATTTAATGCTTCCATTGAGTTTATATGATGATTTTGTGTAGGATTGGAAAGGTTTTAAACCTTGGAAACCATTGGAATTAAAGGTTATAATGTTGAAAATTCCTCACGGGTACTGTTCACTCGCGTGAACAGTGATTTGAATTTCATAATTTTGATGCTTCCAATGGTCTTAAAATGAGATTTTGTGTGGGGGTAAAGTGGAGGAACAAGTATGGGAAGCATTGGAACCAAAATGGGAATTTTTGGAAAAAGGGAGCTTATTGAAACTAGACTTGGATTTTGTTTGGAATGGAGTTATAATTTGGTAATTATCTTGTAATGCCTAGGTTTTGACATTTGTGGCAAGGAAAGACCATTACAAGAAGGAAAGGAACAAGGATCTACAAGAGGTAGCAAGAATATCTAACTATAAACTTATGTGCTTTGATTGTTTTGCTTACTTGTTATGCATGAAGGTTTGGTTGAGCATGGAATGTTGTGTGATGATGATGATGATGTGATATGAGTATGTGATACTCCTTGCAATATATGTCATGACAATATGCATATTAGAATTGCTTATGTATAAGCATGAATTAGCTCCCATTGCATGATAACATGTTAGGCATTCAATCAAACATGCATAACCTTATAGTTTATATTACTTGCTATTGGGATTTCCATGAAATCTCATTCCTTCAATATAATTAAACATGCTCTAGGTGCTGGATCTTCTCAAGGCAAGAGGGTAAATGTTGATGGATGACTGTACATAATTTAAAAAGTGTGCACTTTAAATACAAGATGATGTTTTGGTTTGTATGATGCATGCTACTCATAAATCCAATATGAGGTAGTGTACTTCCATCGGTATTTTGATTGACTTATATGATGAGTTTTCATATGAAATTTGGCATGAACATATCTAAGATCTAGAGATTTAAATGGACACCAAGAACGCCTCATTTGGTTAAGAACTCGAATTGTTATGATTTTTCAAAGTTAGGAGTTGAAATCTGGAATAAGGTAAAACGACTACTCAGAGGCAGTGAGGTTCATGCGCTAATTTTATATAGTAAACGAATGAGTTTTTCCTCAAAATTTTGAGAGATTAAAGTAGACATATGGATATTTAAATCCATATGTAATTCAACTAAATTGGATAAGTATACAAGGAGAAATGAATTTTTGAAAATGGGGCAAAGAAACTGGAATTTCCAGATTTACCAAATGAACAGTAAAGTTCAACGAATAAACTGATTTGATCTGGACAAGAAGATCTCATTTTAATATTTTTATATCAAATTTAAATGAAATATCTTTCATTAGAAATTGGAATCACCTTAAAATGATTTTTCTAGATTTAGTTATGAATTTCCAAAGTTCAGGTTGTAATCTGGAATTACCCAGTGAATAGTGGCAGTGAACAGTAACCGTAAGCCCAACACTTGGAAATTCATGTTTTTGAGGTTAAGAGGTATTTCAATGTTCTAAAATAGTTCCAATTGAGTAAGGTTAAAGTTCAAAATTAAGGTCAAGGTTTTAAGGTTAAGACTTAAAGATATTTGTTAGAAAATACCGTTGTGCTGGTAGACTATACAAAGTACTGTGTACGTAGGTGCTGTCTAAGGAGGCTGGAAGTGAGTGGACCTAGCCGGTTCATCCAGTCTTTCCTGGGTACTTGCGTAGAATGGTAGTTCTCATGGGGAATTACCGAATCAGTACAGTTATTTTCTACTAGGATTTTCGGCAAGAGAAATATAATCCACTTCAAGAGAGCTATAGCAAGAGTACTTTGAGAGATATAAAGGAGGATGTTTCATGTAGGGTTAAGTAAGACTAAAGTCTTGGAAGCATTAGAATTGAAAAGAGGAATTTTTGGCAAGTGGTATGCCTTGTTTCTGCTTTTGTCTAGACCTGAAGGAGACTTTGGAATTTTGAAATTTTGAATCCATATTTGGATTCCTTGGATAAAATTGTGTGGGATATATTCAAGGCACATATTAATTTAAAGGATAAGGCAATTAACCACAAATAAAGAAAGTTAGGGGGTTAAGTAGTTAATTGAGTTTAATGTTTATGAATGTTAGGTGATTCAGATCATGATGAATATATAAATATGCAATGGTTAGGCTATATTTTGTGGGACTCAAAGAAGGCAGCCACTTAGCAAGGAAAAGAGACAAGGAAGAAAGTAAAATAAAGTAACAAGGTAGTGAACTTACCTACTTGTATGTTTATGTTGCTTATATATTTTATGTGATGGTTACTTACTTTGATTAAGTGAAGTAAGTATGATTAAGTGATGCTCTATTTCTTTTTATGCTATGGCCATATGTTATAATTAAGGGACATGGAAGCATGCAAGTTATCATGATACAATCATGATCATTAAGTGCACACATAGAAACATCAAGCATGTAGTTGCATACCTTGTATGATTTCCGTTTGCTATTGAGATTTTCTTATAAATCTCACCCCTCCATGTCATAACTGTCACATCCTTATTTTTATACATCTTAAGGACCATTCAGTAGCACTTAGAACCACTTTCAGGGTCATTGAAGTCTAAACTCTTAATTTGGAATTTTATTCATATCGGGTACTGTTCACTGTGGCAAATTCCATATGAGTGACCTGACTTTGAAAATTCATAACTAATTCTAAAAAAATCGAAATGAAGTGGTTCAAATTTATACATGAATATAACTTAATTATATTTCAGTTAAAAATCATTGGTTTACCAATCCTTGACAAATTCAACGTGGGTCAACGTTTCAATATTACTGTTCATCCAATGACTTCCTCCTGAATCCAGCATTCTGGTCCCAACTTTAACAATTTATATCTTTTTGTGTGTACATCCAAATGAGGAAATCTATATATAAAATTAAATCTTAGGATGTATAATATTTACCATAAAAATATCATTCATTTAATCAACCATTCTCTATTTTTAAAGATTTATCAAACGTCCATAGGTCTCCACGGATTACTGTTCACAAGGCCATTTTTCAGCAACCAACTTTACATATTAGTGCATACATACATCACATATCAGTCAAACATGCCAGATAACAAATATTATTAAATAATCTAATGCTATACAACAGTGCATGTTTAACATTCTCATATTTCTGTTACACTTTCCGTTGTCTAAAATCCGACAGCATAACTGCTATATTACGTCTGTAGAAAGTAACCGATCTTGTACCGATTCGATAATTCCCGTAGGAGCTACCATTCTACGTAAGTACCCAGGAAAGACTGGATGAACCTGCTAGGTCCACTCACTTCCAGCCTCCTTAGACAGCACCTACGTACACAGTACGTATCAGTTCCTTTCTTTGTTCCTTCTTCGTTGCCAGAATTTCGGCAGCCTACCGGCGTCTCTTAAGATTTCCAAATTTTATTTTGACAGAACCTCCCCTGTAATGTTATATTTGGGAATGAGATTCAAAAGAATCCTAGTACCAATAATCATAACAATATATGTAATGCAGAGTGACGGTGCTTGCTTGTGATTGTGTACATATAAGTATGCTGCATGCTTCCATATTCAATAACATATGATCATAGCATTGGAATAGAGCTTCAAGCATAACATATAAGACAACAATCCAACCAAACAAAAGCACAACAAATCACAAAGACATTACATAAGAGCTAGGATTACTTGCTACCTCAAAAGCAGAGCTTCAGAACTTCTCTACTACTTCCAACTTCACCATAACTTTCTTACTTCTTTCTTTCTCTCACTTTCTCTCTCAAGAACTTCTTTCTTCCTCTCTTTCTTGCTTGTGCCGAAATGAGGAGCTAGGGGGGGTATTTATAGTGTTGAGCAATGGCAATCTTGTAATTTTGAAGACTTATGATCCTGTGGTCCTGGTTTTTCCTGGAATTTCCTATTTTCTTTTATTCCTTTTACTGCATCATGCATGACATCACTCAATGCCAACTCATGGGACACCTCACCTCCCACATTCTTCACATGGCGAAATTGAGAGAGAGCTAGAGCCTTCTGGAAGCTTTCCAGTCCAATCTAGTACCGGCCGGTCCTTCTCCTCGAAAAATGTGTTGTTTTCTGAATCTGATTTTTCTGAAAATCCTTTTTATGTCTACTGACCTCACATTTAGTATCTAGACCCTTTATATCATTAACTTTTTAATACTGGGTCCAGACTCAGTTACAGATCCCCTGCGAAATGACCAAAATGCCCTTGGTGCCCTATCTTGTCCTATTTTAACCATAAGGGCAAAATCATAATTTCACATCTTTCTGAACCTGGTCAAAGCATATACTGGCTCTAGTCAACCTTATTTAGATATGTCTTAGCCTCTAGGCCTGTCCAGAATGACCAGAATGTCCTTCATTCATCTGCTGCCCTTTTTGTACAACACAGGGGCATTTTCGTAATTTTGCACTTTTCCGGGGTTCTGCTGGACACTGGCCCACCTATCAGTCCAAGAGTCTTATTGGGACTCTAATGGCGCCATTTTTGGGCTTCCTGGGTCCATTACCTGTATGGCACACATTACGAGGAATCTTCCTCTACCCTAGTTCACCGAATATTTTAATTATTATTTACCGATTATACACCTTTCCGGACACCGGCTCCTTTTCCCAGATACAATGTCCTACTGTGTTCAGGCATCCCTGTGGGTTATAACAGTCATCTGACTGAAGTCATCCGATCGCATTCAGCCCCTTTAAAAATACCGATAAATCTCCTACCCGGATCCCCGGAGGCCTCACACTCCCTTATGAATTTGCTATTTTGTGAATAACTTTTCCTACAGACCTCCTATCGGTATTCTATCAATTTCCTGACATCCGCTCCATAAAGGTGCATCATCCTGTAATTTCTTACTTATATCTGAAATCTAGGGTATCCGGTATGAATTTTTATAACTTTTGGACGATCAGTCCATTTTTGGCTATCTGGAGTCTTCAAAAATTCCAGTATTAGGCTGGATTACCCAGCGTCACTTGCCCTATATTCTGGTAAAATCTGGGACTGAAATGCCACCGGTCAGTCCAAACCACTTCTGGCCTAATTTTCTTTAATTATACTTTAGCCCCAGGGAACTTTTTCTTCTTTGCACTTAAGTCCCTTTATTTGGCTAAAATTACACTTTAAGACCCCACATTTTTGTCTACCTTTCTTTCCTAACCTTAAACTTTCCATATTTGCATTTAAGTCCTTTCATTTCTTTTCTTTTGCAATTTAATCCTTTTCTTTACATAAAGGACCACATCTTTTTCCTGAAACAGAACTCATATATTCCATTTAATCTGTACATGGAAATCAGTACAGAAATTAAGTATATTACAATAACCATTCCACTAGGGTATTCATGTGAAGGAGAAGAGGAAGATGAATGGAGAAGAGTTAAGAACTGGTTGCATGATTTATGTGTATGTTTGTAAAATTAGTTGTTGAAACTTGTCACTATGAATAGTAACCTATGAGGAGGCAGTGACATTTGAGTTGTAATTAAAAATAGTTAATGATTTAATAAATATACAATATTTTAGTAGTGATTTTTTAACATGTCAAGCTTTTGGACACCAAGAATGCCTTATTTCAATGTTTGTACAAAGAGAACAAAATTTTCAAAGTTCGGGACCAGAAACTGTTTTCTAGAATTTTTGACCAAATGAACAATGATCTTTGATGATTTGGCTGAGAATTTGGTATGGTAAGTATTTTTTCCTTAAATTGAATTATTTTATCTTCAAGTAGCCTTTTGAACCACTTTATTTTTATTTTTCTAGAATTAATTATGATTTTTTGAAGTTCGTCACTGAATCTGGAAATACCAAATGAACAATACCCATGAACTTGGAAATTCTAGATTTTGTAATTGAATTTCAATGGATGTTTAAGTGGTTCTAAATACTATTGAATGGTCCCTAAGATGTACAAAAGTAAGGTGTTACAGAGGCCAAAGGGATGACATTAGTAGCGGTTGAGAACTGCTAGAAAATATTTCTAGCGGTTTTGAAAACCGATAGAAATTTTATGCTATTATCTTCATTGGAAGGAAACAAAATTTTCAGGTTGGCGCTAGAATTTCTAGCAGTTAGAAATCAGTAGTAATGTGGTGCCAAAATTTGAATTTAGCAAAAAAAAATTCTCGAGTTTAAACATTCAATTTGAGTTGAATGAATTTTTCTAAACACATTAATCGACTAGGCATTCAATTAATTTATCTAAATTGATTATTTAATCAATTAACCCCAGAAACTTTTGAAATTTGAAATATAGCTCTATTCTACGATACAAATTCATTTAATAATTCAAATGATTGATTTAAGTAACAATTTGCAAATGTTCTCCATTATCCTTCATGACAAATCTCATGATAAATTTATCTTTGTAAGAATACATCATATAGGTCTAGAAAATCAAATCTCTATAATGGTCTATTTTTTGTTTCATCCATTAAATATAATTAATCAATTGACTAATCGATTAATACAACATTATCTTTAAAAGAAAATAGAGTCTTCATATGATCTAAAAGTGCTTATAACATAATTGATTTTATGCTCTTGATCATTAATTGGGTTAATGAAACATTGATTCATTTGATTAAACTTGTATCATTTTTGGTTTAATTAAATTTATTCAAGTTCAATATCAGAAATTCAAATCCTCACTTCATGTATTTATATACTAATGATTAATTTTTAAGTGTTTATAGGATTAACATCAAAGAGTTCAGATTTCATTACGATCATAGCTAAATCATATATCAGACCAAGAGCAAAGCCAACGGACTTTCAATGACAAAAAGACAAAAGCTTCAATGCTATAACGGCTAGTTTAACGATCATATTTCTAATGGATAGAAAACTAAACTGACAAAAACCTTAATAGAAACAATGCTCAACGATTACAAAGATCAATTATAAAAGGATGAGCATTCAAAGTAATGAGGTAGGCGACGATGAATGATAACAGAATGATGAGATATCAACAATACTCAGTTATGAAAGCATCAAATAGCCAGTAACCCAAAAAATATTCCAACTCTCCAATATGAATGTATTATTCTTTGAGAGAGATTTTTAGTGAGTTTCAATGTCTATATACTTACTCTTTCTTAGAGTTAGATCCACTCTTCATTTCTTCAACTGTCTGAGAGCAAAACTTGGGAATCAGGGGATTCAAGGTTGGGAATTCCTCGTATCAGTTTAAGAGGGAGCATGCCACCAGAGTGTGGTGTAACCTCAAGTTTTAGGTTGTTCTCAATTAGCCATTAAAATTGAGGTTATAAAGGCTACCAAGAGCCTATTGTAATCTTGATGTTTATAGTGGATTAGAAAATCTCAATGGAAAGCTGAGGATTGGACGTAGGTCAAGGAAAAATTGAACTAGGATAAATTATCTGTGAAAATTCTTCTTCCTTAACTCTTTGATTTCCAATAGTTTGTTTTCAAGCAAAGTTTTCAAATCATAATGTTTTATTCATCAGATTCAAAAAGAGTTTTCAAAGATTTTTAAAAGTCTTCGTTCACCCAATTGACCCCTTTCTTGGGTGATCCGGCCTATCTACCTAAAACTAACATTTGGTGTTAGATCAGGTCACTTGTTTAAAGGATATAACGATCTCAAGTGCAAAGATCATGGCTGGATGTGTCGATGAAATGCTTTCTGAAGGTTTTGATTTTACCATTCTCTGACTTTAGAAAATTTTGAGTTTTTATTTTGGAAAGGTCTGATGATTATATTTTTAAAAACTCTTAATTTTGATATGAGAAAGATCCTTTCAAATGAATTTGATTTTAAACCGAGAAAGGATTGGAGTGATATTGAAAAGAAATTATTTTCACTTAACATAAGAGCAATGAAAATTTTATATAATATTGTATCTGAAAAAGATTATTTGAGAATGAAGTATTGCTCTAATGTTAAAGATATTTTCAATACTCTTGATTTTATTTATTCCGTTGACAATCAAATTGACAGTGTTGATAGTTGATCAGAATCAGAAAATGATTTATCTACTGATGATGAACAAATGGAAGTAGAGAGCTTTAAAGGATAAATCTAAACTGACTTCCATGTGTATGCCAACACATAACATCAAGAGGAAGAAAAGAATGAAGAAGAGCTCAGTATGTGCGAATTTGAGAAATTATCATTTGAAGCTCAAAAATTGTCAATAGTAAACAACTTTGATTCTTCTTGTAGATTTAAGGAGAATGATTTCAAAAGTTTTCATGACATGATTTTACAACCGATTATTGATGTTGTTTCAAAAAGTAAAAAGTTTTTGCATCAAAAAGATTTTAATATAACATTTAACAGAAAGGGAGAAATCTTACTAATGATTTCAAACTTCCTCCACTCGACTAACAGAATACTTGTGAGTATGCTTATAAGGAGTGTCATCTTGTTGTCTATAATTATTGTGGTAAACAAGGTCATATTTCTCACACATGTCGTCTGAGAAGAAATCCACATGTGAGAAATAATTTTGTTTGGGTTCCCAAAGGACAGTCAAGTTCCAAAATTAATGATCAAGGACCCAAAGTTAAGTGGGTACCAAAGTGTCCTTCCGAAGGTTCAAATGTACATAATATCTATAAAAAGAATGGACACTGTACAAAGAGAAATGGGCATCCAGGAGTCTCTCGTGCATCAGTGAAAGTCACACCACCTAGGAGACCTCACGGAGCATCCATTGCTGGCATATCAAAGGGAATTCATAAGAAGCAATGGAGAAAGGCCCATGGATCAAGTTTTGCCTCAAGAATAGTGTAATACCTTACTTTCGTATGTCTTAGAGACCATTTATTAGCATTTAGAGACACTTAAACATTCATTGAAATTCAATTACAAAATCTAGAATTTCTAAGATTCACAGGTACTATTCATATGGTAATTCCAGATTAAGTGATGAACTTCAAGAACTCATAATTAATTCTAGAAAAATCGAAATGAAGTGGTTCAAAAGGATACTTGAAGCTAACATAATGTAGTTTAATGAAAAAAAAGTCTCAGACCAAATGCTCAGTCAATAAGTACTGTGTAATTGTCAAAGATTACTATTTATTTGGTAAAAATTATGGAAAACAATTTCTGGTCCCCAACTTCAACATTTTCGTTCTCTTTGTATAGACATCAAAATAAGGTATTCTTGGTGTCAAAATGAAGCTTGACATGTTAACTAAATACTGGTAAAATATCATACCTTTATTCCATCATTTACTATTCTTAGTTACAACTCTAAGGTCACTACCTCAAAACTGTCACTGTACATGTACATAAGTTTTCAATAACTAACTATACATACTTACATTCCAAACTTGTCCATAACCTATCCATACATACAAACTATAACTTCAGCTTTCAATCTTCACCTCCCATGCTTGATGTTACTGTTGTTTTGAATTATAGATTGAGGTGAGATTTATGGGGAAATCTCAGTAGCAAATAGTGCTAAACAATGTATGCATCAATGTTTGGTATTTGTGCTTGCTTGTGATTGTGTTAACATAATGTATTGTGCATACTTAAATGTAACATATGAAATACAATTGTCCAAAGTAATCATAGTACAGAGATTCAACAATCACATATGAACAACATCAATCAATCAAACCATAACACAATCAACTATACAACCAACACATACAAGTTTAGGTAAGTTTACTACCTCTTACTCCTTGCTTTCCTTATCCTTTTTCTTTCTCACTTTTCCTTGATGTGTTGCTACCTTATTTGAGCACACAAGTTAAATCCTAAACATTTCATCATCATTCATTCATCAACACCAAATTACCTAACATTCATGAACATTAAACTTAATTAACCACTTAACTCCTAACTTTCTTTGTTTGTGGTTAATTGTCTTGTCCTTTGAATTAATTTTGTTTCTTGACTTTACCCTACACAATTTGAACTTCTAAATCCATTTATAAGCTTAGAATTATGAAATTTCAGCTCCTTCATGATATGCTATACATAACCAAAATAAGTGTACAATTTTTTCTCAAAATTTCTCATTTTGATTCCAATGCTTCCAATACTTGTTTCTCTACTTTATCCCACACAAATTTTAATTTTAAAACTATTGGAAGCATCAAAATTGTACATTATCTTGCTTAACACATTATCAAAATTTACTTTCGTATCTTTATAAATGAACATTGCAATTGCTTTCAATTTATCTTTATATACTCCTGATATGATTTGATACACAAATATTTTTAAAGGAGGAAAAAGCAATGTTCAGAAGCAAAAATCTTTATGCATACATGTTTATGAGAAGGAAAAATATATCTTTTTATGCATAAAGACATATTTATCTCACTATGCTCAATTTTCTTAAGTTGATTATATTTTCAGAGCATGTGAAATGTGATGTATTTCCTATAACTAACCTGTGATGGATCCAAGGAAAATGGATACCCTGGAAAGAAAAAGATTTATAGTGTAGGAAAGAAAAAGTTGCTTCTCAGATGATGTAATAACACAAAGATAAAGCTACATCTTGAGAAAGTAGACTGTTGATTTTGATGGTACTAAATCCTACAAATTTGAAGAATCAGTAAGCAGCCCACAGAAATCAAGTATGCGTCGAAACAAGAACAATAATGGTGAAATATGTTCTTACCCTTGTGATTATTGAATCAACTTATAAGTAGGTAATAGATACTTGTTATTGGTTAGATTCCATTAGGAATAATCTTCTTAAAGATTTTCCAAAACTTTTATTGCTAAAAGATTACTGAATGATTTATACATATTTTACAAGATTATTTTTTTCCTCTTATTGAACTTTATTCACCAAAATTTATATGTTTTGATGATGAGTTGGCTTTAAATGATTTCATATTTATTTTTGAAAAGTTAATCTTTCTGTGATCATACTAACCATTATCCAAGAGAAAAAGAAATTTGGATTTATGACAGGAGAATATGGAGATATCTCAATGAACTACAATGGCGTATCAAGACTGAGATAGCAGAGGAAATGATCACTACGAATACAAGATGTTGCTTAAAGAGGGAAAGGAAAATGAGTTAATACAACAAGCGGAAAAAAATTTGAATAAGCTTTCTTCAAACTTCTCTTTACATTGAAAATATGTTTGTGGAATTTTTAATGTTAATGTGTTGTTCATGACATGATATGTATATCTTTATAGTTAAAAATGTCTCTTGTGTGAATCTATTTTTAAAAAGTTCATTAGAAAAAAGGGGTTAATATTTCTTTGATTTCAATTTTGAAAGATAATTGACTGATAATTTGAATAAATGATGTTTGAAACTTTTTTTAAAATGGTTTTACTTTAAGAATAATATATTAAATATTCGATTAATGTCAATTAATCGAACAGCTAATTGATTAATTATAGTTGAAAATTCATTCAAAGTGTTTTGTGTTGAAATTAATTGATTAAGAGATCTATCAATGAATATTAATCGAATAGATAATCGATTAATGTCTTAAAAGATGGTTCTTTAGAAGATTAATCTATTGATTGATCGATTAATGAGTATTAATCGAATATCTAATCGATTAATTAGTGCCAATTTGTGTTTAAATGTCGTTTTGTTCACAATTAATCAATTGAATATCTGATTAGTTAGAATTAATCGAACAACTAATCGATTAATTGATGAAATTAATCGATTAATATCGGGTTTAACAGTTATCAATCACAACTCTTCATTATTCAACATCAACCCTAATTGATTATTCTCAAATTTTCTCAACTCCAATCTTCAAAATCCCATAACCCCACCAAAAACTGACCAAAACCCAACCAAAAACACCTCCAAATTCCTCCATTTCACTGCTCAAATTTGCCAAAATCTGTAGAGTCTGGCACGAACCAAAGCTACCAACGTGGATGAATTTGAGCAACATCATTATAAAATCAGTTTCAAAGATGCCTCAAGTATCCCAACAAAAGGAGGAGAAGAAGAAATTTTAGCCCAAGGTGGCCAAGGAAGGGATAGAAATCCTAAAGGGCAAAAGGAAGGCACCGGCAAGCAAGGCGCCGGCTGGGAAGGGGAAAAGTCAAGCCTCTGATCCATCCCCTCAGTCTAAAAGGAAGGCTAAGTCACAGAAGGTAGACTTTGACACTGATTCTGATATGGAGTTCACTAGCATGTTGAAGATATCTATGGAGACTACTACTGAGTCTCTTGGAAAGAGACAGAGGACGTCTAGGAAGCCTACTACATCAATCCCCTTAGAGGCTCAATCATTAGGCCTAGTATTTCTCCAAGGTAATATCAACTTGGATGTTGATATGTTGGCTGTTTAATTCTGAGTTTAGGGAGAGAAGGTGATATCCTGTGGTATCTGTGGATATATCTGCTGTCATATCATGCTTTTCCTTATTTGTAGACAATTAATTTTTCCTTATCTATAGAAGACTGATAGAGGAAATAGGTAAGGAAAGGAATATGATGATGAGCAGAATAAAAGCTAATGATTAAGATAAGTTTTAAGCCAAAGAAATAGAGAAGGTATAAAGTTATAAAGAAAAAGGGGCTAAATTGTAATTAGTGAAAGTTTAGGGACTAAGTTACAATTAATAAAAGTTTCAAGGACAATGGTCATTTTGAAAAAGAAAGGGACTAAAATTAAAATTCTAATCGTTCCATGGTGAAAAATGAAAGTAGACATAAGCTTTGGGCCTTAAGTGTAATTATAAAAAGTTTGAGGGACTTAAATACAATTTGCCAAAAGTTTAGGGGCAAAATTATAATTATGGAAAGTTAAGTCAAAAAGGCCAAAAATAGCTCGAAAGTAGTTTAGTCCCAAATTTTACCAGTAAGTAGAAAAAATTATTCTGATCAGTTTAACACAACACGAAATTTTGATATCAATTTTTGAAGTTTAGAAAATTATTAAATATCTTTAAGACCTCAGAATCAGATAAAATTTTACAATAAATTTCTATAATTAATATGAGAATTTATAAAACTGACAGAGTCCAAAAAGGAATTTTGTAGAATTTATTATAGAATTTACAATAGAATAAAACACTAGATAAATACTTTTCAGGGGATTTTTTGGGAATTGTGCCATAAAGGCATTGGACCCATATAAAGGCCCAAGTTTGCATCTTAAAGGCCCAGTATGATACTTGAATAGTCATGTGGGCCAGTGTCCAGAGGAACCCTAAAAAAATATGAAATTATGAAAATGCCCCTGTGTTGTAATAATGAACAAGAGATGGATGGAGGGCATTTTGGATAGGTCAAAATGTCAAGGAAGGTACAAGAATGATTAGTCAGAGTCAGTATATACCCTGATAAGGTGTAAAGAGGTGTGAAGTGACAATTATGCCCTTAGGGTTAATATAGTGACAGATAGTGAACCAAGGGCATTTCAGTCATTTTTCAAGGGATGGTAAGTAGATAAATACCCAGTTCAATGGTAGGAAAAATCTGGATACTAGATTTAAGGTCAGAAAACATATTATGGAATCGCAGAAAAATTAGATTCATAAAATATTCTAGTTTTTGTGAAATTTGACTGGGCCAGTACCGGATTATACTAGAATTTTTCCAATAAGATCCTAGCCCTAAATTTAACTAAACAGGGCCCTAAATGATGTCATAAAGAGACTTCTAGGGCAAGCTTGATGGAAGATTGAATATGGACTATTAGATCAAATAGTAACCAAAGTAATCTTGGCCTTTCATTTTCACCCAATTTTATCTATATATACCCCCTCATTTATGCACATTCACGCCAAGCATTGGAAGACCATAGGGAGGTGCTGCCAAAATGGATTTCAAGCAAGAAGAAGAGAAAAATCAAGTAGCTAAACAAGCAAGGATCCAAGGTAACTTCTTCCTCCTACCTTTGTATTATGTTGTAGGAAGATTTCTCTTGGATTTGGATGGTTGAAACACCATTTTTCTCTCCATCTTAGCTACTGGATATGATCTCAAATTAAAGGGGAAATATGAATGTTAAGTCATGGAATGTTTAGACATGCTTAAACAAGCTAGAATTAAGTAGTTTGAGCTTAGGAAATAATGTAATCTTGAGCCCCTTTCTATCACTGTTCATGTACCTGGATAGGAGTTAGAATTTCATGATTTTGATGCTTCCAATAGTTTTAAAATGAAAAATTGTGTGTAACATCCTTATTTTTGTACGTCTTAGGGACCATTCGGTAGCATTTAAAACCACTTACATGACCCTTGAAGTCCATTAGCTAAATCTGGAATTTTTACTCTTAACGAGTTACTGTTCATATGGTATTCTAGATTAGGCGAAGAGCTTTGAAAAATCATAATTAATTCTAGGAAAATCAAAATGAAGTGGTTAAGAATTCTACTCGAATATAACATCTTGAAGTTTAAGGGAAAAATAATTTCCTAACCAAATGCTTAGCCAATTAATACAACTTAATCATTAAATAATACTGTTCATTTGGTCAAAATTCTAAAAATAGATTCTGGTCCCTGACTTTGAAAAATTCGTTCTCTTTGTACAAACATCAAAATAAGGCTATCTTGGTGTCAAAATGAAGCTTGACATGTTAAATCAATATCTGTAAAATTTTATACATTTATTCTATCATTTACTATTTTTCATTATATCATAAACATTGTAGCTTAAACTAGTCACACAGCATCATTACTTGCAACAATTCTTCACATAACATCATATAACATTTACATTAACCCATCCTAACTCCTCTTCATGCTTCTTCATCCTCTTTCATCATTCATAAACCTATTGGGATTGGGATTACATGGAGGGGGTGAGATTTCTAGAGAAATCTCAGTAGCAAACGGTACTAAACAATGCATGCATTAATGTACATACTTGTGCTTGCTTGTGAAAGTGTTAACATGTGTAATGTACATGCTTCAATGTATCATATGAAATACAATTGGATAAAGTAATCATAGAAACATAGCTTCAATCATATACACATATGCAACACAATTCAACATAACCATATCACAACCAAGCATACATTCAATACATACAAGTTTATGATAAGTTTACTACCTTATTGCTTTACTACCTTTCACTTTAACTTTGTTTCTTCCTTCTTACTTTTCCTTGATGTGTGGCTTCCTCTGTTGAGTCCACAATCAAATCCTAACATCACATAATCATCCATTCATTACAATCTAACTTCTCTTGAACATTGAGCTTACTTAACTACATTAATTTTCCTTAATCTTTACTAATTGACTTGGCATTTGAATCAATTGATGTCTTAACTTTACCCTACACAATTTAACCATTTGAATCTATTTATGAGCTTAGAATCATGAAATTCCAGCTCCCATACACTGTTCTGGACAGATTTGAAAAATATGCATAATTTTTCCAAAAATTCTCATTTTGATTCCAATGCTTCCCATACTTGTTTCTCTACTTTACCCCACACAACTTTTCATTTTAAAACCATTGGAAGCATCAAAATCATGAAAGTTAACTACTGTTCATGCTTGTGAATAGTAACAGAGAAGACTTTCAATAATTACAACTTTAATTCCAATGCTTCCAAGGTTCAAAACTCATCCAATCCTACACAAAATCATCATACAAATTCAATGGAAGCATTAGATCATTAAAATTCATTCTTCTTCTATCATGAATAGTGCAGACCGAAAGGTCTCATCCATGGCAAAGTCAAGAATATCAACTTGATTCAATAACCAATCATCTAACTAGCTTGTTTAAGCATC